>JANAVB010024400.1:4034111-4634111 GCA_029216955.1 Iris pallida
TTTGTATCTGAGAAAATTACAACTTTAGGAATCTAATCTAGAACGATTACTTTATCCCTTAAACGATCGATGAAGAAAACTCGAACTTTGAAGAACTTGGACAGCAACTGGGCAATCTCTCTGTTCTCTCTGAATTAATTGTAGGTCTGATGAAGATGAAAAAACCTCCTTTATAAGTTCTGGATAACTGTTCTGAAGCATACTCTCTGTTTACTTGACTTTGCATAACTGCAGGGACGCGTGGCAAATTCTGATGGAGCAACGTTGGAGTGCGTTGAAAGTGGATAATCTAGAGAGATGCATGAATGCCACGTTTGCATAACCTCTGAATACGTGGTAACTGAGTACAGGACAACGTGAGAACGTGTGTACTGTACGTTGAAAGTCATCCTGGCATTTGCTGTGATACGCTGACTTTGTTGAAGAAGGGTCATACGCTAGCTTTGAAGGCACATGTCTTGCCAATACTGACTTGAACGCATAGAGCCTATAAGGCTGATACGCTTCTTTATTGATAAAGAGTCGTATATCCCTACGCTCACTTGGTTGGCAAGGATCGTATGGGGTCCATACCTCACTTGGTTGGCAAGGATCTATGGAGTCCATACCTCACTTGGTTGGGCAGAGCCTTATGGAGTCATACGCTCACTTGGTTGGGCAATGAGCCTTATGGAGTCCTACGCTCACTTGGTTGGGCAATGACCTTATGGAGTCCATACGCTCACTTGGTTGGGCAATGAGGGAGTAGACACTGGCGTCCTCAATCTTCTCAAATACGCCATATCTTCAAATACTGACAAATATCTCTCGAGCGTCGTGCTACAGATATGATGGCTGACAGACTGTCAGAAATGACAGTATGATGGCTGTGCATTTATGATGGGCTGCGCTGTCCTCGTAAGAGACAAAATCTTTTCTCGAAAACCTATACGACGGCTAATCTTCATAGGACATGTCTTTGTACGAAAGACGAAGGTCAGATTCATCCTTCATTAAATACATGCTGTGCTGTCATCTCAGGAAATATAAAATTCACTGAGCGTACGGCCTTTAGATGAGCGTATGGCCTTGGCTGAGCGTATAGTCTTGAGCGTATGGCTTTGACTGAGCGTATAGCCTTGAGCGTATGATTTTGGCAGAGTCTATGTCCGCGTGTCATAATTTTCACACCCTACGACCCCCTTCAAAGTTTCGAACTTTATGAATTTCAAAAGTTCGAAATTACTTTGAACGTAAAGTGGGAATAAGTCCTGACACGCTGGCATGAGTTTGTTATCTTCCTCAATATCAGTGCAAATCTTAGGGATTCTGTTTAAAGAATATCCGCCGTTTGAACTTCTTCTTTTCTTCTATAAAAGGTCTTCCAAAACCTAATTATTTCTTTACTTTTGCATTCATCTTCGAGAGAGAAAAAGAAACTCAAACTCACTTCTTCTTCTTCGACTTAAGCTTTATCAATGGCGCCCAAGGTTGATGCTGCGAAAGGGAAAAGGGAAGGCTCCTGCGGAGTCATCTCAGCCCCCGCCGCCGCTGCTAAGAAGACCAATGAGCGCGTTCGACGAAGTGAACGCCCATTGAAGCCTCTCTATGGTGAGGATGATGATGATGAACAGTAACTATCCCCTATTTTAGGGCTCTGGTTAGACCAAATCATAAACGTTCCCCTTTTTGGGTCAAATACGTCAGAAAATACGCTTCCCTCTTTAGGGTTTAGCCTATCCCATATTTTTTGTTTATATAAAAATGTTTTGGAGCGTATTCTGTATGATACGCATATTTTTGATAGAAATGTCAAAATATGCTGTCTTGAAAGAATATGCTATGGCGAGTTGTCTCACTGAGATACGCTAACTCCTGTGTTAGCATGTTTTTTGGATCATCTTGTCAACCATACGCTGATACGCTCAAACTGAACATAAACTGAACTTTTAAAATCATTCACTTAAGATAGACTGAGCGTAAAAGTGATCTCTAAATCTGTCATACGCTTAGGATAAACTGAGCGTATGCTGAACTTTGAGTCTGCCATACGCGTAAGGAAACTGAGCGCATCTGAACCTTGAGTCTGGCCATACGCTTAAGGAAAACTGAGCGTATGCTGAACCTTGAGTCTGCCATACGCTTAAGGAAAACTGAGCGTATGCTGAACCTTGAGTCTGCCATACGCTCAGAAAAACTGAGCGTATGTTGAACTTTGCCATCTCTTTGTGTTGAAGATTTCTAAGGTTTTCATCTTTTGCAGTGGATATTCTGGCTCAGGAGCAGAATTTGAAGGAGTGTAGGAAATAACTATAGAAGTGACCTATCACATGTTCGTTTTCCCAATTCGATGGACCTTCTACAAGGATAGCTTTTTGACAAATCAGGAAAATGATACTTTGCTGAACTTGATGATGGACTGCCTTTACAGTGTGGATGGTGTTACCCACTCGAAGCCAGCCCTGCTCAGGATAAGTATCATACTGTTATTAGAATGGTGATGTAAATCAGCCAATGTATTTGACTGGTTTATCAAAAAGCATCAACATAGCTCGCTTATTTCATGCGAGTTGTCAAAGACAAATGAAGTGGGATCACACCCATCCCAACAAGCAAAGGCTGGTGGATAGGATATCGTCAAGGAAGATTCCGCAGTGGTACTGAACCACATGTCACAGCTTTGTGAGGACTACTTCCTGCCACTATCCCTCCTGAGACTCGCACTGCTGAAGCCAGTCAGAGTCCCAATCTTTGCAAACGAATTTGCTCAACTGGAAAATGCCATCTACCCAAAACAGTCTATGAGGCTGACTGGTCTGGTAAATCCGGAGAATACCAGATGGACTGCTCTTGTGAAATGGATTCTGAAGAATTTTGGTGAACTTACAGGTGATAGGCCTATATTATGCCATTAAGTGCACTGCTTTTGGTTTTAGGCCAAACACCGGATTTGTTCTTGCGTTAGCGGAGAGGTATCTACCGTACCGGCACCTTCATGACCCAAGAGGCGATGGGATTCGCCCTTCATAAAATGGCATATATTTCTCAGCTGCCAACAGCAGATTTGCCATATGAAGAGTATATCCCTTTCGTTGATGAAATGAATAAGATCTCCGAAGCCAACCCACTGGTTCTTCATGTCTTTGAAGAATTGATGTGCCATTACAGTATTTGTAAGGCTTTTTATAAAGGACAAGGTGGGGAAGGAGATTCCAACTGTTATTCTTCCAAATGGATGGCCTATTTATTTCAAGGCCGTACTGATGAAGTTCAGAAGAAGAAGAAGACTGAGCAATATGTCGGTGAATTTAAACCTCTGAATCAAGCTGAGATTGATAACCTCATCCGGGACACCACTCATGACGACATCGTCATTGAGGAAGACGAAGGCACCTATAAAGCCGGTGATAGGTTTGAGACCTATATTAAGCAGGGCAGCCGAGAATTATCTACTGAGGGTCATCTGGCCGGATTTATATCTCTCTGGCTGAGAAAATTCGTAGTTCCTGGCACCTGTTCAGCAGACAGGATGCACAGAGGAGTTGTCTTCGCAGCAGTCCGTCTGGTTTTCGGGTATAAGATGGATTTACTGACAGCAATGATATGCCGTCTGAATGCTGGATTAAGGGCATATACAGACAGAATGTTCGAATTAGCAAGGAAGAGCCTTACATCCTTTCCTTGGGTAGAAATGCCCTTTACATATTTATTTGGGTGGCTGCTTCTGCATTTTGAATCTCTCCTGGATGCTGGGATGGCTAGACCAAATGACACCTTTCTGGAAAGATACAGACACACACCAAAGTGGAAATATGACACTTTGACAGATTACAGAACTATATTAAACAGGGGCGAACTATGGAGCTTCACTTGTGTTCCTCCACCTGTTGGTTATGAAACCATGCCTGGGAGGCTGATTGATGGCATTGGTGGCAATGAATTGGATGAGATTCAACATAAATGGCTGAAGAGGATCAGGCCATCTCATTTAATCTGCCGCCGTGACAACATCACTTATCTGGAACCATATCTTCCGAGCAGGTTTGCTCGGCAATTTGGTTATGATCAGTTGCATGTGGGCAATGCAACGACGTATTTTGCTTAACAAAGAGGGTTGATTGATGGTGCCAGAGCTTGGATATATTACATTGCTAAAGGTACAGGGGCTACCTTTTCCATGCCAGATCCGGTCACCTATCAGAGAGGAGCTAGAATATTGGCTTCTTACGCCAAGTTCTATGTATCAGCTAATACTTTTGATGAAAAATTCAGCATCTTAGGTAGAAGCTTTATTCATATTGAAAAGAAATCAACTAAATCAGCCCTGCCTAGAGATTGTCATGACCAAGAAGATCCTTTGGCTACTGATGAAGTTGATGATGAAGTTTTAGAAACTTTCTTCTCTGATGACCTTCATCAACCATTACATGTACCCATCGGGAGTGCTGAAGAGAGTATATCTGCCGATAATACCCCGAAGAGGAAGCGGGGCAAAGGTGCTGCTGGGCCTGCCCCAAAAAGAGTCACTCGAGTAGAGACTCGAAATCGTAGAGGAATTACCATTCCAGGGACTTCTCCTGCTTCCAATCGAGTCAGAGATGCTAATGAAGCAGGTAGTGATCCAAAAGACAATTATCCTACTGTTCCATTTACAAAAAGAATAGGAAGGAAAGTGATAGTTTCAAAAACTAAATCCGTAATTTGTCTCGATGCAGAGAGTCCCACCGATCGTGCGGTGCGATTGGCTTCAGAAAAACAAGCTGCCTTTAATTTTTCTGTAAAGACAGAACCTGTTGAAGAAGATATTCCTGAACCTGCTGGGTCATCCATGCCTTCTGATATAGGATCGATTCCGCCAATGGTCGATGATGCGCAGGTAATTAGTCAACCTGCGGTAGAGGCCGAGCATCAGACTGAAACAGCTAATGACTTACTGATTTCGGGAGAATCAGTGAAGGAAGCCACTTCTCTCAAACCAATTGCTGAAGCTTCAGAGAGCGAACAAGTTGACTATGAACCGTCGTCTCATTCTTTTGGAGAAGAAGACATGGAGATAGACGATGAATCACCGTCTAAAACTCCAATTGATGTACTGAAGACAATTGGTCAACACTCAGGGTTGACACCAGAGCCGGAGAGGCATATGGAAATAGAAGTTCAAGTTCCGAGTACTTCTGGGGCGGGCAGCAGTGAAATAAATCCCATGTCAGAAAGCACTCTGAACAGACTACGAGCCGGGCTGAATGATCCGAAGGAAACTGAATATGAACCAGCTCCAGGTAATATTTTATTCATCAAAATTTTGTCTTGTCTCTGCTTTATTGTCTTTTAGTTTTGATCATGCTTCTTTGATTCCAACAGCTGTAGGAACTGCACCGGCTATGAGTTCTACTCAAGCCCCACTTGTCCAAACTGATGTGGGTGAGGGGAGTTCACATTTGCCGAGTTCTCCAAAAGCACTCTCTTCAGCTCCCAGAATAGAGGCTCCTCCTGCTCCTTCCTCTACTATTGCAGCGACTTCCGGTTTTGACACAGGGATAGCAAAGATCATGGGGATGTATTCAAATATTATTTATTCATATCTGGATACATTCTCGAGACGACTTATGAAGGATGAGACTATGCCCTTTTCGAGTCTTCGAGAGGCGACTAGTTTTCCACTTTCAGCTTTGAGACAAGCTGGTTATGAGACCCAATGTGTCTTTTTTGAACATCTCCTGAATGATTTAGAAGCAAACATCCATAAATACTGGGAGATTAAAAAGGAGGATATTGAGTCTCTGACTGCAGCTGAGATTACTCAATTAGAGAATGAAGCTCAAGCTCAGCACATTGCTCTGACAGAATTCCTCGCTTAGTCTTCTAAAGAGTTAATGGCGAAAGACGAAGAAATAATAAATACTCGTCAGAATATGGAGCGCCTAGAGAAAGATGAAGCATCAAAAGCTGAAGAGCTTAGAAAGTTGAGGGAAGAGCTAGCTCGTATTCATGAGCAAATTGTCTCCGTGGAAAAAGAACAATCAGAGATTGCTACTGATCGTAAATCTGAAGCTGAACGCTGTAAACTTTTACAGCAAGAGCGAGAATTGATATAGACCAATCAGATTGAAGAGACCAATCGCCGTAGCTCTATTATTGTGGAATATGACCAACGGATGATTGGTGCCAAAACAGCAGAGCGAATCAAGAAAACTCATGAAGAAAAGATAAATAATGTAATCGTTCGTATTCAGGAGATAATTACTCCTCCTAAATAGATCTTTTACATTTATCATGTATTGAAGTTTTGGTACCCATTTGTAATCAATGTTTTGATTTTGATTGAAATGAATATTTTGACTTGATTTCAATTTTGTGGATAATATTTTTGTAGAAAACATGTTCAGAGGTAAATAATACATGACATATTTCAATAAAATAGAATATACAAATAAACTTTGTAACTCTATCATGATATTAAACCAAAGATAATTTTAGTTTAATACTGATTAGAGAAAACAGAATTCAGATATAAAGATATCTTTGGATTCTATTTTCCATGATCTTTGGACTCGAAAATCAAAAGACGAGATATCATTTTCATAAAATAGAAAATATGATACATACTAAGATAGAAAATTCAGAGGTAATATGGACATGATTTTCTATACAAGATCTTTATTAAATCCACTGGGGATCTAATAAGACAAAATATCAAATTCTCTGGGAAAATGATACATGGTAGAATATCAGTTTCCTCTAGGAATAACGATATCGAGATAACTTTTGAAGAGAAGAATTAACTTTGATTTTATATTTGCTGGGGAATGATGAAAATATTATACATAATATTTCTTTAAGAATTTGCCATTGATAGGCATCATCGCGACTTTCCCATCCATAGAGGCAAGCTGGTATGCTCCGTTAGAGAAGACTTTGTTTACTACGAATGGGCCTTCCCATTTCGCATCAAATTTGCCTTTGCTCATATGTGTCATAGTCATAGGACGTCTGACAGTAAGGACCAGTTCTCCCTTCTGATATGCTCTGACTTTGACTTTTTGGTTAAAAGCTTTCGAGATTCGGGCCTGATACAGCTCGATATTTTGTTGAGCATACAATCGTTTTTCATCTAGAGCTTCCAATTCTTGAAGTCGAAGACGATCATTGTTTTCTGTTGTAAGTTCATTGGAGATTGCAATTCTCAGAGAAGGAATCTGGATCTCAAGAGAAAGAACAGCTTCACACCCATATACCAAAGAGAAAGGTGTACATCCGGTCGTATTGCGAACTATGGTACGGTAGGCCCATAAACATTCACCAAGCTTCTCGCTCCAGTTGCGTTTGTTGGAAGAAACGAACTTTTTCAAGAGTTTGATGATCGTTTTACTGAAAGCTTCTGCCAATCCATTAGCTGCTGGATTATATGCTGTAGAAGCTAAATTATTGATCCGATGGTCGTCGCAGAATCGAGTAAATTTCTGACTGACGAACTGCGGTCCGTTATCATGGATAATATGTCGAGGAACACCAAATCGATAGATGACATGATGTTTAACGAAGTTAATAACATTAGAAGTTTTGACTTCAGATAACGGGATTGCTTCAGCCCATTTGGAAAAGTAATCGGTTATTGCTAGAATAAATCGATGTTCTTTTGATGATGGTGGGTTAATAGGACCAATGACATCCATGCCCCAAGCTTCAAAGGGCCATGATGCCACTGTTGGGTGTAAGAACTCTGACGGTTGATGGATAAAATCCGCATGAATTTGGCAAGCTTTATATTTTCGAGCATATTGAATGGCGTCAGCCACCATCGTGGGCCAATAATAACCCATACGTCGGATACGATCTTGAAGTTTAGGACCCGGTTGATGAGCTCCACAAACACCATCATGTGCTTCACGAACAATCTGTTATGCTTCTTCACCAGCGATGCATCGGAGGAGAAGACCGTCGTAGGCCCGACGATATAATGTCTTCGTAGTATGATTATAATAGAATCTGAGAGATCGACGCCGAATAGACGCTGCTTCACTCGGATTATCAGGAAGTATGTCATATAAAACAAAGTCTAGAAACGGGCGTCTCCAGTCTTCAGTTATGGCTTCTGTTTCATTAGAAAAGACATATTCTCTAGTAGAATCGGAAGAAGACGAGGACACTTTGTCAAACTTTAATCCGGTATCAAAGTTGAGAGAATCTTCATAGGGATTATGGAGAAAAGCCAAAGCCAGATTATTTTCAACGCAGAATAGTTCTCGGTTATAAACCACTATTACTTGCTGACGTCTGATTGGTATGGCTAATACAGCAGCAAGATTAGCCAAAGCATCAGCTTCTACATTATAGGCTCGTCGAACATGTTCAATAAAGAAACCTTCAAAGGATGAGGCTATAGAGAGTGCTGCTTGATGATAAGGTATTAAATCCTGATGACGAACTTCATACGTTCCTATGATCTGATTGATGATAAGCTTGGAGTCTCCATAAACTTCCAAATATTGAATATCAAGATGTTTAGCAAGTTGAAGACCAATGAGCAACGTATTGTATTCGGCTACATTGTTTGAACATGATTGATCCAGAGAATAAGCCCTCTGAATAGTTAGTCCTTCTGGGGATACGAGAACAATCCCAACTCCGACGACAATATTGCCATTAGGACCTATTCTAGATGCTCCATCAAAGAATAGACGCCATGTAGGAATTTCTTCAGAAACCAGATTTGAATCCAGAACTTCATCTGGAATCTCGTCATATAATTTAGAATCTTCTGGAACTGCATGAGCTGCCAGGAAATCAGCAAGAGCTTGTCCTTTAACTGACTTTTGAGGGATGTAATGCATGTCGTATTGAGCTAACAAAATTCCCCAATTAGCTAGTCTGGAGTTGAGAATACCGGGTTTCTTCATCATAATCCTGATGGGATTCACTCTGGAAATGACGTGAATCGTTTGACCGATAATATAATGTCACGTTTTCTGAACAGCAAACATTAATGCTAGGCATTCTTTCTTGATTGGAGAATAACGCGGTTCAGCGCCTGTCATTATGCGACTGAGGTAATAAATAGCCTGTTCATGGCCATCTTTATTTTTCTGGGCGAGTAATGCACCAAGAGAATGATCCATGGCTCGAACATATAGAAGGAATGGTATTCCCGAGACGGGAGGTACTAAAACCGGAGGGTTCATGAGATACTGTTTGATATCGTCAAATGCTTTTTGACATTCTTCGTTCCAGACGAAAGATACATCTTTCTTCAGAAGTTTGTTGAATGGTCTGCAGCGTCCTGATAAGTTGGAAATCAATCTCCTGATATAAGCAATTCTTTCTTGAAATCCTCGTAGCTCTTTTAAGGTGCGTGGAGGACGCATCTCTTGAATGGCTTTGATCTTCTCAGGATCCACGTGTATACCTTTAGCGGTAATGACGAAGCCGAGAAATTTACCACTAGAGACGCCCAGGAAGGACTTAGTAGGGTTCATTTTAAGTTGATACTGATGCATTAAATCAAAGATAGTCTTCAAATCTTGGATATGATCCTCCTTTCGTCGACTTTTAACTGCAATTTCATCAACATAGCATTCGACTATTTTTCGGAGATGTTCGCAGAATATAGTGCTCATTGCTCACTGATATGTTGCTCCTGCATTCTTGAGACCAAACGGCATCACTGTATAACAGTATGTACCGATCGGTGTTCTGAAGGAAGTATGTCTCTCGTCATCTGGAAACATTTTGATTTGGTTGTATCCCGAATATCCATCCATGAATGACATTCGTTCGAAACCACATGTGTTATCGATCATGACATCGGTAATTGGAAGAAAAAACTCGTCTTTAGGACAAGCTGCATTGAGATCGCAAAAGTCTATACAGACTCGGATCTTGCCGGTCTTTTTGAGGACAAGAACAATGTTAGCCACCCATTCAGGATGTTGTTCCTCTCGAATAAATCCGGAAGCCATAAGCTTGTTGACTTCAGCTTCAATTGCATCCATAATGTCTGGACGAAATCGTCGCTGTTGTTGTTTGACTGGTTTAGCATTTGACATGATATTAAGTTTGTGCATTACAATCTTTGGATCTAATCCTGGCATATCCTCGTAGCTCCAGGCAAAGACATCAATATAATCATGAATAAGCTTGATCATGTCTTGCTTATCTGTTTCTGAAAGACTTTCACTGATGAATATTGGTTTAGGGGACCCTTCTTCCCCAACATCAATTTGAATTAGTTTATCTTCAGTAGGAGGTTCTCTCTGTTCGAATCTGAATTCCTATTGATTGTCTAATCTTTGAGCCCATTGTTCTGATTCGGATGATATTTCAAAATCATCCTCATCTTCATCATTTTCTTGCGGGCCATCAACAGAGACCATATTGATGGATAGAATAGAACAATGAAGATCTCCAATACTTGTGTCAGAATCCCAAGAGAGGGAATCGGAAGACTCAGATCGTTCGTCTTCATCGGATTTTGAATCTTCATGGACTATGTTGATAAAAGAGGTAGGAGCAATGTAACCCAAACCACATTTTGTCATTCCGTATTTTAATGAAGGAATTCGAACAGGCATTCTTCTTCATTTTCCATTATTAAGGCTGGTTCTGAAGTCATAACCCATATTCTTGATGATATTTTTGGACTGTTGACTATAGCGACGTAATTGTAACCTTCCAGTATCGTCGTTTTTGTCATCTTCTTCCAGATTAGAAGGATTCTGGGGTCCTTTGTAGAAGAATATTGGATTTTCTCCCTTCTTTCGAAAAGGAACCACGAAGTACGATTTTTGTATAGACTCTAATGATACATCTGTATGAAGAGTTTGAACAACTCCTATAGTTAGTGGCTCTAAGCTATCTAGCAATTGTAAATAACTTTGTACATGATTGCAGACATCAATATACTGTAAAGGAGATGCTTCATTAATATTAGATACTGTATTTACAACAGAAGGCTGAGCCTTATCAGACTTAGTCAAATTAATGACAAAAGGGGGAGAGGAAAAGCGATCAGAAGTTTTGTTTCGATTAAGATCGATAACAAAAGGCTCAGAAGAGGTGAGCTCCCTTGAAGAAGATCGTGGATAAGTAGTACGTCCACTGACTGGAATGACTAGAGTATCTGGTCTAGTCTGAGAAGATGGAGGAGGAGTGGCACGTCCACTGATAGGAATTATCAGCGAACTTTGTGGAGCTTGGGAAGACGATACAGTAGTACGTCCACTTACAGGAATTATCAGTGAGCTTTGTGGAGCTTGGGCAGATGATGAAGTAGTACGTCCACTGACAGGAATTATCAGTGAGCCTTGTGGAGCTTGGACATACTGCGGAGGAGTGATACGCCCTTTTACAGGAATAACAAAGGTATCGACTTTTGACATCTCATCATCATTATCCATAGCTTGCAAGACTTTTGAGTATTCATCTTTGTACATGCGAGCGTCATTGAAGTAAGCTTCGACTCCTTTGAATGGATAGAGATCTGCAACCTCCTTTTGAACTTCTCCATTATCATCAACATATTTGAAGCACTGATGAAGAGTCGAAGGAACGCCATTATGTTCATGTAAGAATGGTCTCCCCAATAGAGCATTGTATGAGCAACCATGATTGTCGATGATGTAAAAAGTGACTTTAGTACGAAGATCGCCTATTTAAAATTTGAGGCGAATCTTGCCCAAAGGCTCACTTTTTCCTTGATTGAATCCCAAGATGGTAGTGATAGTGCTGGACAGACTATGCACAGGTATCTTCATTGTATCTAGCATAGCCTTTGGCATAATACTGAGAGCGGATCCTGGATCAATTAGTAGACGATCAACCTTCATAGAATCGATATATCCTGTATGATATAAAGGACGGTCATGTCGATTATCCTCTAGCAGCATATCGTCCTGCGTAAAGGTAATGTTTGGAATTAATTCCAAAATATTATGGCAATGAGAAACAGGTTCTGTTTCCAACTTCTTGAGGAAAGTTAGGCAATTTTCTGCTTGCAACAGTGCTTCACTCAGAGTTTCTCGAGTCTCTTTAGAGAGGCGTAAGAGCTCAAAGATTGATAATTTAGCTGGTGTATTGGCTAGTTGAGCCAATATATCAAAATTATAAGGCTTTTCAAGTCCTGTAGAAGATGATTTCTTCAATGGTTTATCGAAGCGGACTTCTTGTTTGCCTTTGTCAGCTGCTGTTGGTTTAGAAGGAACTGTCTCAACATGAACATTTGAAGGCTCTTCAGTAGAGACTGGTATTGGAGCTGAAACCGAAGGGACATCAGGAGTTTCTCCAGGAATGTCAGCATAATCTTTCAGATATATTTTTCCTGATCGAGTTCCAGCATGAACTTCGACTTCAGATTCCGGTTCAGTGTCTATGGAAACCATGTTACAATTCTTTATCTTGCTCTTGGTTCTTTTATGCTTGATGAGAGCTTCATTCCAGAAACCAAGGCCAACTCGAGATTGATTATGCCTCATAGTGATGGCTAAAGGTGCTCGAAGTCCTTTGCCTGAGTTCAAACCAGGAGCAGTGGCTCGATCATAACCCATCTTCGCCATTAATTCACGAGATTGTGAACTGTATAGATGAAGTGAAGGCTTGTACCTATCTTCAGATTGAGGTACAGATTTTATCTCCGTAGGGAGTAAATTTCCTGCCAAGATAAAATTAGAGGTTAGATAAAAATTGGGTGTGAAACTAGAAGTCACATTGCATGACTTAGTCTTTCCGAGCTTCTTTTTAGACAAAGGAGTCTTCCGAGGAGAAGAGGAAGACGTCTCAAACTCCGTCATTAAATCCGGGTAGATCCACATGATCTCTTCCTTCTTAGTTGTGACAGGAACAAGTCCTTCATTCTGTGCTGGTGGGATGTTCACAACTTCGAGAGTTGCTTTAGGGATAGGAACAATCCCACTTTCCACCATTAATGGAGGGAAGTCACCGAACTGTATTGAAATTACATTTGCTGTGACTGCCTTGTCTTTGGGTGTCAGTGTCACAGCTCCTGATTTAATCATCTCTTGGATCTTTCCTTTTAATACATAGCAAGATCGGATTGTATGACCCATCATTCTATGATATGGACAGTATTTTGGATGATCTGTCTTGTTGGCTTCATCAGGCTTTTTGATTTCTGGCAATTGTATTTTGTTACCTTTGAGCAAGCATTCAAAGATACCCTGAACATTGTCATCGTAGAAAGAATATTCTTCCTTCGGCCGAGGAGGTCTCTGTTGTTGATTTGTTGGAGCTGGAGTAGCTTGGGTAGTCTTTACCTCTTGACTGTTGCTCTGGAGATTGACTTCAAGAGCCTCTTTTCCTTTGCGATTATTGGGTCGAGTACTATTGCTAGCACTCTGATTTAATTCCTTGGAAGCCATTTGTACCCCCAGGCCTTTGAAGGTCTCAGCACTGACTTCAGCAGCCTTGGCACTGACGATGAAAGAAGGCCAATCTTGAAACTGAGTGGACCCTGTCCACATACTGATGATTGGTAAGAGATTCGACTTGCAAGTGTCGATAGTAACAGCATCGGGAGTTCCAAGAGGCATTTTAAGGGCTTCTCTTCTGAATCTTTCAATGAAGTCCTCAGTAGTCTCATTATTTTTTTGTTTAATTCTTATGAGGGCTGACATGGTCATGTCATTGAGCCCTTCATAGAATCGTTCAAGAAACATTTGTTTGAAACCGACAAATGAAGTAATGCACCCATCTGGGAGACTTCTATACCATTCATAAGCTGTTCCTTTGAGACATCCGACGAACACCCGAGTGAGGAGGGCATCGCTTGGTTGCAACTGATCAGTCATTACTTCAAAGTGATTAATGAACTGACTTGGGGAGGTAGTTCCATCAAAGAAAGAGATAGTCGGAGGCTTGTATTTAGGAGGATATGATACTTGCTTCCATTCTATCGGGTAAGGTTGCTTGATACCTAACCTTTGTAAACCATCCTTTTGTTTAAATGCCTCAAATTGAGTTCGGAGATTCCTTAACTCTTCAGTAACAATTCCGAAAGATTGTGGAGTTGTAACTTGTTGAGTGTAATTGGGAGGAGGGACTGCAGCATATGTATCACCCCCAGCTCCAGACTGACTTGGAGTGGTTTGTACAGGAATATTAGATTGTACCCCCGGAATAGTAGAGGGTTCCGGATTTGGGGCAACGGGAGTATTTAATACCACTGGTGGTACTGTTTGTTGAACATGCTGAGTTTGATGCTGAGCTTGCATAAGAGTGTGTATAGCATTCAATGTATCTGCCATAGCTCGTAACTGTTGTTCCAAGGAAGAAATCCTCTGCTCATGAGCTTCAGTGCTAGTTGAAGATTCATGATTACCGTCTACCATGTAAGTGGTAATCATTCGAGGAATAGACGATGAAACAGTTCATTCTGAATCATCGCTGTGTGAGTTAATATCTTTCCCGGGACTATTTACAGGAGTCAATACTGGAAAATTGGACTCTCCAAGGAAGTCCTCTGTGATCTCCGGATTATCACTTGGATAAAAAGAAGAAGAGACCCTGGCCAAGGCTCCGGTCCTGGATCGGGTGCCGAGATAAACACCATCTTCAGAATCTGATATAGCATCAGACCGTATGCTACCCCCAATATTTCTGGAAGTCATGTTGACAGAAGCATAAAGAGGTTCATCTTCATCCAATATTGGTTCATATTGAATCCGTTCGAAAATAGATCGTCTTTTTGGTGAACAACAACACTGAATCACAACCCGAGGTTGGAAGTTGCAACCATGCTTTTCATGGCAAATATGAGCAATATCATGGCCAGATGGAGTGTCAATTCTCCGTTTATTTTGCAAATACTCCCGAAGATCTGTAGGAACAGATTGGAAAGTACTTGAAGATAGTTTCTGTGTAGAAACTTGTCTTTTGTTCTTCTGTCTTCTCGGTTCTTGAGTGTATAAAGACTGATTAATTTAAGCCACATAGTTCTTGGCATATTCTGCATCAGAGTCTAGTATAATTGTTTCAGTTTGATCAGGCTTCTTAATACCAGAAGTGGAACTGAGATGATTCTGATTAAGCTAGTTACGAAGATCCGCAGGAGATATGACTTTGGTATCAGTCTTGGATACTTATAATTTGCCTTTCTCAGATTGAGAAATTTTGAGAGAAGGAAGATGGGTATTATTCCGACTAGGAGTCGGTAATAATCCATCTTTAGAGGAAGTAGCCAAAAGGCGTTTTCCTTTGTTTGATCTAGTAAGAGTACTAGTCAAATTAACTCCAGAGGTAAAGACCTTAGGAGTAGAGGAGTTGACTAAAGAGTCTTTCTCCTTGCTTGGTACAAGATGTGCAAGTTGTGGGGGAATCATTTGTATGTTCTGTGGAAGAGAACCCCCAGCCTGATTTTGAGAAACATTCAAAGGACTGTATCTGTTAGCATACGCTGACTTCAGTTTGGACTTCTGGTCATACGCTGCCTTTTTATTAGCATACACTGGCTTTGGCTTAGCGTACGCTGCCTACTGTTGGCTTTTGTACGCTGCCTTCGCCGTACGCTGCCCTTTGACTGCCATACGCACAGAGTCATCAATGGCTAAAGAGCCGACTGCTGTCGTAAGAGTAGAAGGAGAAGAGACTTTGACATATCCAGAGATGGTTTTCTTTGGACATGCTGACTTGGTTAAAGAACCCACTTTATCAGCGTGACTAGGAGAAGCCACTGTTGCCGTGTTCAGGGAAGCCGGAGTGTGCTTCGTTGAAGTTGAAGACGTGTTCTTGTCAGTGTGAGAAGTGACAGAAGCGTCTCGGGCTGTTGAAGAAGACTTAGGAACATAGACAGAGCGTCCTTTCTTCTTGGCAGCAGGAAGAGCGGAGGAAGCAGTTCGGCCCTCCTTCGCCTTGAGCATTTCTTCATAAGCTGATTGGTCGAATTGTACGACCATCGTCTTCTTCGTCGAGCTGATCGACGAAGTATCATATTGAGTTGTTGCTATCTCATTGGAGGAGACAGCTTTCCCCAGCAGAGTCGCCAATTTGTTTTCCATAAATAAATTCACTTTATTTATTTTGTATCTGAGAAAATTACAACTTTAGGAATCTAATCTAGAAGACGATTACTTTATCCCTTGGACGATGCGATGAAGAAAACTCGAACTTTGAAGAACTTGGACAGCAACTGGGCAATCTCTCTGTTCTTTCTGAATTAATTGTAGTGTCTGATAAAGATGAAGAAACTCTTTTTTATAGAGTTCTGGATAACTGTTCTGAAGCATACGCTCAGTCAGTTACTTGACGTGTGCATAACTGCAGGGACGCGTGGCAAATTCTGATGGAGACACGTTGGAGTGCGGTTGAAAGTAGTAGAATATATCTAGGAGAGATTGATGGCATGAATGCCACGTTGTATAACTTCTGAATAAGTGGGTAACTGAGTACAGGACACGTGAGAACGTGTGTTGACTGTACGTTGAAAGTCATCCTGGATGCATTTGCTGTGATACGCTCTCTTTGTTGAAGAAGGGTCATACGCTAGCTTTTGAAGGCACATGTCTTGCAAACACTGACTTGAACAGCATAGAGCCATATAAGGCAGATACGCGTACTTTATTGATAAAGAGTCGTATGGGGTCCATACGCTCACTTGGTTGGCAAGGAGTCGTATGGGGTCCATACACTCACTTGGTTGGCAAGGAGTAGTATGGGGTCCATACGCTCACTTGGTTGGCAAGGAGTCGTATGGAGTCCATACGCTCACTTGGTTGGCAAGGAGTCGTATGGAGTCTATACGCTCACTTGGTTGGGTAATGAGCCTTATGGAGTCCATACGCTCACTTGGTTGGGCAATGAGCCTTATGGAGTCCATACGCTCACTTGGTTGGGCAATGAAGGAGTAGACACGTGGCTGTCCTCAATCTTCTCAAATATGCCATATCTTCAAATACTGACAAATATCTCTCGAGCGTCGTGCTACAGATATGATGGCTGACAGACTGTCAGAAATGACAGTAATGATGGCTGTGCATTTATGATGGCTGCTGAGCTGTCCTCGTAAGAGACAAAATCTTTTCTCGAAAACCTATACGACGGCTAATCTTCATAGGACAGCTGTCTTTGCACGAAAGACGAAGTGTCAGATTCATCCTTCATTAAATACATGCTGTGCTGTCATCTCAGGAAATAATAAAATATTCACTGAGCGTACAACCTTTAGATGAGCGTATGGCCTTGGCTGAGCGTATGGTCTTGAGCGTATGGCTTTGACTGAGCGTATAGCCTTGAGCGTATGATTTTGGCTGAGTCTTATGTCAGCATGTCATAATTTTCACACCCTATAGCGTCGAATTGACGTTATGTGGCTAGGGTTGGGTACCATGCAGGCTGTCTGCATACGTTGTCTTCTGCCGTCGGATGAATTATTTTTGTGCGACTAGGAGCCACGACCGTGCAGGCTGGCCGCATGCGGTTGGAAATTGTGGCCGTATGGGTTTTCTACAAGCGATCGACTTTCCTGGCCGCATGGGTTTCATCCATGTGATTGGCAGCTGTAGCCGCATAAGTTATGCGGCTGACAGTTGTGGCCGCATAAGTTTTCTTCATGCGGCTGGCTGATGTAGCCGCATGAGTTTTCCCCCTGCAGCTAACATCCTTATGCGGCTGTGATCGCATAGAGTTCCTCTTTGCCCCTGCAAGTCCAGCATCATAGTATTTTCTTCTGCCGGACTTGGGGACAGCAGAGTTGTCTATGGTCTGAAGTGGGGCCGCAGAAGAGTCCTTCTCACCGTCTTGAGCAACAGAGGATATCTCGTCGAGGGCTTGGGAAGGAGCAAATGATTTTGGTCTCCACTCTCTGCGAGCCTTTGTCGTACGGGTGTGCTTCTGGATCGGGCCAGCGCTTCCCTCGGAGAGCATCTCTTCAAACGCCTGTTGGTGGAAGCGGACGACCGTCTTTTGTTGCGTGGAGCCAAGCTTGGCTGCATCTGATTGCGTCACCAACTCCTCAGTCGTGGAGAAGTTCGTCCCCAGCAGAGTCGCCATCGTGTTTGCCATGAAATATAAAAGAACAGAACAATTATCGGAGGACCAGACTTTTACTTCACGTTACAAACTCGCTTGTACAAAGAAAGCCTAGGAACGAAAACCTAGGTACAGCAGTCTAAGTACAATTGTTTATTTTAGATTCTGGGGGGTGACGATAGAGGCTCGGGAAGGCGACGACAGCCCTGCCTTACTCCTTGGACGATCGGTATGCAGCCTTGGCTCCTTGTGAAAAGATGGTTGGCGTTGATGAAGAAATGCTCTTCTTGCTCCTCTGTTGCTCTTCTGGCTTCTCTCTCTCTCTGTGTATTTTCTCTCTGACTATGGGGGAAAGTCTCTCTGTATATACGTATTTCTCTCTGATATCGTATATTGCAAGGGAATGGCACCCTGCTATTTATAATAGTGGGATGTCATCGTTAGGATTGCCAATGATTACATCTTGGAGATGGCGGCGGCCTGGGAATTGGTCAATCCAGGCCGTTCGTTTCTGATTGTGACGAATCCGAGCCATTAGGTGTAGATTACACCAAATCCTATTAGCAATTAATGCTGATTGGAATAAATCTTCCTTATAATGATCTTCTGATATTTGCGAATAAATTAGATCTATTCTTCTGCCACGTGTCCCAGATTATTGGGATTTGATCCAATCTTTAATGGCACCAAATCTGAGGAATTAATCGGTTTAGGACACGTGTCCTAGGAGCTGCTGGAGGGATCTGGACCGCATGACGAGTGAGCCGCATATGAATTTGAGCCGCATATGGTTAAGCCCACGTGTCAGGGCTGCCTGGGCAGTGGCCCTCACTTGAGCCCTCGAACCACAGGGAAGTAATCCTTGTGGGCCGCATAGGTACATATTCGCCTGAGCCGTATGGACATGATCCTCTTGAACCGCATGAGAAGTCCTCGCTCGAGTCGTATGAGGCTTTCTTGGCCTGAGCCGCATAGGACAGATTCACTCTGAACCGCATGAGAAGTTCTTTGCTCGAGCCGCATGAGACTTTCTTGGCCTGAGCCGCATAGGACAGTTTCCCTCTGAACCGCATGAGAAGTGAGCCGCATACGAACGCCCACGTGGCAAGGCCACGTGGCATTTTTATGGCTCTCGGGGGATTTGTGTCAGAGATCTCTTTTCTCTTCCCTAGAGATTCATCATTATGACAGAGTCATAATTGCCTGCTTTTGTGTCAGGGCTGTCAACTTTTCAGAGGGGTCAGCCGTCAAAGCAATTAATGCAGCATAGGTCGGAGGGGAGCACTGTCAGGCCACGTGTCTTCTGAGCCGCATGGAATGCCTCGGGCCGCATAGCTCCTTATGCCGCATGACTCCCTGAGCCGCATGAGTTTGCTGAGCCGCATGAATCTTTCCTGGCCGTATGAGTCATTTTCTTTAGTATTTTCCATGCTTCGACAAACACCAACAACGACATTGGGGGTAACCCCTCCAACAATCGAGACAACAAAGACAAGTAGGCTATAGTGGCCGACACAGCCCAGAAGCCTGAGTCAAAGCCGGCAGACAAGCAGTGGCCACAAATAAACTACTCCTTCGAAGACAGTCATGTCAAGCCCATCTTGGACATGCTCATACAAGGGGGTCGGATTCAACTCCCTCCTCCGAGGTGTGAACCTCGTCCGGCAGAGATGGAAAATCCTAAATACTGCCATTTCCACCGCTATCTCCACCATGCCACACAGGACTGCTTCCAGCTGAAGCGGTATATTCAACACCTTATTGATTCTAATGCTCTAGCCATTGACTTTGAAGAGGTAACTGTGGCAGCCAACATGGTGTCAGTACAATTCGGTAACTTCCTACCGACGAAAATGCAAGACGGAGTGGTGCACATTCCCAGAGCGAAGATGGAGGTCACTAACCTTCCACCTCCCCGAGACCAAGCAGTCAGTCTTGTACATCTTACCACACCGCAAGGAGAAATCATGTGGGTCCATCCAGACTTGGTGCCAGAGGTGACTCAACCTACGCCACCCTCTGCCGTCAAAAAGAAAAATAGGAAAATCAGATCATGCCGCATGATTTCTGCGGAAGTCGAAGAGGCTACTGCCGTAGTCACCCGATCTGGGGCACACACGCAGCCTCCGCCAGGCAACCCAACAGATGACCATCAGCCTGCCACCGGTGATGCTCTAGGACATGTCCAACCTTCGACGACCGACAAGCCTAGGCCGAAGGAAACTCGATTCGACAAACTGCTACGAAAGGAAGCACCTCAGGGGCTGGAAAAGCCCTACAACTTTGACATCTTAGTGCAATTGGCTAACACACCAGCCAAGTTGTCACTGTACGAACTCCTAAGGCTCTCTAAGGACGTTCGTATTATACGGAGAGAAGCACTCCAAAATGCCGATGCCTATCTGGCTCAATCCAACATCACCGGGGAGGACTCACCTGTGGATCTCCAGGATAGTGCCTGCACTGGCGCAATGCCAAACATCGTCTTCACTCTGCAAGATATGCTTATCAAGACCAACCTGCATGATCGCCCCCTGTATTATACTGGATACATTGGCGATATCAAGATAGATCGGATGCATATAGATCCAGGTTCCTCCATAAGCATCATCCCAAGAAGACTGCTACACCATCTGCGCATTCCGATGCGTCATCTTACGCCAGCCAACACTGCTATCAGTGGCTTCAATTCGGGCAGGAGCTACCCCATTGGGAAGATCCGTCTGAAATGCCAGATCGGCGATCTCCAGTCCGAGGTGACTTGCTATGTCATAGATGCGGATACATCCTACAACATCCTCTTGGGGCGCCCTTGGATACATGACTACATGATAGTGCCTTCCACACTACACCAGTGTTTCAGGTACATCGATAAGCACGGCTTTGTGAAGACAGAGTTTGCTGACATTGATCCCTTTAAAGGTGTCGAGTCTTATTACTCCGACTCATGCTTATATGAGAAGTCGAAAAGGCACCTCGTTGAAGAAGACTTTCAGGCTCCAACTGAAGCGACAACAGGACCAGAAGAACCGTTGACGATCCACCTCCAGGCTAGAAAACCCGGCAGAGATGTACCGCTTATAGCCACTCTTCGTAGGGATGCAGTCAGCCTCTCGGAACAAGAAGGGCATATGGTAATACGGTTACCAAGGTCTGGCCAAGCGCCAAGACCCACGATAGAACCATTGACAATCAGGTTGCCAAGGGCTAACCGCCAACGGCCGGAGATGCTTTATCCCTCCGACAAGCCAATAACAATTCGTCTCCCTAAAGCAAGTCAGCAACCAAACATCCAGCCGGGGGTAGCAAGTGCTCCGACAACTCCCTATCTCGTACCGAGCATTCAACCGGGGGTAGCAAGTGCACCTACGACTCCGTGGTCTATTCCACCGGTGGAACCTCTGGCGATTAAGCTGCCCAGGTCTTCGTCCTAGTCTTCATTCGCCTTAGGGATGGCAGAAGAAGAACCCGAGTTAGCCAAGTATGTGGCTGCTTATGCTGATGTCCCATCCACAAATGATGTAATTCCTCTGGAGAAGATACCCTATTTTATCAATAAAAGGATAGCTTTGAATTACCTCGAGCTTAATAAGCTTTGTACATTGTATGCTAAAGAGCACGGCATAGGCACTCACCTACACACACAAGTAACAAAGGTCCATAATGTAAATCAACTCACTCCGATGGAAGACACATGCTTCATAGTCGAGGGAGGCGATCACCCAATCATCTTCGGCCGGAGGAATCAGCCGCTACCCATCGGTACAGAAGAAGATGATCTCGAGCCTAACACCGGGAGGCTGCCCCTCTACTTATATAGTCCACAATCCAAGTATCTTATGCAAAAACAAGGATACGATCTAGAGAGCACGCCAGGCCTGAACTATGGTTCTGGACAACGAGCACCCGTACTGCCGGTCCTGATCACAAAATCACGCAATTATCCCAATAAAACCAGACGTGGGTTAGGCTATGTGACACCTGTAACAACCCCGGAAAGCTCGGATGAGGAGTGCGATTGGCATTCACATTCAACTGAGTCACCAACCTCCGATTCAGATATCAGTATCGGAGACATTTTCAGACAAGTTTTATCCGTCAACATGGCGTTTGCCGACGCCTATAAAGAAGACGAGGATATCCTCGAACTTCTTGAGCTAGAACCATTGACACAACAGCTAGATGAACAATAGGAAAAGCGTTTCGAGCAAAGAGAACCTCCCACTGAGGATGAGGTTATATAAGTTAATCTTGGTGATGAAGCCTCCCCGAAACCAATCTCCATCAGCCAGAGTCTGACAGATGAAGAGCGAGAGTCGCTGGTCCAACTCGTCAAGGAGTATATCGATGTGTTTGCCTGGAGCTATGAAGGTATGCCGGGATTGGACCCCGAGATCGTACTCCACAAACTTAATATTCGTCCGGATGCAAAACCTGTCAAGCAACAGCAACGACGATTTCGCCCCGATATCATGAATGCTATCGAAGGCGAGGTCAACAAATTGATAGCCAGCGGCTTCATTCGCGAAGAGCAGCATCCAGACTGGGTAGCCAACATAGTACCAGTTCTCAAGAAGAACGGAAAGATCCGAATATGCATTGACTTCCGGAATCTGAATGAGGCATGCCCTAAAGATGAATTCCCTCTCCTTATCACAGATATTATGATCGACAACACCTACGGCTTCGAACGTATGTCCTTCATGGATGGCTTCTTAGGATACAACCAGATCAAGATGTTCCCTGACGACGAGAAGCACACATCATTCCGAACACCGATTGGTACATATTGCTACACCATTATGCCTTTCAATTTAAGGAATGCTGGCGCCACTTACCAGAGAGCTATGAGCGTCATCTCTAGAGACCACTTGCACAAGACAGTGGAGTGCTACGTCGACGACATCGCCGTCAAAAGCCGTTCGAAGGAAGATCATCTGCAAGATCTCAGGACAGTGTTCGACCTAATACAAGCACACAACTTAAAGATGAACCCTACAAAATCATTCTTGGGTGTCTCCAGCAGGAAATTCCTGGGTTTCGTCATCACTTCTCAGGGCATTCACATCGACCCCGAGAAAACAAAGGCAATCAGGAGATGGGTCCCCGAGAAATCTTCGCGAACTCCGAGGCCTCCAAGGCAGGCTAGCATACATCAGGAGATTCATCTCTAATCTCTCCGGACGATGTCAACCATTCACCCATCTCATGAAGAAGGGAGTCTCTTTCGTATGGGATGAGGAATGCCAGCGCGCTTTCGACAGCATCAAAGAATATTTGTTAAACCCCCCAGTCCTGGTAGCTCCTATTGCCGGAAAGCCATTCCTGCTCTATGTGCGAGCTATAGAACATTCTCTTGGTGCTCTACTGGCACAGAACAATGACGCGGGCCATGAACAAGCTATATACTACCTCAGTCGAAAGATGATTGGGCCAGAATACCGATACACGGCCGTAGAGAAGGAATGCCTTGCTCTCATATTCGCCATCCAGAAGACGCGATACTACGTCACAGGACAAACCATCTACGTGATATCGCGGATCAACCCCCTCAGGGTCCTCATGACCAAACCTGGGGCACTCAGCTCTCGCCTTGCTACCTGGGCGATATTACTATCACCATACCACATGATCTTCGTCCTGCAAAAGGCTGTTAAAGGCCAGGCTCTGGCAGACTTTCTAGCAGCCCATCCAGGTTCGGAGATGACTAGGGTATATGAAGAGATACCGGACGAGGTCACCAGTTCAAATCCAGTCTTCCATGATGCCATCTGGCGAATGTTCTTCGACGGCACGTCGAGAACTGGACCCGAAGGCAACATCGTCGCTGGAGTTGGAGTGATGATGATTTCTCCATCCGGCTTGGTGATCAATCGGGCCTACTCACTCACGGAGCCCTGTTCAAATAATATGGCCGAGTACAATGCCTTGGTCATTGGCCTCCGGTTTGTAAAGGAACTGGGGGTAGAGTATCTTGAAGCATACGGCGACTCGCAGTTAATCGTCAATCAGATTCGGGGGTCGTACGAGGTCCGCCACGAAGATATGATCCCGTATCATCAAATAGCAATCGACATCATCTCGTCTCTGGGAGGATTCTTCATAGAACATGTTCCCAGACTCCAGAACATTGAGGCTGATGCCCTAGCTGGTTTGGCCGCTTCCCTAGCTTTGCCAAATTACGCTCGTCATCAGGTCGACATAATAGGCCGTGAACTGGTCTGTCCTAAGGATAACGTTCGATGCATAGAAAGCTACTCCGCCCTTTCAGTCGACGAAGCACCAGACTGGAGACAGCCGTTCATCGACTTCGTAGTATACGACATCCTGCCAGAGAATCCAAAGGAAGCTACTTCTATCAGAAGACGTTCTCTCAGATTTTTCTATGATACGGAGACGAAAATGCTGTATCGCCGATCCTATGATGGGTTATTGCTTCGGTGTCTATCAAATACAGAAGCCAAGAAAGCCGTACGCGAGGCCCATGATGGTGTCTGCGGAGCCCATCAACCTGGCCCAAAACTGCAAGACCGCCATCGCCGAATGGGTTATTACTGGCCCACGATGGTTGCAGACGCAATAGAATATGCACGAAAGTACAAAGCCTGCCAAATCTACGTCGACTTCATCTACCAGCCATCTGAATTCCTACATCCGACTGTGGCCTCCTGGCCATTCGAAGCATGGGGTATGGACATCGTCGGCCCAATCACCCCGCCTTCGTCCAGAGGACACCGATTCATACTCGCAATCACCGATTACTTCTCCAAATGGGCGGAAGCCATCCCATTGGCAGAAGTGAAAACTTCAAACGTGATCAGCTTCCTTAAGCATCATGTCATCTACCGCTTTGGACTGCCCCGAAGGATCATTCACGACAATGGGCCACAGTTCACAAGCCACGCATTTTATCGGTTCTGCGACAAGCACCGAATTCAAAACATTGCTTCGACACCCTACAATCCAGCAGCCACTGGGTTAGCAGAAGCATTCAACAAAACCATAATCAAGCTACTCAAGAAATTTGTGTCCTCTAGCAAGCGCGACTGGAACGAGAAGCTCGGCGAATGCTTATGGGCGTATCGCACCATAGTTCGAACAGCCACCGGGAATACACCATTTTCCCTGGTGTACGGGAGTGAGGCAGTCCTCCCATTAGAGACTCAGATCCCCTTACTCCGCGTTGCCCTCACACATCAGTTGACGACAGACGAAAACCACCATCGCCGACTACAGGAGTTGGAGGCCCTAGGCGAGAAACGTCTGTTAGCTCAACAGCGAATCGAGTTTTATCAGGCCAGAATCTCCGAAGCTTTCAACAAGAAGGTCAAGGTCAGGACATTCCAAGTAGGCGTTCTCGTTCTGGCGGTTCGAAGGCCGATGGTTATGACGCATAAAACTGTCGATAAATTCTAACCAAAATGGGAAGGCCCGTTCATCATCGAGGCTGTATTCTCCAACGGCGCCTACCGCCTCGCAAAGCAAAATGGAGACTTGCTCATGTTGCCCATCAACGACAAGTTCCTGAAGAAGTATTATGTCTGAAACAAAATCCTCGAGACATCTCAGAGTGTCGAGTTATGTACCTTCCCGTACCGTTGAACTTACATTCTGGTTCCACACATCAAGTCATGTACCCGCTGGTACCTCTGAACTCATTTCCATAATTTTTCCACACATAGAGTCATGTGCCCGCTGGTACCGCTGAACTCATACTCATATTTTCCAGATCATCGAGTCATGTACCTGTTGGTACCGCTGAACTCGTACCCACAAAATTTCAGATTACCGAAGTTATGTACCCGCTGGTATCGCTGAACTCATCTGATCTATTGCCCGTATTCTCAATACACAAAAAGGGTAACAGATCCACAAAATTCCTATACAACCACGTCGATGCTACCTCTGAGTTGTTCCACTTCCACCAAAAACAAATCGCCCTCTCGTATGGAACTTCCACGTCCTCCTACCTCTGAGTCGTTCTATGTATCCTTCATTGAGCCCACTCCTGCCATGTCCCCGTGACCTCTGAGTGGGAAGGCTCCGTCGAAGAAACCATTCATGCTTGCCTTATCCTTACACCTCTGAGTAAGTATAATGGTTACCCCTCGACCTATTATCTGTACCCACGACCAGAGTACGCCAAGGATAGTAGGTGCACAAATATCCTCCGTCGAATCCACTCCTGCCATGTCCTCACTACCTCTGAGCAGGAAGATCCTACGGTAAAGAAATCCCCATACTTGCCATGTCCTCACTACCTCTGAGTAAGTATGATGGTCTTCCCTCGACTTATTATCTGTACCCACGATCTAAGTACGCCCAAAGATAATAGGCCCACAAACGTCTTCCGATGACCACAAATGTCCTCAGTCGACCACAGATGCTGTACTGGGTCTCCAATACACGCCCATCCCTTCCCTATCATGCCTGGGAGCCCAGTTGCTCCCTGGCATTCTTTCGAATACCAAAAACTTCTATAGCTGTCTTATCGTAAAGTTGTTTTAGGTATTCCTCTCCAAAACGTGTTACTCGTACCTAAAACCAAGGTACACCAGGGTAACATGTCCATAAATAATCCCCCAGTAGGTCTAATTCCACAAACACCACAAGTACAAGAAAGAAAAGATGAGTTAAAACATGCTTATTTATTCAAAATTTAAAGTACTACATCATCTAGGATCATATCCCTTGACAAAAAGAAAAAAAATAGTGAAAAAAATTAGAAATCTGATCACTGCTCCGGGGCACATAACGCCGTGAGACGGTCCGTCAGCAAGGCAATCGACCGCTGAAACCTCTGTTTGGCTCGACGCTCCGCCTCTTGGGTTAGCACCGTCGCGTCCTCCAGATGAGCATGGGCTTGCCAGTTGTCCTCGAATTTCTTGAAAGCCCGCTCCAGGTTAGCAGAAGATCAGGAAACCTTCTCAGCCACCCGAACGATTGACTCCTGTTCTGCACGAGCAGCCTTCAGCTCTGACTCTAGGAAGGCCAACTCCCTCTGAAGTACGAGAATTTGCTCCTTCGTGTTAGCTATTCCACGAGAAGCAGTCTCTTCCCGAGCCCTACAAGCTTGACTTCGATGACCCAGCCTGTCATACGAAGCGGAAAGCTCGTCAAGGTCTCCCTTCACAACTGGCCCGGCAGTGTCTCGAGCAAACTTTATCCTATCTCAAACGGCAATAAGGAAGCCCCGCTCCCGTTCAATCGCAGCAGGCAAGTCAGCCTGCCTTAACGCCAGCAATTGGGTCACTAGCTGATCAACCTCTGCCAACTTGGGCTCCAGGAGCGCAGCCAACCCCACCCCGCCAGAAAGTGCCTTCAAAGTTTCAATCTGACCCCGAGCGCACCGCAGGGATAGAGAAAAAGGGATCCCCCGTTCTACGGCAGCATCTACGCCCCTCATTAAATGGCGATAGAAGCAGTCGACCACATCCTGCGACGCCTCGTCCAGAGCCTCCGAAGAAGCCGGCGTCAACGGAAGTGTAGCTGGCAACACTGAAGAAGACATAACAGAATCTGCCGCTCCTGCCACAAGGGAAACAAACTCCGTGCGTAAGGACGCATGAACAACGGCCAACTCCTCTTCAGCAGCCCGCAGAACTTGAATGCTCGGTAGGGTCGAGAAGTCAATCTCCGAAGCCGTATAAACAGCAGAGGATGAGGTGGAGACCATCGCTCCCGGAACAAGCTCCACTCCCATCTGCCCGGAGCTGGCGGGAGGCCCCTCGACATAAGTCTGTAAAGGAGAGGAAATGCTCCTTTTCCCCAGATCGTAGCAGGCCGAACCTTCCCCAAGAACATCCGCTGTGGAAAGTAAAGGGTCAGGACTTGTAGGGCCAAGACAACCATGAATCGATTTGACCCAGAGGATATGTTGATAAAGCAAATAAGCCCCCTCACTAGTCAATATTTGGCTCATCTTACCAGCGGAAGAGTGTGGAGGCTGAGGTTCGCCTACAGCCACCACAGCCTCTTCACCAGTAGCCTCCGAGTCGAATATAATAGGCTCCTCCGCCCCAGCACCCTCGGCAGGGGATGCGACGAGATCGGCGTCGCCTTGCTGAAATTCAGCAATCTCGGAGACAGGCCCGAGGAAACCTTCGTCACCCCGGACCGGGGCCTCAGCAACTTGGGAGTCCTCAGCCGTCCCGAGAGAGCCTCCACAGAAAGGACCACGGCACACATGCCACTAATCAAAGCAACAAAGGCCGGATCAACCTCAGGAGCGGCAGACGGTTCATGAGAGCCCGGTTCGTCAGACACCAATAAAGAAGAATAATTAGGTTATATCCCAAGAGAAAGAAAACCACAACAAGGATATGGCTCCAACTTAGTCTTACCTTCGGAATATCGTCAGCATCTTCACCCCTCTCGGTAATAAGCAACCTACGAGACCTAATGGCAGCTCTTTTCATAGAAAAGGTCGTTCTACCGTCAGAAGACTCACGTCTGACTCGTTTACGTGAGGGACCAGGCACAACAGGCGGCTGTCCTTCCCTCACTACTTTCTCTTGTGTAGCAAGCGACGGATCCTCTACCAGTTCGTCTGGTGTGGCAAGTGGTTGATCCGCTACTTCTTCACCCCCAGAGGAAAGATAGTCTTCGCTATCATGATCGTCATCCTCCTCAGCTGCCTCGAAAGATTCTGATTCAGGAAGGGGAGTCTGGAGTGCTAGCTGCTTTCTAGCCTTAGCCCCCTTGGGCTTTTCCTCTAAATCGGTACCCACGATGAAACTGGTACTCGGAACGAAATTGACAGGAGGCTTGTTCGCCATACCATGATACAAGGCAGCCACGTACAAAATTTCCCTCGGTGCCTTAATATCAGGGACTGAAAAGCTGGCCCGAGTATGGTAGGCATCATAATAATTCCATGCCCTGACACCATCAAGAATGCTACCTTCAAAGCCCAAGCAAGGGCTGGGACAGTCGAGGAATAGCTGACTATAGCCAAATTGGTGGGAAAACCTACTAGGTAGGTAGGGCTCCAAGTACACATTATCGCGGTTACGATAAACCAGATGCACGGGGCGAATGTTGCGCAACCAGGTGAGTATCTTCGTAGACAGAAAGTGAGGAGGTCCGGTACCATCAAGGTGTACATCCCTCACTTCCTCATCAAAAAAATAAGGAACAGACACAAAAAAGCCACACCCATCCACCCTCGCCAGCGCCCTCCGACAAGCTGGCATAGTACTGTATTCCCAAGGTTGGTGATGGCATTGGAAAAGGAAAGCGTCTTCATCTGTAGCATCTTTCGCTGTTCCAGATCCCATTAAAGACTTGTAATGCATTAACAACCACCCCATCAAATAGTGGTAAGGTAGCTCTATGCGCTCAAAGTCCAGCGTCTTCTTGCGGGCAATGACCTTGGACGAGAATGCTCGAAGACCATGGTGTATGCTACACACCATAGCCGGAATAAGAGTCAGCCTAACTCCAAATACCAGCTTAACGGCAGGGAGAATGAATTGGCGGCTGATCCTCTCGATAGAACCTGCCCCTCCCCCGAGACTACGCAGTTTCGTAGCCATATCATCAAAAATCCAGCCAGGAGCGCTTTCTCAGACATCTGCCTGGTACCGTAGTAAAAATAGCTAAGAGAGTCAGTTTGACTCCCGAATATGTCGCTATTGGACCTCGACCTCTTGGCGCTCGACATCAGGTCCTTTATCTCTTCCTGGGTTTGAGGGGTTCAAGGAATAACCTGGCCAGAAGGGCTAACTTTAAAAAGATAAGAGACCCAGGATGTGGTGTAGGGAGCGCTCCCTTCTGAGCTACCATCCTTTTTTATAGCCATCTGGTGACAAGTACTGTGATGGCATAGCAACTCCTGGTACACCGCAACAAAACCTAGGAGTCGTCGGTTCAGATCCTCGAACTCCTCGTTCGACGGGGTGTACACCTCGAAAGGCTCGTCCCCCCACGGAAGCTTGGAGACAGTATACATCTCATAGAGAGCGAGCCCCAACTCCCTTCCGGGTGCGAAGAACGTCCCCGTTCGTCGGTTATACATCTCCAGGAGCGCCATGAACAATGGCTTATTGATAGGAAGCCCGTTACAGGTGCCCCGGATGGCGTGATAGTGGCCTACCTCTCGCAGGAATGTCTTATAGGTCTGCAGAACCCAAGTGGTCAAGTGGGCCCACGTAGAAGTGGGGTTTATCCAGTTCAACAATACCAATCTGCCAACGGGATAAGATTTTTTGCGAACAAGCCGATTCAGGAAAGTATCAGCTTGAGTAAATGTGAAGTTGGGACCATATACGTTCATGAAAGTGCCTGGGGCCAGTCCCATCATGTACTGGCTGACGGATTCCTTACCCGCGTATGCTGACCCAATGTTCGGGTTATAACGGATGTCGCCCATCAACATCCCTGATTGGGTAGGAGTTAAGGTACCCACCATCGTCCTGTCCAACAATACCATATTGAACCACGATAGAGGATAATGATGCTCCATGAGAGAAATATGGATCGCCACCCCATCTAAAGTAAAATCCCAGTTCTCAGAGATCTCTAATACTCGGGGATTCTTTATGATTAAAACATCCTCGAAGAGGAATTAATGAGGGCTTCAGGTATGATCCATCCAACTTCCCAGAATTCATTATGACACGGAGATAATGGAGGGTCTGATTCTCGATGGCGTTCAACCTCCCCGAAGGCTCATTAGCAGAAAATTGATTCAGCACGTACTTAACTAAGTCATCAAGACGCACGCGCAAGGCAAACTGATTCGAGCCTACTTGGAGTTTCCCCGCAGGATTTACTGGCAGATTCACTGAAGATAGACGCAAGGCAAACTGATTCGAGCCTGCTCGGGTCGTCACAGCCTCATGCGGCTCAGAACCAGATGAGTCCATGCGGTTCTGTTCATCATAGCCTTATGCGGCTTCAAATCAGACGAGTCCATACAAATCAAGTTCAGATGAGCTTATGAAGCTTCTGCGGTTTGGGTTCAGAAGGACCAATGCGGTTCAAGGTTCACATGGACTCAACAGACGAACCTAGGTGCTGATGCAGCTCGGATTCAGGTGAGACTATGCGGTTCAAAGTCCACACGGACTCATGCGGCCCTGAACAGACAGACTCATGCGGTTCAAGTTAAGTACGCTTATGCGATCCAGATTTATATGAGCTGATGCGGCTACAAGCAGATGAGCTTATGCGGTTCAAAAGTGAACTACGCTCATGCGGCCCAAACCAAAAATATATATGCGGTTCAGATCGAGTATGACAAGCCCATGCGGCCCCCTGGGCGAAGTGCTTATGCGGTCATATCGACGAACCTCTTACATGCGGCTTGTGCATAAATTATGCAACAGAGCCATGGCAGTTAGGGTTCTAAGGCAACGTCCTTACCAGCAATAGGTGGATGAACGTCGGGATGAACAGAATGAACAGCGGCAGGCGGAGGAGTGGCCACGTTCGTCGCTGCAGTCACCGCAGAAGCGACCGCCCTGCCCTTCGCAGCCTTCGACACAGCAACCTTCTTGGGAGCCATAGATGCTTGGAAGAGAAAAGAGTTAGAACATCAAAAGATCGAAGAGAGCAAAGGAGATTCGCCAGAACGAAAGTGTTTCTATTTATAGACAAGGAAGGAACGCCTCGATCCGCATGCAACATGATGACCGACTCTTCGGTCATCGAGACAAAACGGCTGAATAATAGCCTGACTCTTGGGATCCTGGCCCAAAAAGCGGCTCTTAAAATCTGACAGCAAATCAAGAGCATTAAATGCAGAATATTTACAAAAGATTTGCACACGTGGCAGAAAGATGTGGCAAGAAGCTCATGCGGCCAAACAGCCCATGCGATTCAGAGAGTTATGCGGCTGAGGTAATCATGCGGCTAGACAAATCCATGCAGCTAGGACAGAATACATCCATGCTGCTCTAGCATAATCATGCTTCTTATTCAAAGTATTTCAATTTTGCAAATTGAAAACTTTGAAGGGGGTCTTGTAGAAGCATGAAAAAGAAGAGAAAAATGATCCATACGGCCAAGGAACCTCATACGGCTTGGAGGGCCCATGCGGCTCTGGAGTCCCATGCGGCTCAAACACATAGGCAACTCGAGTAAACTCTATGCGGCCCACAGAGAGAGGCCACATGGCCTTCAAAGCAGTTGTGCCCAACGTCTGGACGCATTTAATGCTCTGACGGCTGACAGACCTGACAGATGACAGCCCTGACATAAAGTAATCATGATGACTGACACAAGAGCACTATTATCCTAGGGAACTGGAGAAAATCTTTGCAGACGTGGTACTATCCACCAAGCTTTGAGGCAAGTCTATGTGGCCAGACTAGACGAGTTCATACGGCCAGTACAGAGAAACCTATACGGTTCAACCATGAAGATCTTCCATACGGCTCGGCCATGAAGACTCTCATACAGCTCAGCCATGAAGACCCCCATGCGGCTCGGTCATGAACATATTCATACGGCTCGGTCATGACAAACTTCATGCGGTTCGAGTATAGAGACTATTCATGCGGCTCGGTCATGACGACCTTTATACGGCCCAAATATGAACACTCCTCATGCAGTTCAACAATGATGACAGGGCACGTGTCCTAAAGATAATCAAATTTTGGGTCAGATCCCAATAATTTGGGACACGTGGCAAGAGAATGAATTAAATTGATTCATTTAGATTTGCGGACATCAGCAAATCATCATGATGGGGATTTATTGCTGTTTGCCATGAAATATAAAAGAACAGAACAATTATCGGTGGACCGAACTTTTACTTCACGTTACAAACTCGCTTGTACAAAGCAAGCCTAGGGACAAAAACCTAGGTACAGTAGTCTAAGTACAATTGTTTATTTTATATTCTGGGGTGACGATAGAGGCTCGGGAAGGCGACGGCAGCCCTGCCTTACTCATTGGACGATCGGTATGCAGCCTTGGCTCCTGTGAAGAGGTGGTTGGCGCTGGTGAAGAAATGCTCTTCTTGCTCTCCCTCTATTTTTCTTCTGGCTTCTCTCTCTCTGTGTGTATTTTTTCTCTGATTATTAGGGGAGTCTCTCTGTATGGGTGTATCTCTCTCTCTGACCGTATCTCTTTTCACAAGGGAATGGCACCTTGCTATTTATAATAGTGGGATGTGATCATTAAGGTTGCTGATGATTATCTCTTGGAGATGGTGACGGCCTGTGGATTGGTCAATCTAGGCCGTTCGCTTTTGATTGTGACGAATCCGAGCCATTGAGTGTAGATTACACCAAATCCCATCAGCAATTAATGCTGATTGGAATAAATCTTCCTCATAATGGTCTTCTGATGTCTGCGAATAAATTTGATTTATTCTTCTGGTACGTGTCCCAGATTATTGGGATTTGACCCAATCTTTGATTGCAATAAATCTGAGGAATTGATCGGCTTAGGACACGTGTCCTAGAAGCCATTGGGGGGATCTGAACCACATGACGAGTGAGCCGCATATGATTTTGGGCCGCATATGATTATGGCCATGTGTCAGGGCTGCCTGGGTAGTAGCCCTCTCATGGAGGTGATCATTGCGAGCCGCATAGGGATACATCCGCCTGAGCCGCATAGAAATGGTCCTCTTGAACCGTATGAAAAGTCTTTGCTCGAGCCGCATGAGGCTGTCTCGGCCTGAGCCGCATAGGATAGCTTCATTATGAACCGCATGAGAAGTCTTTACTCGAGCCGCATGAGACTGTCTCGGCCTGAGCCGCATAGGACGGCTTTATTCTGAACCGCATGAGAAGTCTTTGCTCGAGCCACATACGAACGCCCACGTGGCAATGTCACGTGGCATTTTTATGGATCTCGGAGGATAGTGTCAGAGATCTCTCTCTCTTTCCTAGAAGTCTGTCATTATGACAGAGTCATAATTTTTTCTTTTTGTGTCAGGGCTGTCACTTTTTCAGAGTTGTCAGCCGTCAAACAATTAATACGAGAGGGCAGGGGAGAGGGCGGTCCCGCCACGTGTCTTCTGAGCCGCAGGGATGTCTTGGGCCGTATAGTCCCTTATGCCGTATGACTCTGTGAGCCGCATGGGCTTTCTGAGCCGCATGGGGTTCTTTGGCCGCATGGGTCATTTTCTTTAGTATTTTTCATGCTTCTACAAGACCCCCTTCAAAGTTTTCAATTTGCAAAATTGAAATACTTTGAATAAGAAGCATGGCTGTGTTCTTCTAGCCGCATATGAAACCCTGACCGCATAGAGATCTTGGCCGCATAGATTTGTTCAGCCGCAGGAGTGTCTCATCCGCATAGCTCTTTGCCTCGTCATTATTGTTAGGGTTATATACTAAAAGCATCACTTTTGTAGTAACCTTATTTCTTTAAATTTTGAATGAGAATCATATGGGCAAATATTTGCATATTGTATTTGTTGCAAGTGTTAATGCAAATGTCTGATATTCTATATTGTAGATAATATGGTGTGTTGTGTCACACAGAAGATCATATTATCAGTTTCCTATGGAGTATATAAATAGTTCACAACCTAGATGGACTTGGACAATCTATTGGAAATGTTGTAGTGTAATCTGGGATTAGTCTATCTTGACTATAGGTTTATACTAGTACACTTTGTGTGTATTGAACAAGACCACTTAAGGTTGTTCTCTTTGTACCGACTACATAAGAGAACAAACACCTCTGTTATTATGGATGCTTGTGCTCTTAATCCGGATATAATAACGGACATGTATATGTAGTGTGCATTACTTTGACTCATAAAAGAGTGAGATTCATTATGGATCAACAATCTCTATGAATTGGGTAATAATATTGTATGTATGATGGACTGTTGATTATAAATGGATTCCATGTCCCGATACATCGGGTTGATGATGTCCCCTTAAGGACCTCATAAGGATTGTCATGTAAACTATGCAGGTAGATTATATCCGACATGACAAATAAAGTTGAGCGGTACTACTTAAGGATAAAAGATGTCGAATCAATATAGTTGTCAGTAACTTAATTTGATCGACGGACATACGATATCTTAACATGGGGAGCCAAACGAGCATATAATACAAGGAGCCTACAAACATAATTTGGGATTAGGGAGGTAGTGCAACAATAGCTCATTAGTAGACCGAGCTATTGTTAATGGGCCTGGATTGTGTGTTCGGGCTGAACACGGGATATCAAGATCCGTTAGGAGGCCTAACCCTAATTTCTTCTCATGGTCCCTGCCGTAGCCTATATATCCTCTATTCTCTGGCCGCCAGATTAATTATTAGAAATCTGAAATTTTCTCTAAATTCGTGATTCACGTAAGGAGAGAAAGAGAGTGCTGCCAAGGAAAAGAAAAGGTTGGAAGACCGTCGCCCACACGACGTCCAACTCGAGGAAGGAATACGTGCAGAAGATATTGGGGTCGTTCGTTCGAGATTGCCAGGAATTACTTGTCTCCTTTCCGCCGCAGGTATAATTCGTGAACCTTAGTTTCCGTCTATGAAGGGTTAGAACACGTATTTGATCTGTTTAACTTTCTATCGATCAATACGCACACCAAAGAAAGGGTCCTGGGAATCCCCAATTCCATCAATTGGTATCAGAGCCACTTTGGATCTACGTATTGATTGATATGTCCATGTTGTCCAATAAAACTTGCGCTATGTAATAGTCGATAGATGTAGATCTGTTCTAACTCGGTTTTACAGGCATCTTAGATCCAACTATTATGGTCCAATGCATGTTTTTGATTGTGTTGTTTAAACCACGGATATGTCGTGGATGTTGTTGTTGCTGTGGATGTAATTAAAATCACGAGGGTTGATCGTGCTTATTAATTTAATTATTCAATCTAGATTATGTGTGAACTCCTTCGGGAGGCATAGGATTGATGTAATTTTAATTATTTTTGATCAATCGTGATGGCGGTGGTGGCTGTTTCTGACGTAGGTCGAACCCCGTATAAATCTGCGCAGCGCCAGATTTTGGATTCGGATAGTTGAGGACGGAGCAGCAAAGATGACCATAATAGTTGGATATTTTCTCTTATTTTTGTCATTTTGCTTTTTCTAATTATGCATGTTCATTATTGTGTGGTTATTTTTTTGAAAAACCAAGCCTACATTAATAATGGACAACATGGACATAATATCAACTAGTAAAAAACCCTTATTTTTAAATAACTAAGTGGGAGAGGATTTTTATTTAGTATAAATCCTATGGTCTCTATTACTGGTTTGTCGGTGATGTAATTATACTTGCGTGTTGGCTTTAGTACTTTCCTCCATATCGGATGAGTATAATTATGGATCACCCGTACAAACTTCCTTAGGGATAATTATAGAAAGTTACCTAGTATGTGTTCACTTCTCCATCTGAAGGAACTCATTACAAGGTTATGGACTTAGTATTAAGTAATGGTATACACTTAGATACAAATAATGGTATCCTCCCCATCGGAGTCACTGCTATTATTTGTATGACCAGAGCAATACCAGCATATTAATTTTATTTGTCATAAAGTTATATTGACATGATAGTAAAATTAATAAGAAAAATCTACTTGAACAAAGTTGAATTTGTATACGTCCACACTATCGTGGCATGCTAAATTCATGGTGTTCAAGGTGTTGGTGAATTTCTTATTATTGTTTTGAAGGAATCAATATTTAGTTAATTCAAAAAGTTTTTTTGCCCTACATAATTTTATTTATGTGATTCTTAGGATTTCAAAAAAATAGGTTCTTTCAGTCCACTTATGGTGATTCTTAAAGAAAATAAACTTACTGGACCTAATTATATTGATTGGAAACGTAATTTGGACATTGTTCTGACTGCTGAGGAGTACAAATATGTACTTATTGAGGAATGCCCACCTAAGCCTAATGCTAACTCTGATGAAGAGGTCAAAGCGGCTTATAAGAAGTGGAAAAAGGCAGATGAGATGGCGTGGTGTTACATTCTGGCATCTATGTCAAATGTACTGTAACATCAGCATCAGGCCATGGCCACAGCTTATGACATAATGTATAACCTCAAGGAACTCTTCGGACATCAGAGTAGAGCAGCTAGCCAGTTTGCTATGAAATGTTTGATAAATACAAAAATGGTTGAGGCACACCAGTAAGGGATCATGTTCTCAAGATGATTGGTCATCTGAATGAGATGGAGATACTTGGAGCTGAAATCGATGGGGAAACCCAGGTCGATATCATTCTCGGGACTCTGCCTAAAAGTTTTGACAATTTCTGCCTTAATTACAACATGAACAAAAGGTTGTATAGTTGGGCAGAACTTGCAAAAGAGCTACAGGATGCTGAATCTCTCTTTAGGCAGAGTGGTCATGTTTTTGTTTCTGAAAAGGCTTCTACTTCAAAGCCAAAAGGCGGTAAGAAGAAGAATAACATTCAGAAATAGGAAAACTTAGCAAAGAAGGGCATGGGACCTCAAGGCGCGGTGAAAAAGCCGAAAGGCAAATGTTTCAAGTACAAAGGGTCAGGACATTGGAAGACTGATTGTCCACTTCTCAAACAAGGGAACAAAGAAGGTATATCTCATTTACTAGTAGTTGAAACATATTTAGCAGTGTTATCTACCGGCACCTGGTGTGTAGATACAGGAGCCACTAATCATGTCTGCAATACATTGCAGGGGTTCCAGGAAACCAGACGGCTCAGTGATGGAGAGATATGCTTATTTATGGGTGATGCTACAAAAGTATCGGTCGTTGCATTAGGAGATGTTACTTTATCTTTTGGTAGAAATAAGTCTTTGACATTGAGAGATTGTCTTTATGCATCTTCACTTAGAAGGAATTTAGTTTCTGTTTCTATGTTAGTTAAGGATGGATATTCAGTTTATTTTAATGACAATATTGTTATTAGAAAGAATAAATATTTTATCTGTTCTGGTGCATTGGTTGATAATTTGTATGTCATTAATCCTATTTTGCTCACAATACAACTTATGGAAATGAATAATATGTCATCTAACTTAAATAAGAGAAAAGAACCTTCTTGTATGAACCAAACATATCTTTGGCACTTACGATTGGGGCTTATTAACCTAAGAAGGATTCAAAGACAGGTTGAAGATGGACCTTTGAGTTCATTGGAAGTGGAGGCACTACCAGTCTGTGAATCCTGCTTGGAAGGTAAAATGACCAAAAGACCTTTTACGGCAAAGGGGTATAGGGCCAAAGATGTGTTGGAATTGGTTCATTCTGATTTGTGTGGACCCATGACTATCCAAGCTAGAGGTGGCTTTAAATATTTTGTCACATTTATTGACGATTATTCAAGGTATGGATACATTTATTTGATGCGCCGTAAGTCTGAGTGCTTTGAGAAATTCAAAGAGTACAAGGCTGAAACGGAGAAACGTCATAGAAAATATATCAAGTCATTACGATCAGATCGTGGTGGCGAGTACCTCTTTGGAGAGTTTAGGGATTATTTATCAGAGGCTGGGATTGTATCCCAATTGACTGCACCTGGAACGCCCTAACAGAATGGTGTAGCCGAAAGAAGGAATAGAACTCTTATGGAGATGTTTAGATCAATGATGAGTTATTCGGATTTGCCAGATTCGTTTTGGGGATATGCCTTAGAGACTGCAGCTTATATTTTGAACTTGGTTCCTTCTAAGTCAGTACCTCTTACTCCCACAGAGCTGTGGATTGGGCGTAAGCCTAGTCTGAAACATGTTCGCATTTAGGGTAGTCCAGCACATATGCTGAATGGGAAAGCAGATAAGTTGGAATCTCGTACAGAAGTACGCTTGTTTGTAGACTATCCAAGAGGAATGAAAGGAGGTTTATTTTATAGTCCTAAGGATCAGAAGGTCATTGTTAGCACCAATGCCCGATTCTTAGAGGAAGACTATGTGATGAACCATAAACCCACAAGTAGAGTTGTTCTAGAAGAACTGAGACGTGAGACACCAAGTACTTCAGTACCAACAGTACAAGAGGATGAACCACAAATAACTGCACAACGTGTCACAAATGTTATACCACAACCGATAGTGCCTCGTCGTAGTGGGAGGGTTGTGATACAACCTGATAGATATATGTTCTTGGAAGAGTCATCAGACTTCGTCCCTGAGGAACAAGATTATGATCCCTGTACCTACAATGAAGCACTCCAAGATAAAGATGCAGAGTCTTGGCAAAAGCAATGATATATGAAATAGAATCTATGGATTCTAATCAGGTCTGGGAGCTTGTAGAACCACCCGTTGGTGTAAAAGCCATTGGATGCAAGTGGGTCTATAAGAGAAAAAGAGGATCAGACGGTAAGGTTGAAACCTTTAAAGCTCGGCTTGTAGCAAAAGGTTTTACTCAAAGAGAGGGTATCGATTATGAGGAAACCTTTTCTCCTGTAGCCATGCTTAAGTCTATTCGGATTCTTTTATCTATTGCAGCTCATCTCGATTATGAGATTTGGCAAATGGATGTCAAGACAGCTTTCCTTAATGGAAGTCTTGAGGAAGACATCTATATGAAGCAACCAGAAGGGTTCATTGAAAAGGGCCAGGAGCATCTTGTTTGTAAGCTCAAAAAGTCTATTTATGGACTTAAGCAAGCTTCCAGATCTTGGAACATCTGTTTTGATCAGGTGATAAAATCCTATAGATTTGATCAATGTCAGGAAGAATCATGTGTAATACAGAAAGTGTGACGGAAACGTGGTGGTGTTCCTAGTACTTTATGTGGATGACATCTTGCTCATTGGAAACAATGTTAAGGTATTATCTGATGTAAGGGTATGGTTATCCAAACAGTTTGATATGAAGGACTTGGGAGAAGTAGGTCACATCCTTGGGATCAAAGTTCTACGAGATCGCAAGAAAAGGATGTTGGGCTTATCCCAAGCTTCCTATATCGATACTGTACTAACTCGTTTTAGTATGCAAAATTCTAAGAAAGATATCTTATTTAGACATGGAATTGCTCTATCAAAGGAGCAGTGTCCGAGGACACCTAAAGAGATAGAGAACATGAAGGCAGTTCCTTATGCTTCAGCAGTAGGAAGCTTAATGTATGCAATGCTATGTACGAGACCAGACATCTGCTTTGCCGTAGGCATGGTCAGCAGATATCAGTCTAACCCAGGACAAGAGCACTGGACTACCGTAAAGCATATTTTGAAGTACCTGAAAAGGACTAAAGAGTATATGCTAGTTTACCAGGCAGATAGTTTAGGTCCCTTGGTGTATACAGACTCAGATTTTCAGTCAGATAGGGATTTCAGGAAATCTACCTCAGGTTATGTGTTTACTTTGGGAGGTGGAGCCATTGTGTGGAGGAGTATCAAGCAAAAATGTATTGCTGATTCCACCATGGAAGCCGAGTATGTGGCAGCCTCTGAGGCAGCCAAAGAAGCGGTTTGGCTCAGAAACTTTCTATTGGACTTGGATGTGGTACCTAGTTTGCCTAAGTATATTACACTTTATTTCATAATAGTGGTGCAGTTGCAAACTCGAAGGAACCACGAGCCCATAAGACAGGCAAACACATTGAGCGCAAGTACCACCTGATACGAGATTTCGTAAAGAAAGGAAAAGTTATTGTGATCAAGATAGCATCAGCCGACAACCTAGCTGATCCCTTTACAAAGAGCTTACCAGCTAAGGCTTTTGACAGTCATGTTGAGGGAATGGGAGTCAGATGTGTAGCAGCATGGCTTTAAGTATAAGTGAGATATTTGTAACAGTATACTGAAAAGCAATACTTTGAGTATAAGTGGGAGATTGTTAGGGTTATATACTAAAAGCATCACTTTTGTAGTAACCTTATTTCCTTAAATTTCGAATGAGAATCATATGGGCAAATGTTTGCATATTGTATTTGTTGCAAGTGTTAATGCAAATGTCCGATATTCTATATTGTAGATAATATGGTGTGTGGTGTCACACAGAAGATCATATTATCAGTTTCCTATGGAGTATATAAATAGTTCACAACCTAGATGGACTTGGACAATCTATTGGAAAGGTTGTAGTGTAATATGGTATTAGTCTATCTTGACTATAGGTTTACACTAGTATACTTTGTGTGTATTGAACAGGACCACTTGAGGTTGTTCTCTTTGTACTGACTACATAAGAGAACAAACACCTCTGTTATTATGGATGCTTATACTCTTAATCCGGATATAATAACGGACATGTATATACAATGTGCATTACTTTGACTCATAAAAGAGTGAGATTCATTATGGATCAACAACCTCTATAAATTGGGTAATAACATTGTATGTATGATGGGCTGTTGATTATAAATGGAATCCATGTCCCGATACATCTGGTTGATGATGTCCTCTTAAGGAGCTCATAAGGATTGTCATGTAAACCCTGCAGGTGGATTATATCCGATATGACAAATAAAGTTGAGCGGTACTACTTAAGGATAAAAGATGTCGAATCAATATAGTTGTCAGTAACTTAATTTAATCGACGGACATACGATATCTAAACATGGGGAGCCAAACGAGCATATAATAAAAGGAGCCCACAAACATAATTTGGGATTAGGGAGGTAGTGCAACAATAGCTCATTAGTGGACCGAGCTATTGTTAATGGGCCTGGATTGTGTGTTCGGGCTGAACACGGGATATCCAGATCCGTTAGGAGGCCTAACCCTAATTTCTTCTCATGGTCCATGCCGTAGCCTATATATATCCTCTACTCTCTAGCCGCTAGATTAATGATTAGAAATCTGAAATTTTCTCTAAATTCGTGATTCACGTAAGGAGAGAAAGAGAGTGCTGCCAAGGAGAAGAAAAGGTTGGGAGATCGTTGCCCACACGACGTCCAACTCGAGGAAGGAATACGTGCAGAAGATCTTGGGGTCGTCCGCTCGAGATTGCCAGGAATTACTTGTCTTCTTTTCGCCTCAGGTATAATTCGTGAACCCTAGTTTCCGCCTATGAAGGATTAGAACACGTATTTGATCTGTTTAACTTTCTATCGATCAATACGCACACCAAAGGAAGGGTCCTGGGAATCCCCAGTTCCATCAATTATTGCCACGTATGGCAATCTTTTGCATTTAAATGTTGTTGATTTGCTGTCATCTATAAAGGCCATTTTTTGGTGCGGGATCCGAGGAGCTTGGCCTCCATTTTCGGCGGCTCATTTTGATAACCGAAGAGTCGGTCTGCGTGTACGCACGGGGATCAAAACGTTTCACTCTAGTTTATAAATATGGATGACTTTGGCCGGAGGGACTTCTTTACCTTCTCCTTCGTTCACTCTTTTTGCTGTCTCATCTTTCTGATCTTCTTTGTCCGCCCGTCGAAGCAATGGCTCCTAAGTCTTCTAAAGTCATCTCTGCCGCCGCGAAGGGCAAAAGGGTGACGTCTTCGTCAGCCGTCGAGCCTGAAGCGTCCGAAGTGCCCTCTGATGTTCGTCCTGCTTTCAATGGTAAGGGTTGCATTTGAATCTTGAGTACCCATGGCTCTGCTGCATATTTATGCACAAGCCTCCACCCAAGTTGATGGCAGAGCCGCATATGCTGTATGGGCCGCATGACCTTCTCATACCCGAGCCGCATAGAAAATATCCTATGTTTGAACCGTATGAGAAGGATTTAAGTCTCTGCATAAAGTCTCCTCTGAACGGAGCCGTATATGTTTCTAGCAGGCTGAACCGCATGTCATTTTGCGCCGCATGAGCTCTTCTGTTAGAACTGTGTATATTCATCTGATCCGCATAAGCTATCGATCTAGAGTCATACGTGTCACGACCCGTACCCTAGAGTAAGGGCACGAGGCGTGGGTACGTCCTACACCGCAGTGTCGGTGGTAGAACGCTGTCCTAGGTCACAACATCTAACAATTGAAGGTAATAACAGTTATACTCCCCGAATGGGGGTGACATAACAGAAATATAACTCAACCACAGCTAAGGTAGAATAGGTAAGATAGATTGATAATGAAAGATAACAATATCCAGAACAGAGAATCACAGAGATACAAATCAGAGTTCTAAGTGTCTAAAATAAACACGTCTCAGAATTTCTCAAGTCTAGTACAATAATCTCAAAATAGTAAGATAATCCTAAACTAATGGAGTGTCGTCTACAGCTAATGGATCCTACTACTGGTCCAAATCTGGGCACTCATCTAGTGTGGCACCGTAGTAAGTAGGGCAGAACACCTCAGCCTCGTCCTCTGTAATATTTCAACAGGTCTAGTCAGGACAGGAACGAGCACATATCTCTCAACAGTTCATATCAGGTTAGGAGTATAATCATTGCAATAGAGTAAAATACAGGAAGTGCTGAATGGAAGTACAAGTAAAACAGAAGATATTTTGTAACTGAAAATAGATACATGGTAGTAAAGACTGTAAGTGACTACGTGATTTAGAGCACAATATGGTTATGTAAACGGCTTAGGGGCACATGAATACAAATAAGGAGGCACATTTATACAGCTACTTGGGATAGTGTTCACATAACCAATTCTACTCACCCCGCCCCAATCAGTACACAAGGATCCATTCAAGTTACGTTATAAGCACATGAATACAACTAAGATACGTGAACTCATGTAATGAGTAGTACATGAGGCACGTGAAAGCACATGAGAACATGTAAAAATATGAACTAGTACGAGTACAAGGAGTACGTGATGCATATGATAAAGTACATGAACATGTAATACCCGATGCACCCGTAAAGGGATAACATCTCAGGAAAGGATCCATATAGTACTAATCCGTGAAGATACGTGTCAGCATCATGTAGAGTAATCTAGAGCATGAATATATCCAGACAGGTATGAAAAGATCAGAGAATGTACTCGCCTGCTATCTGAAAGTCCGAGATGAAAGTACTGTCCGAGGAGTGGTGTCTGGCTCCTATTTAGAACAGTACGAATCACAACAAGTCCAGAATGATAATACAATGCAAATTAATGCATTCTACATGAAACTAGGTCAATCTAGACCAAAGTCAACTCTTGGTCAACTCTGGTCAACCCTAGAAGTCAACTAGGTCAACCAAGTCTAATCTAGGTCAAACTAGTCTAATCTAGGTCAAACTAGTCTAATCTAGGTCTAACCAAACTATTCTAGGTTCTAACAAGTCTACTCTAGGTTATACCATGACTAATAGGCAATACCATGCTAAGCCATGCCTTAGTCACATAACCAATTCTATCTATACACTATCACTCAATACCCCATGTCAAAATCTATAATTTATTAACCCATATCATAACCTATCACTAATACCCCACATATCATGACACCATATATACAATATATATTAAAACAAGATACACACATATAGGAAAGCATGTATATATATATAACAATGCCTATATATATTAGGTACAATATAGAGTGTGAGGGGAAACACATAACAGGTGTGTCAGTGTGTCTAGCCCATAGGCTTGTGTGAACAACACAAGGGTGTGTGACTAGTGCCAAGGATACTGTGATAGATTAGAGGGTGAGTGAGCAAGGAAACTAAAATCTGTGAATAACTGTGGTGTGGTGTGTGTACTGTTCAAGAGAAACTGGAATAACAGGGAATGCCATCTGATGTTCAGTCAATTGAAAGACAGTATATATGTGTACAAAAGGATGAGGGTGTGTATATGAAAGTAAGGAAAGTAAATAAAATCAGTTTACTAACCAACCAAAGCCTCCTTAACTCAGTTATATACATCTGAATCTCAGATTTCTAGAACTAAAACCCAGTTTCCTCATAACAGTTAAAAAAGAAGAATATTGAAATAATATAATGTAACTCATGACCACATATGCTCGGGCTAAAAGAAAACTGGGAACTAATCTCAGTTTACTCATGTATGAACCACACAACATTAGTCAAACCATCTCAGGTATAGAAGAATAATTCAAACTAGTTAATGCAATTGATACTCAGGTTTTAACAGTTAACACATTTGAACAAATAAAAGAGAAAACAGTGAAAAGGCAAAACAAGAATTAGTGAAGGGAACATGACAGAGAAGTACAATAGGAATAGAAAATCCAGTAGGTAACCATATATCATGGAAACAATGAAAGCTAACTGAATTTACAATCTCAGGTTAACCCCAAACAGTCCAAAGTAAAAAAATGCATTCTCAGAATTTTGAATCCCAGGTTTTGAAAACTGGGAACACCAACCCTTCCCAGGTTTTGTTACAGGAAGAACCCACAATCTCAGGTTTCTAGAGACATATACAAGTTCACAATCAAGAATTTAGATTAACTTCATTCTCAAATCAGTGTACCATAACACAGTAATCATATACTAGTTAATCAGTGAACTAAAATCAGTTTAAACTCAGATTTAAAGGAAGAAGAATTTCAGGTATACATATATTGAACCACCCTTATCCACAACCTATTCTCAGGTTGTTTAGAATCATCATTCAGTCTCAAACTCAGGTTTGGGACATCCAGTTCCAGTTTGGAATAACTGGAACACCAACAATCTCAGGTTTTCAATCTAGTTCAGAAATCAAAATACCAATCCAACTTACATAATTCAGTTAATAGTCTATACAAATCAAATGAGGAGGAAATCTCAGTTTTGAAATACATTCTCAGGTTTTTGTACAAATTCGACAATGAACTCAAAAGTCCAAACATAAAATTCACAACCAAAGGCCTTTAATTGAATGCAAAAACTAAGCTAATATGAGATGTAACTTGTGGGAATCATCCTTAGTGAAAAACAACATAAAGACAAGGAGAAATAGATGGGTTTCAAAACTGGAAACTCACTGTATCAGTGAGTATCAGAAATAACCCCGATTTCTCATGTTCGAATCCAATATACAACATTAAACCTAAAAATAATATGTAACATAATGTAACAAGGGTTAAAACGTGATATTTAGGATCTATTTAATCATTTAAACATAATTTAAAACATTCAAAATTGATTTAAACATCAGAACATACACACAGCCCACGCACGCACCAGTGGCTGCCCCGTGCACACAAAATATCGTGTCCGACATGACACGAGGACTCGTGAAACTTTGCGAGCCTCGTGTCAGTCAGTGTCCCTATCCCTACGCCAAAAATCACGTGTCGAAGTCGCGTTTCCAGCGCGCAGTAGCCCCCGAGTAGCAGGGGAGCTACAGTGCCGCGCGCACGCTCCCGACTCGCATGTTCCCATGTCCCCACGACTCGACATGACACACAATACAGCACTCGACACAGGGAACCCTTAGACGACACCTAGGACTAGCTTCCTATTCAAAAGGATTTTTTAAACTCGACTGGAATGTCCTTTGGAACATTTCGTCGAACACCTACACCAATCCCTGATACGTGTCCGATAATGGACATGAAATGGGTCCGAAACCTAGGGTTAGGTGAGGTCTAGGGCTTCCCTAAAATGATTTTTAACAAATTTTAGGAGCAATAGATAGGATTATACCTCTATGTACACAAGCTCCCAAAAAGCCTCAAAGGAATGATTCCTCAAACCACCCAAACCTCTCCAAATTGATTCCTCCCTGTCAAAACTTATTACCAACAGCAAGAACACAGGAATTAGGTCCTATTGTAATTTATTTGAAGGAATTTGGAGAAGAAATAGATTTTCTAAGGATTTACAAAGTTGGGGGCTCACCTCTTCCAAATGGCAAGTTTCCTAAAAAGACAACCCTAGTTTTAAGAGCATATAAATAGGGGAGGGGCTGACCAAAGAGGCTATTCAGAATTTCTAGGGTTAGGGCTTGGTTCAATGGGTGTGGGCTATGGGCCATTAAGCCTATTAGTCATAAAATGACTTGTGACTTCACAAGCCATTTCCATATCAAACTAACTCCTAATTTCACCAAATTAATCCCAATGAGTCCATCCTCATGAACTTAAGTCAACCTAGGTTCTCAAATCCTAATCTCTTAGTCAAGACCTAGGTTAGCCACTAGGTTAGTCTACAAGGTCAACTTAAGTCAAAGTCTCTAAAATACCAAAAGCAATTATTCTAAAAATCACTCAAAAATCACATTAATTAAATATAATAATAATAATTCAAATTAAATTCTAAAATTTTTGAAAATGACCAAAATACCCTCAAGCTAGAAAAGTGGTAGTGATAATACGGAACTCCCGTCTGATTTGGGCCGCATGAGACTATGTTGACTCGAACCGCATAGGCTTCCTCGAAACCGTATCTCTTGAGACCCAACTGGAATGGAGCCGCATAAGGCTTTGTTGACCCGAACCGCATAGGCTCGTGAGAGCTTCTTTATTCAGTAATTTTTTTTTGCTTTAACCATCCTTTAATCCTGTTTGTCTTTGTCCTTTCTTCAGTGAACCTTCCAACCAACCCAGCAGGAGAGCTCCTTGTGGGTTCAGTTCAGTTCGCCGTGGGCGTGCGGCTTGATGACTTAATCTGTCATATAGTGGATCAGCTTCCCATTAATGAACCTAGGGAGAGGGTGGCTGCCATTAATAACCAACCTTTCCGCTTTCTTTGTTCAATGATGAATTCGGAGAAGCTGGATGGAGAATATCTGAAACCGGCCTTTCTCTTTGGGGACACCTTTTCCATAAAGAACTCCCGATTGCTGGATGTCTCAGAGCACTGGGATTTTTCTGTTGACGGAGTAGAGATTCATATCCCCGAGATGGAGCGGCATTATCCTCTCTCATGGTTTAACATGGTACCGTTGGACAGGACAATGGTGGGCTCCCTGACTCCTATCCAACAGAGAATATTTGTGAGCAACATCCACTACAATAGGTGCACAGGTTTAGTATGTGCGGGCAAGGAATCCGTGAGTCGGACTGTGATGGGGCTGCTCCCAAAAAAAATTGCCGTCCCTGCTTCCCCTGACGCTATCCTCTGCTGAAGTTCTGGACGATGCGTTACAGGACGTGGTTGCCAGTTTTTATCGTCATTTGAATAGGGTAATCGAGGCTGCTGTGGAAAGAGGGACCTCCTTCACCTTGGCCCGACAATGCACCCAGGGTCAAGTAAATATCCTTAGGGATCTTCCTGGTGATGTAGGGATGGCTTCGCTTCTGGAGGCAAAATTATTGGAGGCTGATCAGCTGGTGGCCGAGCTTCGAGTATTGCGGCAGGCTGATCTGTCTGCTATTATAAACGAGGAGCGGGATTCCCTTATCGCTGTTATAGAGAGGACCAGAGCTGCTCGGGATAAGACGAGACCGGCCATACTGAAGGATCTCAGCGACTTATCTGATCGGTATGATCGATTGAGTTACGCGAATGAAAATGTTACGGCCCGGGAGGAGTCTGTCTCTCGTGAGATTACCGAGACGCGGGAGCAGATCCTTGCGCTTCAGAAGAAGCTGACTTTCTTGGAGTCCGAACTTGAGGCTGCCCGAAATGACAGGGGGCTAATTGTTCAGGAGGCTGAAAGGGTTACTCAAGCTTCGACTGACCTGGAGACTGCCCTGAAGAAATTGGAAGATGACTGTCAGGCGCTCCTGGGCTTGGACAATGAGGAGCGGTTACTCCAGGAGGCCGAGCGTCGCACTCGACAACGGATTGAGCGGGGGACCCCTCGGTGAGAAACTGCCTCCTAGAATTGAGTAATGCTGAAATGTAGCCGGCCTTTTCTTTTTCTTTTTTGAAAGGGACGTGGTCCCAAAATATGTAATACTTTTTTTTCTTTCTTCCTTCAAATAAAGAGTACTTTCCATTCTACCCTTCATTTGTATTGCTTGCTGCGCCTGTGATATTGTGGTGATGTTCTTCCTCGTATAGGGGATATATTTGTGGACCTGTTACCCATGGCATACCTTGGTTTTAGGTACAGATAACAAGTTTTGGTCAGGATACATGAAGCAGCTATGGCAAAGTGGTCATGGGTGCTCTTGGTATTGGGAACAGGAATGCCGTAGAGCAGCTGGGCTCTTGGGGCATGATGAGATGGTATGTTTGTGCTAAGAAACTTAGCTGAGGATATTTGTGGGCCTATTATCCTTGGCGTACCCTGGTTTAGGATACGGATAATATGATGAAGGGGAACCGACATACTTGCTCAGAGGTAATGAGGACATGGCAAGCATGAAAGTTTTTTAGACGTAGAGTTTTTTCTGCTCAGAGGTAATGAGTACATGGCAGGTGTGAACTCGACGGAGGGTATTGGTGGTCAACAGAGGACATTTGTGGTTAACAGAGGACATTTGTGGGCCTATTACCCTTGGCGTACTCCGGTTGTGGGTACAAATAATAGGTCGAAAGGGGATCATCATACTTACTCAGAGGTAATGAGGACATGGCAAGTATGAAGGTTTCTTCGACGGAACCTTCCCATTCAGAGGTAATGAGGACATGACAGGAGTGGGCTCAATAAAGGAGGGCACATAGAACGACTCAGAGGTAATAAGGACATGGAAGTTCTATGTAAGGGATGATTTGTTTTTGGCGGAAGTGGAACGACTCAGAGGTAATGAGGACATGGCCGTTTTGGAAATTTGTGGATCGCTTACCATTTTTTGTGTACTGGAAGTACGGGTATTGGATCATGAGGGAGGATCTCCTCCAGGAAGGAAGTTCAGAGGTATGATCATACATAACTTTCTATCTGAAAGAATAACCGGAGTGTGAGTTCAGAAGCACCAGCGGGTACATGACTCGAGCATCTGGGGAATGGTGAGCGTGAGTTCAGCGGTACCAGCGGGTACATGACTCGAAAATCTGACAAACTATGAGGGTGAGTTCAGTGGTATTAGCGGATACATGACTCAAAAATCTGGAGAACTATGGGGGTGAGTTCAGTGGTACCAGCGGGTATGTGACTCAATAATCTGGAGAATGTTGTTTTAGACATAATATTTCTTCAGGAACTTGCCGTTGATGGATAACATAAGCAAGTCTCCGTTTTGCTTAGCGATGCGGTAAGCACCGTTGGAGAACACGGCCTCGATGACAAATGGACCTTTCCATTTTGGCTGGAACTTGCCGACGGTCTTGTGAGTCATGACCATTGGCCTCCGGACTGCCAGAACAAGATCGCCCACTTGGAATGTTCTGATTTTGACCTTCTTGTTGAAGGCTCCTGAGATACGTGCTTGGTATAGCTCGATCCTTTGCTGAGCTAGGAGGCGCTTTTCATCTAAGGCCTCCAACTCTTGTAGTCGACGTCGGTAGTTGTCATCCGTCGTCAGTTGATAAGTGAGGGCGACGCGGAGTGAGGGTATTTGAGTCTCTAATGGGAGAACTACCTCACTCCCGTATACTAGAGAAAATAGCGTGTTTCCAGTAGCTGTTCGGGCTGTAGTACGGTATGCCCATAAACACTCGCCGAGTTTCTCGTTCCAGTCGTGTTTGTTGGAGGAGACAAACTTCTTGAGGAGTTTGAAGATTGTTTTGTTGAATGCCTCTGCCAACCCGTTCGCCGCCGGGTTGTATTTTGTCGAAGCGACATTCTGAATACGGTGCTTATCGCAAAATCGATAGAAAGAGTGACTCGTAAACTGTGGACCATTATCATGGATGATCCTTCGGGGCAGTCCAAAGCGGTAGATGACGTGATGCTTAAGGAAGATGATCACGTTTGAAGTCTTAACTTCTGTGAGTGGGACAGCTTTCGCCCATTTGGAGAAGTAATCAGTGATCGCAAGTATGAAGCGATGTCCTCGGGAGGAAGGTGGGGCGATTGGACCAATGATATCCATCCCCTATGCTTCGAATGGCCAGGACGCCGCTGTCGGATGTAGAAATTCGGATGGTTGGTGAATGAAGTCCGCATGGACTTGACAGGCCTTGCATTTTCTAGCATAATCTATCTTACCTGCCACCATCGTGGGCCATTAGTAGCCCATTCGTCGAAGACGGTCCTACAATTTGGGACCGGGCTGGTGGGCCCCGTAGACACCGTCATGAGCTTCTCGTACGGCTTCTTTGGCTTTTGTGTTTGACAAGCACCGGAGCAGTAATCCGTCGTAGGAGCGACGATACAGCATTTTTGTCTCTGTATTGTAGAAGAATCTGAGAGAACGCCATCTGATGGAAGTGGCTTCCTTTGGGTTCTCGGGCAGGATGTCGTAGACGACGAAGTCGATGAATGGTTGTCTCCAATTTGGGGAATCATCGATCGTCTGTGCAGAATAACTCGCCACGAATTGTATAATATTCTTGGGACATACCAGTTCGTAGCCTATCACATCCACTGATTGGCGATCATGATTCGGAACTGCTAGGGAAGCAGCAAGACCAGCTAAGGCATCAGCTTCGATATTTTGGAGTCTGTGGACATGTTCGATGTAGAACCCCTCGAACGACGAGATGATGCCAATCGCTATTTGGTGATAAGGGATCATGTCTTAGTGGCGGACCTCATACGAGCCCCGTATCTGATTGACGATTAGTTAGGAATCGCCGTATGCTTCCAGGTATTCTACCCCCAGCTCTCTTGCAAGTTGGAGGCCAATGACCAGAGCGTTGTACTCGGCCACGTTGTTAGAGCAGGGCTCTGTGAGGGAATAAGCGCGGTTAATCACCAGTCCAGAAGGGGAGACCAGCACTACCCCGACTTCGACGACTATATTGCCTTTAGGTCCGGTCCTCGAAGCACCGTCGAAAAACATTCACCATATAGCCTTGTGAGAGGTTGCATGCGAGTCGACAACCTCATCTGGGATCTCTTCATATATTCTGGAGGACTCCGAGCCTGGGTGGGCTGCTAAGAAGTCTGCCAGGGCTTGACCTTTGACTGCCTTTTGGGGGACGAAGATCATATGATAAGGGGACAGCAATATTGCCCATGTAGCGAGGCGAGAGCTGAGTGCCCCTGGTTTAGTCATGAGGACCCTGAGAGGGTTGACTCGTGAGATCACATGTATCGTTTGTCCGGTGACATAGTACCGCGTTTTCTGAATAGCGAACACCAGGGCGAGGCATTCCTTCTCCACAGCGGTACATCGGTGCTCTGGCCCAATCATCATTCGGCTGAGGTAATATATGGCTTGCTCATGGCCTGCATCGTTGTTTTATGCAAGCAAAGCCCCGAAGAAATATTCCATTGCTAGTACATAGAGCAGGAATGGTTTTCCAGGAACCGGGGCCACCAAAACTGGAGGATTTGACAAATATTCTTTGATGCTGTCGAAAGCACGCTGATATTCCTCGTCCCATACGAATGAGACTCCTTTCTTCATGAGGTGCATGAACGGTCGACATCGCCCGAAGAGGTTAGATATGAACCTCCTGATGTAAGCTAGCCTCCCTTGGAGGCCTCTGAGTTCGCGAAGATTTCTCGGGGGACCCATCTCCATGATTGCTTTCGTCTTCTCAGGGTCTACATGGATACCTTGTGCCATGATGATGAAGCCCAAGAACTTCCCGCTGGATACGCCCAGAAAGGACTTTGTAGGGTTCATTTTCAAATTGTGCGCTCGCATTAGGTCGAATACCGTCTTTAGATCCTGCAGATGGTCTCCCTTGCAACGACTCTTAACAGCTATTTCGTCAACATAACACTCCACTGTCTTGCGTAAGTGGTCTCTGAAGATGATGCTCATGGCTCTTTGATATGTGGTGCCAGCATTCTTTAAACCAAAAGGCATAACTGTGTAGCAGTATGTGCCAATCGGTGTTCGGAATGATGTTTGCTTTTCGTCGTCAGGAGACATCTTGATTTGGTTGTACCCCGAGAAGCCATCCATGAATGATATACGTTCAAAACTGCAGGTATTGTCAATCATGATATCCATGATAGGGAGGGGGAACTCATCTTTGGGGTATGCCTCATTCAGATTGCGGAAGTCGATGCAGATTCGAATCTTCCCGTTCTTCTTGAGGACGGGCACTATATTGGCGACCCAATCGGGATGTTGTTCCTCACGAATGAAACCGCTGGTTATCAGTTTATTGACTTCGACTTCGATTGCGTCCATGATGCCTGGGCAGAAGCGTCACTATTGTTGCTTGACTGGCTTCGCATCTGGCTGAATGTTGAGTTTGTGAAGAGTAATGTCGGGATTTAACCCTGTCATATCTTCATAGCTCCAGGCGAACACATCAATGTATTCTCTGATAAGTTCTAGCAGCGACTCCTGCTCTTCGTCTAGTAGGCTTTTACTGACGAAGATCGGTTTTGGAGAAGATTCGCTGCCGAGATCCACTTGTATGACCTCATCTTCAGTAGGAGGTTCTCTTAATTCGAACTGTTTTTCCCATTGTGCATCCAATTGCTGTACCCATGGCTCTAGCTCGAGGATTTCGGGGAGATGGAAGATTGGTAATCTCCATTGTCGCTAGAGGGACGGGGACCACCCCGTCTTGAGTCTCCGTCGGAAGAAAGCTGCCGAATTATACGGACACCATATTGGCCGCCACGGTTACCTCTTCGAAATTGATGGCCAGAGCGTTTGAGTCGATGAGGTTTTGGATGTACCGTTTCAACTGGTAGCAATCGTGTGTAGCATGATAAACATAGCGATGATAATGGCAGTACTTTGGATTCTTCATCCCTGCCGGCCGCGGTTCCCATCTTGGTGGAGGAAGCTGAATTCTGTCCCCTTGTATGAGCATGTCCAAGATGGGCTTGACGTGACCGTCTTCGAAGGAGTAAGTGATTTGCGGCCATTGTTTGTCTGCTGGCTTCGGCTCAGGTTTTTATGCTGTATCGGCCACCATAGCCTGCTTTTTTTTGCTATCCCGATTATTGGAGGGGCTACCCCCATTATCGTTGTTGGGACGCTTGCCCTTGTTTTCTCCTTCCGAGATATGCAATCCCAGTTGGCGAGCCTTCTTCAATCGTTCTTCGGCGCTCGTGGCGCTGATGATGAACGTCTTCCAATCATTGAATTGACTTTCGCCCATCCAGAGACTGATCGTTGGAAGTAGTCTCTTTTGGCAAATTTTAATTAAAGAGGAATCTAGATTTCCGGAGGGCAGCTTCATGGCAGTTTGGCGGAACCGCTCAATGTAGTTCCTTGTCAGCTTCTTCTCCCCTTGGACGACATCCATGAGGGTGGACATGGTGACGTCCTGCCCTACTTCGTAGAATCTCTCCAAGAACAGGCGCTTGAAGCCGGCGAAGGAGTGGATGCAGTTGTCCGGCAGATTGTGATACCAGTCGAAGGCGACTCCTTCCAATGCCCCGATGAATAATCGCGTGAGGATAGCATCATCATGGGGCAGATGGTCGGTGGTGACCTCGAAGTAAGTGATGTACCGACTTGCTGAGGTCTTGCCATCATACGGGTTGATATTGAACGGCTTATATTTTGGTGGGAATGGAACATCCCTCCATTCAGCAGGGTATGGTTGCCGTATTCTGAGGTCTTGAGCATTTTCTCGGGCATGGAACATGGCTCGGAGCTCCTGAACCTCTCTTCTTACTTCTCGGGCCTCATCTGTCGCGGTAGGGGCTGTTATTAAGGAGGATTATTGCACGGGTTTGGTGCCGCTGAGTTCAAGTCCGCATTGACCGCAGGACCCGTGCTTGTTTGGCCAGGTGTTCCTCCTTGCTGGGTTGGAAGAGCCGCCTTGATTTCATCTACAGATTTGACCAAAGCAAGTTATATGGCTTCGAGATTGTCGATGCATTGGCGATCGCTGGAACCACCTTGATTGCTGTCAGTCATGAACACCGTCCTTACATGAGGAGTGATGGAAGGAATGATGGAGGATGTTCCCTCCGAGTCGTACCCATACACCGAGAAGTCATCGGGGTAGGTGGGAATGTTCTCTTCGGGCTTGGACTCGGAGGGAACGGTATCCCCAGCTTCAGAGCTTGCTTCATCTTGAGAGTCGTAGACGTCCTCGGGGATGCCAGCCTCGGCTATATCTGATGGAAGAGTTATCTCCCCTGGCTCGTCTTCTTAGAATATTGGATTCTTGTGGAGGCTCGGAGGGGTGCTACCCCCAGCCCCAGCAACGTCCCTGCGTTATGGACGACGGGCCTCCCACTGTAGAAGATTTTGTCTTAGAGCGAGTACCTTAGAAAACTCCGGTGGTAGGCAGCCGCTTAGACGACAGTTTTTTAGTTGCAGTGGTTGAGGACTTCGGGCTGGAGATGCTTGCCTTTTTTCCTCTCCCCTCGGCGGGGACTTTCTGAGTGGAATTACAGGAGACAACAGGAGGTGCCTCGTCTTCTGAGCTCGGACGTTGTAGTCTTTGGAAGACTGACGGCCGATCTTTCGTCACTGCCGCGTTGTTGTAACAGCAGTTGACGATGATTTGAGTGCAGTGACGTCCAAGCGAGGACTCTTTGTACGTCGAGGCTCCTTCTCTTTCCTTGCGCTTGTGGAGGATCGCCTCACGCAGGTCAGAGGAACCACTCTGTCCGTTCCGGGGGCTGGACTTGAGCGGTTCTATACAACTTCCCATCAGAGGCCCATGTGATAGTCAACGGGATGTCCCGATAGTCAGAGGTTGGGATAGCTGACTGGGCTTGATGAGCCCGCACTGTCCTAGACTTCTTCTTTTTAGCACTTGCGGGTGCGTAATAAGAAGAGTCCAAGTTGAATACCACAGAGTCTGGCTTATCGTCCAGAGAACTATCAGGGTCAGGACCGTATGAGAGACGGTCGAAACTGATCGAGAGGAGCGTGGAACAGACGCTATGCGACTAGAATTGAGTACCGTACAGGCTGTCTGCATGCGGTTGTCTTCTGCTGTCAGATGACTTATTTTTGTGCGGCTAGGAGTCACGACCGTGCAGGCTGGCCGCATGCGGTTGGCAATTGTGGCCGCATGGGTTTTCTGCAAGCGATTAACTTCCATAGCCGTATGAGTTTCATCCATGTGGTTGGAAATTGTAGCCGCATAAGCTATGCGGCTAACAGATGTGACCGCATGATTTTTCTTCATGCGGCTTGCGAATGTGGCCGCATGAGCTTTTTCCATGCGGCTAGCACCCTTATGCGGCTCGGATCGCATAGAGTTCCTCTTTGCCCCTGCAAGTCCAGCATCATAGTATTTTGTTCTGTCGGACTTGGGGACAGCAGAGTTACCTACGGTCGGAAGTAGGGCCGCAGGAGGGTCTTGCTCGCCGTCTTGAACAACAGAGGGTATCTCTGCAAGAGCTTCAGTAGGAACGAAGGATCGGGGTCTCCACTCCTTGCGGGCCTTCTTCGTGCGGGCTCGCCTCTGGACCGGGCCAGCGCTCTTGTCGGAGAGCATTTCCTCGAACGCCTGTTGGTCGAACCGGGCGACCATCTTCTGTTGCGTGGAGCCAAGCTTGGCTGCATCCGATTGCGTCACCAACTCCTCAGCCGTGGAGAAGTTTGTCCCCCGCAGAGTCGCCATCGTGTTTGCCATGAAATATAAAAGAACAGAACAATTATCGGAGGACCGGACTTTTACTTTACGTTACAAACTCGCTTGTACAAAGAAAGCCTAGGGACGAAAACCTAGGTACAGTAGTCTAAGTACAATTGTTTATTTTAGATTCTGGGGGGGGGACGATAGAGGCTCAGGAAGGCGACGGCAGCCCTGCCTTACTCCTTGGACGATCGGTATGCAGCCTTGGCTCCTGTGAAGAGGTGGTTGGCGCTGGTGAAGAAATGCTCTTCTTGCTCTCCCTCTATTATTCTTCTGGCTTCTCTCTCTCTGTGTGTATTTTTTTTCTGATTATTAGGGGAGTCTCTCTGTATGGGCGTATCTCTCCCTCTGACCGTATCTCTTTTCACAAGGGAATGGCACCTTACTATTTATAATAGTGGGATGTGATCATTAGGGTTGCCGATGATTATCTCTTGGAGATGGCTACGGCCTGTGGATTGGTCAATCTAGGCCGTTCGCTTTTGATTGTGACGAATCCGAGCCATTGAGTGTAGATTACACCAAATCCTATCAGCAATTAATGCTGATTGGAATAAATCTTCCTCATAATGGTCTTCTGATGTCTGCGAATAAATTAGATTTATTCTCCTGCCACGTGTCCCAGATTATTTGGATTTGACACAATCTTTGATTGCAATAAATCTGAGGAATTGATCGGCTTAGGACACGTGTCCTAGGAGCCATTGGGGGGATCTGAACCGCATGACGAGTGAGCCGCATATGATTTTGGGTCGCATATGATTATGGCCACGTGTCAGGGCTGCCTGGGTAGTGGCCCTCTCATGGAGGTGATCATTGCGAGCCGCATAGGGATACATCCGCCTGAGCCGTATGGAAATGGTCCTCTTGAACCGCATGAGAAGTCTTTGCTCGAGCCGCATGAGGCTGTCTCGGCCCGAGCCGCATAGGATAGCTTCATTATGAACCGCATAAGAAGTCTTTGCTCGAGCCGCATAAGACTGTCTCGGCCTGAGCCGCATAGGACGGCTTCATTCTGAACCGCATGAGAAGTCTTTGCTCGAGCCGCATACGAACGCCTACGTGGCAATGCCACGTGGCATTTTTATGGATCTCGGGGGACAGTGTCAGAGATCTCTCTCTCTTCCCTAGAAGTCTGTCATTATGACAGAGTCATAATTTCTTCTTTTTGTGTCAGGGCTGTCACTTTTTCAGAGTTGTCATCCGTCAAACAATTAATACGAGAGGGCAGGGGAGAGGGAAGTCCCGCCACGTGTCTTCTGAGCCGCATGGGATGTCTTGGGCCGCATAGTCCCTTATGTCACATGACTCTGTGAGCCGCATGGGCTTTCTGAGCCGCATGGGGTTCTTTGGCCGCATGGGTCATTTTCTTTAGTATTTTCCATGCTTCTATAATTGCAATCAACATTAATTACTGACATGATTTGACATAATCCTCATTAATGGCCCAGATCCTTCACGCTCAAGATTAATGGCCCAGATTGATTATTTACCATGCCGCCGCCACTTTAAGAATGGGCAATCATTACAAACCCTAATGATGTCCCCCACTATTATAAATAACAAGGTGCCATTCTCTTGCAAAAAAAAGAGGTTCCCCCCAATAATCAGAGAGAAAATACACAAAGATCAATCCAGAGAGAGAGAAGCCAGAAGAGCAATATGAGGAGATCAAGAAGAGCATTTCTTCGTCAACGCCAAGCATCTCGTCACAGGAGCTAAGGCTACGTCCGATCGTCCAAAGAGTAAGACAGGGCTGCCGTCGCCTTTCCGAGCCTCTATCGTCACCCCCAGAATCTAAAATAAACAATTGTACTTAGTCTGCTGTACCTAGGCTTTCGTCCCTAGGCTTTCTTTGTACAAGCGAATTTGTATTGTGAGTTTAAGTCCAGTCCTCCCATAAAACTGTTCTGTAGTTTTAAATCAATGGCAAACAATCACCGACGACAATGATGGGCCCCTTCTCCTGGTCAACTGAATCGATCACCATCACCATCACGACGGCGAACCATGAGTGGCGGACGGCGACAACGATGATCCGACCTCTTTCGCTGCGATCATCTTGTTCGGCGGGATTCTTCGTTATTCTGTCGATCGATAGTAGATCTTTATCCGTGGCAAGCAACGACATGTCATGGCGATATAGTTTCTGACCTCTCCTCTGACAGAGCAGTGCTCGAACTCCCTTTGATGATGAGGCGGCGATTGGCCTCATTCCGACGATGCCACATATCTCCTTCTTCTTCGGCGGTGTCGCGGCAACGTGCAATGGCGATCATGCATAGTTCGCCTTCATCGAGCGGATCTGCGTCTTCTTTATTCCTTCATCAAGAAGCTCTGTTCCGTTTGACTTTCTCGGCGACACACGGTGGTGCAAGTTTCCATGCTCTGGTGGATGTTTTCCTCTGCTCGGACAACACAGTCTTGGTCGTGGAGATCTACTCCAAATCTGTCTTCTTCATTCGCCATGAGCTTCCCTCCCCAATCTCGCTGATCCGATTCCTGTGGAGGTCGATCAAGCTCTCATTTTCGGTGATCAGAATGCTTCCTCGACGACACTCCACCGTGATTCCATCGAGGTGAGTTCTTGATTTTGGTTTTATTTTGCTCTGGAAGAAGTGTTGCAATGGTGTTCCTGATGATTGGCTGGATCCTGATTTTCTTTGCGGAGAAGGAACTCGATCAGGATGTTGAATAATTGATCAACTCAGGATCACAGATGGTTCTGAGAACAAAATTTTTGACAAATAGGACACATCGAGATCTTGTCTGGTTCTATCGTGACCTTGTTATCGATCGAATCCTTCAGGTAATTATACTCCAATTTCCCTATTTATTCTTTATGATTGGTTGTTTGGCTGTGATTTTAGTGGTATTGTGTTCTTTTCATATGTCGTACGTGCTTTCATGTTGCTCTTAGGGAACGTTGGATCATATCCATGATTTGGTATTGTTCGTGTAGTATCCAGTTCGTGGAGTAGCCGTATCCGCTGTGGGATTGCGCCAGTGTTCATATGTGTGCGTTCATGCCATCGTATACCTGCAGTATATTCATTGGAGGGTTGGGAGCAAGAAATTCTATTTACAGTCGAGAGTTCTCTATCATTTCAAATTAGTTCAATTTGGTTGTATGTTTATTGCAGTGGATGGTATATGTATTATTTGATTTTGGAGAATTAGATTTTGGTGTTTAAATGTATATTTTTGAATCAATTATTTTTCGTATATGTTGTTTTGGTTTGGAATTCATCTGGTACTTTATTTCTCTGATTTCCTTATAATTCTCCAATTTGCTTATACTCTCTGTGTCAGATTTTTTGATCATTATTATGAGAGGAAGGGGTGGCTGGGTTGAGTATGGGAATGGAGTGTAGTTGTTGGGGTTAACCTAAGTGCAGGTGATGCAATAATTGTGTGCAATAATAAAATATGGTGTAGTAGTTTTAATCGCCATGGTAATAATAGTTGAGATAAATTATAGTTAATGGTAATCTAATTTTAACTCCCAATTATATCAGGTGACCAGACATATCTCATTCCCACTCTAGATCACCCTGAGCAAGGCAAGTATACTACTCGAATTTTTCCATTACTTCATGTCTTGTGCTTTTCTATATTCATGCTTGTACCTTCCTGTCGACGTACACGATATTTCATGAGTTGGTCTTGTGGCTTGTTCCATGAGTTTGCTTACGTCTGGGAGGGGAAATACTACAGATGTGTGATCACACCCGAGTTACAATTCATGTTAATAGCTTAGGCCTCGGACTGTGCACGTGAGCCCTAAGCCGTACCTTCATGTCTGTGCCATGTTCCATGTTCTACCCAAGCCGATCACACACTCTAGAAGTATTTCAATTATATCACACATGTCATGTTCCTTATATATTCATGTCCAGGTACCAGGTTATATTTCAGGTTCATTTCATACAGTCTTGTGTTTTTATTTCAGCATGCTTGTGCTAGATTCATGTTTTAAGATTTATTGCCTGTTCATATTTCATCTTCATGTTGTTTTTGTTCATTTCCTTGGATATACTTAGCTCCGCTCATGACTAGGATATGTTGCAGGTGAGATGGGTGCTATTTGTGGCACTTATTACGGACATGAGCCTGGAGGTACCTTTGAGCTAGCCGGTGCTCTCGACTTAGAGGCCGAAGAGGCTTAGCACCTTCCCTTGCAGTTTCATTTGTACTTTGTATTAGAGACTTTAGTTTTATATTTTATTTTGCTGGAAAATATAATAATTCATTGTTGTACTTGATTCTGAGATTCGATATTATTGATGCTGTAGTTTATATTCATTCTTATATGGACTTGTAGTTTCTCTTGAGTTTGGTATAGCTTACGTCTCGTGTCTAACGACGAAGACTGGGCATGTCCGAATCGTGTCCGATTATTCGGGAGCAGGTCGTGAAATATTTTTAGTGGTGGCCCATGCAGGTTTATCCTAATGGTACCTAGGTATTAGTGTGATATTGGGGGACTTAATAAAACTAGGAAAACTTGATCACAGCATAGGAAATCGGGTACATCGGGTATATTTATATTCTATAAACACTTATTATTTTTAGGTTTAGAAATTTTTAACAGTTTTCTGTTTTTCAGATAATTCAACCGCGCAACTCTGGAACTGTTGATCCACTTGCACTTGAGGGTTTCGAGCCTCAACTACTTTCTATCGCCCTACTATCCCCATGGGTAGTACGCAGCTGACGGAGACGTTTCAAGAGTTCCTCGACACCCAAAAGGAGCAAGCCATCATTTTCCAAGCCAGACTTGTAGATACGCTTTTCGAGCCAGAAAGGACTTCTGATTTCCAGACTCTCGGATCTTTGGACTTCCCCGACACCGAGCGCATATCTTGCACCGAGGAGCAGATCGACAACCTGGAGTTGCCACTGAAGATCATCCAAGTCTCTGAGGATCTGACTCCTCTGAAGATTGAAATCCCTAGCCAGGAGATCCAAAATATAGTACAGACAATAGAACGAGACGAAAAGCTGAAGCTCAGGAGAGACATGAAGACTTATGACAGAGATAGCAACTACTATGGATCCGTAAAGCGTTCCCACACTCAGATAATGCCCTTTAAGCAGCGTTATCAGATTCAGACTCAGATTCAGACTCAGATAATGGCCATTTGTGCTTTCTACCGCCATCCAGGACATCGCTTCGAGGAGTGCCACAAGATACTTGGACTTTGCCTGTCCTATGGATCTTCTGTCCACCGAATGAAAGATTGCCAACAAGTTACAGATTATAAGGGCCGAGGAGCATCAGGATCTCGACAGCCAGCACGCCAACAGCCGTATATTCCTATCAGAGGCTCTGTGCTCCAGCCCCAGCAGAAGATCCAGACTCAGATTCAGAGGACGATCACTTGCAATTTTTGTCGTCGCCAGGACATCACTACAAAGAGTGCCGCAAGAGACGGAGGCTATATTTGTTTTGCGGGTCACCTGCCCATCAAGTCAAGGATTGTTTGGAGACCATTGATCGTACTGTCCATGGAGGAGAACGAGGAGCACCAGTACCGCAACATAAGGACCCGTCTCTCCAGATTCAGCAACCGCTTGAAGCACTGCCACAAGGACCAACCTTTGTCAGGATAGCTGAAGAAGTTGATATAATTCCAGTCCTGGAGGAATACTGAAGATAAACTTAAGACAGAAGGCTTCTTTTGCATAGTTGGAGAAACCCGTGTATCTTGATTCGTAATTCAGTCTTCCCTTAAAATCCTCTTAGTACTAGATCATTTTTTTGAAACTTCTTGTTCTATTTTGAAACCATGGTTGATGTTCGAAACCAATTTCGAGATATCGTTTTCTATTTTAGGACTTTGTTTTCGTTTGAGATTTTGTTCCCTATTCGAGATTTCGATTCTATTCAAGAATTTATTTTGTTCACGACCTTGTTTGACTCCGTTTTCTATTTAAGATTTCTCTTGTTTCATATTCACCATTCGATGCATTATTTCTTATTCTCTACTTGATACTCTATCTCTACTCACTAGTCATAGCCTTGCTTCTTGTTCGAGGTTTTCTATTCGAGAATTACCTTCTATCTGCGATTTTGTTGATATTTTAGTTCTAATGAGACTTTGTATCCTATTGGAGATTTCGTTTTCCATTCGAAATCTGTTCGAGATTTTGTTGTTACTTGAGATTTTGTTGAACTTTATTTCCAATGCAAGATTCTATTTTTTTTTTGCAACCTTGTCTTTTTGTCCGATGCCTTGCTTCTGTTCATCCTTCGAGACTCTGTTATTCCTTCGGGATAACGTTCCGTATACGGAATCTTGTTTCCGTCCCAGGTTTTATTGGGATTTATGTTACTATTTGCTACATTGTTCCCTGTTGAGATTTAAAATCTCCTTGTTTGCCCTTTTAGTATTCACTACTCCTTGATTGGATTCCTTGTTGATTCTTAGTACCTAATAAACCCTTGTATTCTAATAGACAGATAACATCGTCTTTATTGTGACTTGGACTATTGGACTCATTTTGAAATCTTTGAAATCCTTTTTATTCATATAGGTAATGTTAAAAGACTATTCGATGATCTACTGGAGCGTGGCAGTTGCGCGCTGCAGTTATTATCTGGACTATGGAGACTGAGGGTTCACTACAGCCAGCAACGCACTGGCGAGGCATAAATTCTAAGTTGAAGTGATTTCAGACATTCAAAGCTTTTCGAGTATTATTGAGACCTTGTCATATTCTTCATATCTTGATCTCTTGAGTTGTTTCATCAATAATTGTTGGAAAATGTATAAGTTGACAGAATGTTAGGTAACATATCGTTAATTGTGTCACGGAATCGAAGGTTCACTGCAGTCAGATGTACACTGACAAGGCAAGGATTCTAAGTAAAGTGACTTCAAATGGCTATATATTCCCTGACACCATGGAGACTATATATTTTTTCATATGATTATTGTTATTTCGAAAACCGCAAATCCTTGCACGTTCGCCTTGATTTGATACTAATACCTCCTGGGTATTTTATACGTTCTCTCAATCAACCCTTGCAAACTTCTTCTTCTTGCATTTTACCGTTGAATCATTTGATTTTTTCTCAATATATATACATCTTGTTAGATTTGATTCCGTCCTATCAGATTTTTCTATCACTTGTACTGATAATATCATGTTTTGTCTAAACCATGATCTTCCTATCTTGTTCTAGATCAATTATGTTAAACTTTTGAAATTGACCATGCTTAGAAGTTCGTGCCTTCATGAATTTACTTCTCTTAGTTGAAATTAAAAATTCAAGTCACCTCTGCCTATTTGATTCTTGACCATTGTTAGATTGTGATATTTCAAATCCCCGTATGAAATTTTCATACTTGGTCTTATTTAAACTTCGTATCATTTCATACTTGACCAATTTTTTTTTAATTACATTATCGATCATGCCATTTTACTCATTTATTTTGTCATGCTGAGTCACTCAAAACCTTATCTCTGATCATATCTCGATAATATTGATTATAGCTATAGGCTATAATGACTAAGCTCTTGAACCTAGCAATCATGTAGATGAGTTGAATGCCGTTTGATCATGGCTAGGTGGTGATTGCTTGTGACCATTTTGTTCTATTCTTTTAACACCTCAATTTTGGTCTAGATCATGATTAATGATCGTGGCCAAATAACTACCCTTTTAATCCGACAAGATTCGGTTTATTTTTATATCTAAACTTAGTTGCCCTTTTCATATTTTGTCTTATTTGAAATTATTTTCTTAATCGTGTATGAGGTATCCTTTGAATTTCGAGGACAAAATTTTCTAGGGGGGAGATCTATAACCCCACTCCCCAGTTTTTTAAAATTTTAAATATTCCTAGTATATTTTATTGACTTTCCTCATTTATAATTCTATAACATTTATTTTGGGAGGAAGCTTGGTTAATTTCTAACAAATCTAGAATTTTCCTAACTAACTCAAGTGGTCCCCAAAATCTTAACAACCTTCTAACAAATTTTGGGAGGTATTGTGTAATTAAGGAATTTCTATTGGGTTAGTAGTGAATTACCTTTCTTTTCCCCAAATTATATTTATACTCAGTCATTTTCTCTCACCTTCATTATTGCCGAAAGAAATCTCTGAGCTCACAATCGAGCTCCTCCTTCCCAATTCCTCTTCTTCCCCAATTTCGTTCAGACCTAACCCTAACCCTAATTTCTTTCAAGCTCACCCGGCCATGGCTGCAGCGTACGGCTGCACGAGCTTATCACCGGCGACAACGATGGACCTCTTCCCCTGATCAAATGAACCGATTACCATCACCATCATGGCGACGAACCATGAGTGGTGGACGGCACCGACGACGATCCGACCTCTTCCGCTGCGATCTTCTTCGACGGAATTCTTCATTCTTCTGTCGATCGAGAGCAGATCTTCATCCGTGGCAAGCGAAGACGTGTCGTGGCGACATAGTTTCCGACCACTCCTCCGACAGAGCAGTGTTCGAACCCCCTTTGACGACGAGGCGGTGATAGGCCTCATTCTGATGATGCCATAGATCTCCTTCTTCTCGGACGGTGTCACGGCGACGTACGACGACGATCGTGCATAGTTCGCCTTCAACAAGTGGATCTGCGTCGTCTTTATTCCTTCATCAAGAAGCTCTGTTCCGTTCGACCTTCTCGGCGGCACACGGTGGTGCAAGTTCCCTTGCTCTGGTGGATGTTTTCCTCCGCTCGGACAACATAGTCTTGGTCGTGGAGATCTACTCTAGATCTGTCTTCTTCATTCGCCATGAGCTTCCCTCCCCAAACTCGCTGATCCGATTCCTGTGGAGATCGATCCAGCTCTCATTTTCGGTGATCAGAATGCTTCCTCGATGACACTCCACCGTGATTCCATCGAGGTGAGTTCTTGATTTTTGTTTTATTTTGCTCTGGAAGAAGTGTTGCAATGGTGTTCCTGATGATTGGCTGGATCCTGATTTTCTTTGCGGAGAAGGAACTCGAATAGGATATTGAACAATTGATCGGCTCAGGATCACAGATGGTTCTGAGAACAAAATTTTTGACAAATAGAAAACATCGAGATCATGTCCGATTCTGTCGTAACCTTGTTATCGATCGAATCCTTCAGGTACTTCTACTCCGATCCCTATTTATTCTTTACGATTGGTTGTTTGGCTGTGATTTTAGTGGTGTTGTGTTTTTTTTATATGTCGTGCGTGCTTTCGTATTGCTATTGGGTAACGTTGGATCATATCCGAGATTTGGTATTGTTTGCGTAGTATCCAGTTTGTGGAGTAGCCGTGTCCGCTGTAGGATTGCGTTCCGCTGTAGGATTGCGTCAGTGTCCGTGTGTGTGCGTTCATGCCATCGTATACCTGCAGTATATTCATTGGAGGGTTGGGAGCAAGAAATTCAATTTGCAGCCGAGAGTTCTCTATCATTTCAAATTAGTTCAATTTGGTTGTATGTTTATTGCAGGGGATGGGTATATGTATTATTTGATTTTGGAGAATTATATTTTGGTGTTTAAATGTATATTTTTGAATCAGTTTTTTTTATATGTTGTTTTGGTTTGGAATTCATCTGGTACTTTATTTCTCTGATTTCTTTATAATTCTCCAATTTGCTTATACTCTCTGAGTGACATTTTTTTGATCATTATTATGAGAGGAAGGGGTGGCTGGGTTGAGTATGGGAATGGAATATAGTTGTTGGGGTTAACCTAAGTGTAGGTGACGCAATAGTTGTGTGCAGTAATAAAATATGGTGTAGTAGTTTTAATCACCATGGTAATAGTAGTTGAGATAAATTATAGTTAATGGTAATCTAATTTTAACTCCCAATTATATCAGGTGACCAGACATATCTCATTTCCACTCTAGATCGCCCTGAGCAAGGCAAATTTACTCCTCAGATTTGTCTATTACTTCATGTCTATAGAGCCTAAAAATCAAGTTGTGCCATGTTTGTACTACTCAGCAATCAAGTTATGCCCAAAAAATTAAGTTGCGCCACTGTTATGAAGCCCAGAAATCAAGTTGTGCCAATGCTCAAGTTGTGCCATATATCAGATTGCGCCTAAATCATATTACGCCTAAACCTACATGGCGTCTGACAGTAATTATCATCAATAACAGACAGCACTGACAACTGACAGCATGTTAAACGAAGAAATCTTTTCGAATCCCGTAAAGCATGGCGCTCAGGACGATTTGCTGTCATTGATGACAGATGTTTAGCACGCTCTGCAAGTTGCGCCTAGGCGCAACCAGATCAAAATTTCCTCATGGACTGACACGTAACTCAATTGATGCCACATGCCTATGCACTGAGTTGCGCCTAGGCGCAACCTGATCAAGCGCAGTTTGACTCTCTGACCGAAGCTTGCGCAACCTGACAAAGTTGAAACAACTAACGTTCTAAAGCAGGGTGACGTGGCGTACATGCCACTAATCTCTCAATATATGTCCACTACTCTGTACACGACCATGCGTATCTCAATCATATGATGCCACGTGTCTAAATACAGTTAGTCCACGTTCGAGTAACTGAATGGAAGTTGGCACAACCTGAGGTTGGCGCAACCTGAAATCGCGCAGTTCAACCTCGCGCACATCAGAATAACTGCTAAAACAGTTATTTCCAAAATTTTATAAATAGAGTTTCCAATCATTATCAGGGGATCAAAAATCAAGAGTTCTTGCAAAATTGCTGTTGCATTCTTCAGAGGTCATAGTCTTCAAGTTCACATTGTCCAAGGGATAAAGCGATCGTCTTCTGATCGGATTCCTAAATTTGTACTTTTCCAGAATTTATTGTACTTTGTATGATTCTTTTCAAGTTTGGAATAAACTTTTTGTTTTTGCAAACAAAATGGCAACTCTGCTGGGGATGATTTTCTCCTCCGACGAGAAGGTAACAACTCAATGTGATACTGCGTCAATCGGCAAGATGCAGAAGACCCTGGTTGTTCAAGTCAACCAGACAGCCTACGAGGATATGATCAACACCAAGAGCACTCAGCGCTCTGTGGCTATTGCCAAAAACAAAATACGCTCTGTGTGGACTCCTAAGCCTTCCACAGTTGCTGTTGCTCAGGCGCGACCTGAGTGCTCAGTGGCCTAGGCGCAATCTACCTCTGTGGCCAAGGTGCAGCCTGCTTCTGTTGCCTAGGCGCAACCCATTCACTCTGTTGCCACGGCAAAATCTGCCTCTTTGGCCAAGGCACAGTCTACTTCTGTTGCCTGTGCGCAACTCATTCACTCTGCTGCCAAGGCACAAATTGCTTCTGTGGCCAAGGCGTAGACTACTTCTGTTGCTAGAGCGCAACCCACTCACTTTGTTGCCAAGGTACAACCAGTGGCCCATTTTGCCATGGCGCAACCTATGCATCCTGCTGCCCAGGCGTAACTTGCACACTCTGTTGTCCAGGCGTAACCCAAGGGAAATAGCCTTTTGGCTATTCTCTCTTCTTCTCCAGTTTTGAACTTGTAGAAGCAATGTTCTAGTTCTAGTGCTAGACAGAATAAAGAAAAGGGCCCTTTGGCACTTCCTCAACTTATGCAACCTGCGCCTACTATGGTTCAACAACAAAACAGAGGAAAACACTTTTTAGCTAACCCTTCACAAAATAAATGAAAGCACCCTTTGGTCTTTTTTTAATCTTACCCGATCTATGATTTGGAGAAAAATATCTCAGACTGTACATTTATACCAGTCAAAATGAGAACTCCCTTGAACAGAGATTCCTCTATTCTCAACAGAGGTCATCAAATCTCTGCCAGGGGGAAGAATGACGATCAAAGAGGCATCTTGCCTATCCATTTGGTAACTACTCAAGATCTTCCAACCTTGCATATCTCAAGATCCAAGAAAAAAAAATTGCTGGTATCTCAAACAGATGTACCGGGAGCAGAATTATCTGATTTTCGCGCCTATCTCAACAGGCGCCTATCAGTATCAACCTCGGTAAAACGCAAACATCCTATGCCAAGGGCCAACTTGCGCCAGAAACATATTTTTGAAGAGAAAGACCCAATCACTTATGCCAATGAGTTAAGTACTTCTCTGTACACCCACGGAACTAAGCATCTTAAGAACCGGAGTCATGTTCCTAACATTATTAAGGAATACGTTCCTCCGACCAATTCTCGTACCGTGGTGGTAACTGATCTCCGGGAACGTCTTACATAAAAAAGGGAGATCACGAAGACATCTCACTCACCTCTAAACCACCCATCAGAATGCTACTGCATTCATGAAGTGGTTATCAAGTGTTGTTGTCAATCAGCTAAACGATCTATCTTCGATCGTCTGAACTATGCTTCAATTCCTGAACCCATGATGGTAGATGAAGATGAGCTGTTATTTGCTTCTATCAATATGACTTTCCGGGACACAGGGGCTAGAAAATCTTCAAAGCGGACACGTCTCGCAATCCTAGTCAGCTGTACTTGGGTCAACTCCGTGAATCCAGTGAAGGGGTCTTTCAACATACCAGATCAAAAATTAGGATTTGGACCAAGATGTCTTTAATCAGGAAGATCTCCCCATCACTCATCTGGGGTGGATTCTCTATCTGACTTTGACGCAGATAGTGAAAGCTCTGAACAAACTATCTCGACAATAGTAGCAAGAGAGGTGACAGCATATGTCATTACAGAAGACCAAGACGCTTCTAGTTTAGCCAGTCAAGAACAACGAATTGCTGCACTAGAAGACAAACTGAAGACCATGGCTGAAATGGTCGCAAGTATGCACACCATAATCGTGGCTCAACATGCAGTGCCACCGGTTATGAATCCTGCTACAAATCCTGAGCTCATAGCATCTTCTGTGCCTGTCAATATTGGTCTGGGGGTACCACCCAGGTTGCTTCTGTACCGATTCAAGTCGCTCCCAGTCAGTCTGGTGTTGGGGGTGGTAATTGTCATGCTGTTTCTCCTCCTAACAATTGGAATCAACCCACCAATTCACAGTCATCAGGGGATGCTAATGAGGCTGTAAAACTCTTGTGCACCCAGTTCGAGGCCTATAAGCAGAAGGATGGTCTACAAAGACTTGAGATAAAACAACCTTATACTGCGCAATGGAAGGATGTTCAATTTCCTCATAAATACAAGCTTTCTACCATTATGCTGTTTGATGGAAGCACTTCTCCAAGTCAGTATATCAATCACTTTGAAGTGATGACTGATCAATTGTAGCCAAATGATGCTCTTCTTACTAGGGTGTTCATCGGTTGTTTAGCCGGTATAGTATATGACTGGTACCGTAGTTTGCCTGATGGTTGCATAACTTGCTTTGCTGGTTTCAAGTAAATATTCTTGGAACAATTTTATGAGGGAGTCAATGACATGACTATGTCTGCCCTCATTAAAATTAAACAAAAACATAATGAGACCACTGAGAATTTTATTAAAAGATTATGCCGTGAGGCACTTAAAATGCTCCTAGGAACTCCATCTGCTGTAACAATAAACACCTACAAATCAAACTTGTTGCCTATTATCAGCATATAGACATGATCAACACAATCTAAGACTGGCCTTCTTTTATTGTAAATGCCAAAGCTCCGGAGGTTAGTACTGAGAAGTTTAAACAGTTAGGAGTTCGAATGGCTAATTCTAAACAAGATGAACATCCTACATCCGACAACAATAATCGTTAGAATAATTGCAAGGGCAAGGAAACGTTGGCCATCAATCTCAAGGGCAAGAAATTATTGGCTGTCAATGTTGCTCAACCTATACCTACTCCATCAGCACCACCACAAAAAGCACCTCGTCCAAAAGAAGATTACTCTTTCGATGAAGATGATATCATGAGCATCTTCGATTGCTTGATCAAAAGCAATAAGCCAGAGGCAAAACGGCCAGAAGAAGTTGGTAAGACTAATCACCCTAAATATTGTGTTTATCACATGTTTATAGGACATCCAACTCGAGCATGTGTCACGACCCGCACCCACCGTGAGGGTACGAGTACGTAACAACGCCCAGCCTATGCCGTAGTGTCGGCGGTAGAACGCTGTTCTAGGTCATGAACTATAACTAGCATAATATGAATACTCTCTATAAGGAGGCCAACACAGAGGTACAACTCAATCACAATCTAAGGTAGAATGATAAAGATAGATAAACATGAAATCCAAAAGAGATACAGGAGATAGAAGTCTAAGTGTCTAAGATACATAATCCCAGAAATATATCTCAAAACTCAAATACAGTAATCCACAAGTAAATACAACTCCAGACAAAATGAAATAACTATCTAAACAACCTCTATTGTGTCTCCTCTAGGCTAGCAGGCAATCCCAGGCTATCTGTAGAATTTATTAACAGGTCCAGTCAGGACAGGAGCGAGCACATTACATCTCAACAGTTTATAGCAGGTTAAAAAATATAATCATGCAGTAAAGTAAGATACAGGTACTAAGAAAATGCGGTATGTAAACAGGAAGAGAACTGAAATATAAATATCTACTATACATAGAGAACTAGTAGTGACTAGTGAGTCATAGTACAATATGGACATGTAAATGGCCTAGGAGATTCTGATGAGACACTAAGGATGAGATTCTGATAAGAAACTACTAGTGTATTATTCACATGCCCAATTCTACTCCCCCGTACCTCAATCAATACACAAGAATCTAAACAGGTTATGTTATTGTACAAGATATCACATGGGGGCCTATATAGGGTGCACGTGATAGTATACATGGGGGCTCCGTGAACCTGAGAGTACAAAGTTCACCGGAGTGCACATGTAAATGAAAGCACAGGAGTACACGATGTAAGTGAAACGCACAAGCACAATGTACCCGATGCTCCCGAGGGGGATAACATCGCATGTAGAGATCCATATAGTACCAATCCGTGTGACCAACGTGATAGTACAAGTAATCTACTGCAGGAAATAATTCTAAGCAGGATATAAAATGATCAGAGAATGTACTCGCCTGATATCTGAATGTCCAAGGTAAAGATACTGTCCGAGGAGAGGTGTCTGGCTCCTAATTAGAACAGCACAAGTCATAACATGTCCAGAAGGGTAATATAAAGCAATACAATGCATTCTACATAAATCTAGGTCAAACTAGGCCAAAGTCAACTCTTGGTCAACTCTGGTCAACTGCACTAGTCAAACTAGGTCAAACTAGGTCATGTCCTAACCCAGCAAGTCTTACTAGGCCTAACCAAGACTTATCCTAGCAAGCACACATCAATACAAGGCTATACAAGCCAACATACACCCAACTCTATATAGCATGCAATTATTCAATACTCAAATAGGCAAGAATTCACATTGGATATACACTAGGTAATCTATTACTTTAAACTATATATGTCTACACATATATACACATGCATATATTGGTATTCAATATTAGGTCTATAATTATGGCATTTCAAATGGTTATATAAACTTATATATTACAACACAATATGCTAACATATATATAATATACATACATAGCTAAGTTAACTATATTCATAAATACTTATTTAAGAGGCTATGTGTGTGTATGTGAACATGGCAAAGGGGCAAGTGAGGGTTAAATAGGCATACATAGTGTATACATATTAAAGAGTGTCAAAGTGTAAGTGAACAATGTGTCAAGTGTGATAGTGTCAACATAGTGTAAGGGGGTACATGAGGTAATATAGGATTTGTGTTAACATAGAACATTACATCTCATTAACTTGTATATTTCATACATTACATCTATTATTACATTACATTATTGCTTTCATTCATTCATCATTCATTTATTCTCTTGCACTACTATATGTACCATATAGTACATACTATGGAACCTACATATTCATTACAAGCCACACTTATACATGCCTACATTAGATAGAATACTTACACCTCGTACATCATTTATTTAACCATTTATTCATGCTTGTATTCTCTATTTAGTTACATAATGTATATACATTAACATGGGTTAAAATCAAATAGAGCATTATATTACACAAAAGGGTGCACAAAATGCATATGCCGAATAGTAACTCCTACTAATAAACAATACTGTACCATCTCAGCATGAATTAAAATTTAGGATTAAAATATGTTATAGATCTATGTGTTAGCTTTCCGAAACTTCAAACGGATCGCATTTTCGTTTCCAAAAACTCCCGGAATCGCGAAAACACCGAGAACGCATTTGTCTTTCGTACAGCTGACACTCAAATAATTCTCCAGCACGTTACAGAAAGAATTAGGCCTATTAATACATGTTTTTGGAAATCTAACTTCAATACGCTTCTTTTAAAAAAAACAGGAGATTAAACCGAGCTTTGAGCCAGAAGTTATGACATTTCTAAGTTAGGGCTGAAATTAAAAACGTGGATAAAAATTATGACGGATTTAGATAGTTTGAGCCAAAAGAATACACAATATATATCCTAATTATCCACAACAATAATAGCAATAATAATATGAGGAACCACACTCACAAACTTGATTATATAATCATCATGAACCATTTATTAAATATATAAATATAGATACACTCTCATTACAATATATATATATAAATCTATATATGTAACATGAACACATCCACAACACAAAGGACACTCCTATGACCTCCAAATGAACACAAAATGGACACAAATGGAGATACAACCATGGGGGTCATTCCTATGGGTTCAAAATAGACCTATATGCATGAGAAAATGAAAAGGAGAAGTGATTTATACCTCCCGGTAGATCGAATCGAAGAAAAACCTTCCCGGAGCGACACCGACACGTAGAGATTCCAAAAGGACACGAACGAGCTCCGAATCCTCCCAAACTTGGGTAGCTTCCTCCTTGGCTAGAATGGAGAAAAAAAGAAGAAGATTTGGTGATGAAATGGAAGGATTTGGTGGAGAAATTGCTAGGGATTGCTCTCTAAGAATTTGGGAAAGAACAAGAGAGAGAAAAATAGATGGATAATGACAAATGGGAGGCTCAACCCTATCCTTATTGTGGCTGGCCATAAAGGTGGTTTTGTCCTATTAGGAAAAGTTCAAAAGCCCCTACTAACCTATTCTATGAGTATTAGGAAAGGGCTAATTGGTTGGGGCTAAATTAGTCATTCTAAAGTCTCTAATCACACTAACCTTATCCATAATAATTAGTCTAACCTCTAACTAAAATATTTCTATCATGTGGACTAAAATTAATATCATATGGGCCATGCCTAACTAGTGTGTGGGTCCCACTAGAGTCAAACTACCCCCGGGTCCCCGTTTCAAGTCGGATTGAGTTGAAATTCGAACCCGACTCAAATAACCCCAAAACAATATCATAAATAATAAAATAATATCAAAATAATTCAAAGAGGTCAAATGCAAAAATATCCTTAGGCCAAAAATAATATTAAAATATTATAATCACATGGTTAGGCTCTAGGTCAAACAGTCTCTAGGGTTTCACTAGCAAAACGTCAAAACCACAGGTCATTGATTTAAATAATGTTAAAATGATTTAAAATCACCAAAAATCATATCATGAATTAAATATTATTATTAAAATAATTATAAATACGAAATTTCAAAATTACTCTTATTGGGAAACTGGGTGCTACAACTCTACCCACCTTAGAAAAATTTCGTCCTCGAAATTTAAGATCGATAGTACTCCTTCTAGAGCCTCTAACCTACCCAATATCTAAGGTAACACTTCCTAACACTGGAATAATAAACGGACATCTAAAAAATGTCAATCTAGGAATACCTCCAATACTGTTCTGCTGTACGACGGTAATGGAACTTTAATAAAATATGGACTGGAACCTATATCCAAGGGACTGGACCTATTTTAAAGTGGTCTTAACTAAGGATGAAAACGATCTGAACATAGGCTATAGGTATGCTCAAACTATTATCTTCCTATTAACCATCTATTAATACATTCTATTACCATAGGAACGATGCATTACTAAGACATATAGGCCCCTATCTCTCATAACACATTTATACTCCCCAAAAGACTAGTACATCCTATCAAGGCTGATACTATAATCTCTAAACTTCCATAACTTTGTGTCCTCTCTATCCCTAGTCATTTCCTTGCAACATCTTGTTTAATATCCTTATTAAACACAATTAACTTCTCTTTTCCATTACTAACCTTCTACATAGCCTCAGAGTAAAAGTTTTCCCCATAATCAATAACCAAGATTTTCTAAGTTCTCAAAACTAGGTTGACCTCTGATATCCTCATTAGTTTTGAATACACCTATAAACTATCGCATAACCCCAAAATTTTTCTAAATGTAATTGTTTCCAGATTGGCAGTATACAACTCTTTATTCTATTCGAGACCTTTACCACATTTCTATCTCAAGTTTCCATATGGAACACTCTACATTTGATTTTCTTTAGATCATCATAAAATAACCAGTTACGTCTTCTCTGAGCTACATAATTTACGTCACTTCCTTAACATTTCTCAGGCAAAATGATATGAAGATTCAAGAATTGTCAAGGTATAGCTGACAGAATTATATACGAGACAGGGAATTGATATAATCAGGACAGGTATATAAGACAAGGAATGATGGTAGTAAAAATATTGGCAGGAAAAGAATGATAATAGAATCTGTTCTGCTTATCTATTTAAAAGAGGGACCCATTTTTTTTTTTGAAACAAGAATTATAATACCAAATCCAAAATAAGGCCTAGCAAAATCATTGGTTTATTATATTAAGAAGAAATAAATTTTTGTAAGAAGTTACACAAGGTTTATAAAAATAGCTAAAGCTACATCCTAAGTAAACAATGAGAAACAAAACAAACAAAACAACAATAATTCCTTCTTTTTTTTGAATGACTGAAACAAAAGTAGCAAAAATATGTTCGAAAACATTTAAGGTACAATCTGATAATCATATGCGTCTATCCAAAATCATGGTACTCTAAATTTTCGTCATACTAGTGAGCAAGGCTACGATAATCACAGAGTCCTTGACTTATGCACATACCTCTAGAATCATGGTATTTAACATTTTTGCGATGTCGCTAGCTTGGCTGCGAAAACCTTAAATTTCCACACCCGAGAAATATATCCAAAATCAGACTATATGTCCTCACCATGCTGGCTAATGTGACTATATAAGACAAGATTTCCATAACTTAGATGACCTAGCCCATATAATTTCATCTTGCCAAAAATTAAATTAAATCAACAATGAATACAAAAAAATCAAATTTATCAACGAACATCAAAATTCAGAAATGAACAAAATCCTTCAAATCATATAACTACAAACTCGGATGCTATAGCTAACATCAAGATTCAAATTTCAACAATCTTCATCAAAATCAATAAATACAAACTCAAATTCAATAATAATCCATCAAAATCAAATTCAACAGTAGAAAGTAAAGATAAATCAAATCAAGAAAAAAAGAAAAGAGTTTTCAAATTAGAGTTAAACAAGATTCTCAAGGGTCGTCCCAGGAATCTCTCAAGGGTTCCTATTTGTGATTGAGTACCTTCAAAATATATTCTAATCCTACTGCAGGCTGTAGTGGTACTCTATTTCGAATACCACTACACAAACTCGACCTGCATAGGCCACCACTAAAAACATGTCATGACCCACACCCACCGTGAGGGTACGAGTACGTAACAACGCCCAGCCTACGCCGTAGTGTCGGCGGTAGAATGCTGTTCTAGGTCATGAACTATAACTAGCATAATATGAATACTCTCCATAAGGAGGCCAACACAGAGGTACAACTCAATCACAATCTAAGGTTGAATGATAAAGATAGATAAACATGAAATCCAAAAGAGATACAGGAGATAGAAGTCTAAGTGTCTAAGATACATAATCCCAAAAATATATCTCAAAACTCAAATACAGTAATCCACAAGTAAATACAACTCCAGACAAAATGAAATAACTATCTAAACAACCTCTATTGTGTCTCCTCTAGGCTAGCAGGCAATCCCAGGCTATCTGTAAAATTTATCAACAGGTCCAGTCAGGACAGGAGCGAGCACATTACATCTCAACAGTTCATAGCAGGTTAGAAAATATAATCATACAGTAAAGTAAGATACAGGTACTAAGGAAATGCGGTATGTAAACAGGAAGAGAACTGTAATATAAATATCTACTATACATAGAGAACTAGCAGTGACTAGTGAGTCAGAGTACAAAATAGACATGTAAATGGCATAGGAGATTCTGATGAGACACTAAGGATGAGATTCTGATAAGAAACTACTGGTGTATTATTCACATGCCCAATTCTACTCCCCCGTACCCCAATCAATACACAAGGATCTAAACAGGTTATATTATTGTACAAGATATCACATGGGGGCCCATATAGGGTGCACGTGATAGTATACATGGGGGCTCCGGGAACCTGAGAGTACAAAGTTTACCGGAGTGCACATGTAAATGAAAGCACAGGAGTACACGATGTAAGTGAAACGCACAAGCATAATGTACCCGATGCTCCCGAGGGGGATAACATCGCATGTAGAGATCCATATAGTACCAATCCGTGTGACCAACGTGATAGTATAAGTAAAGTAATCTACTACAGGAAATAATTTTAAGCATGATATGAAATGATCAGAGAATGTACTCGCCTGATATCTGAATGTCCAAGGTAAAGATACTGTCTGAGGAGAGGTGTCTGGCTCCTAATTAGAACAGCACAAGTCACAACATGTCCAGAAGGGTAATATAAAGCACTACAATGCATTCTACATGAATCTAGGTCAAACTAGGTCAAAGTCAACTCTTGGTCAACTCTGGTCAACTGCACTAGTCAAACTAGGTCATGTCCTAACCCAGCAAGTCTTACTAGGCCTAACCAAGACTTATCCTAGCAAGCACACATCAATACAAGGCTATACAAGCCAACATACACCCAACTCTATATAGCATGCAATTATTCAATACTCAAATAGGCAAGAATTCACATTGGATATACACTAGGTAATCTATTACTTTAAACTATATATGTCTACACATATATACACATGCATATATTGGTATTCAATATTAGGTCTATAATTATGGCATTTCAAATGGTTATATAAACTTATATATTACAACACAATATGCTAACATATATATAATATACATACATAGCTAAGTTAACTATATTCATAAATACTTATTTAAGAGGCTATGTGTCTGTATGTGAACATGGCAAAGGGGCAAGTGAGGGTTAAATGGGTATACATAGTGTATACATATCAAAGAGTGTCAAAGTGTAAGTGAACAATGTGTCAAGTGTGATAGTATCAACATAGTGTAAGGGGGTACATGAGGTAATATAGGATTTGTGTTAACATAGAACATTACATCTTATTAACTTGTATATTTCATACATTACATCTATTATTACATTACATTCATGCTTTCATTCATTCATTATTCATTTATTCTCTTGCACTACTATATGTACCATACATTACATACTATGGAACCTACATATTCATTACAAGCCATACTTATATATGCCTACATTAGATAGAATACTTACACCTCGTATATCATTTATTTAACTATTTACTCGTGCTTGTATTCTCTATTTAGTTACATAATGTATATACATTAACATGGGTTAAAATCAAATAGAACATTATATTACACAGAAGGGTGCACAAAATGCATATGCCGAATAGTAACTCCTACTAATAATCAATACTGTACCATCTCAGCATGAATTAAAATTTAGGATTAAAATATGTTATAGATCTATGTGTTAGCTTTCCGAAACTTCAAACGGATCACATTTTCGTTTCCGAAAACTCCCAGAATCGCGAAAACACCGAGAACGCGTTTGTCTTTCGTACAGCTGACACTCAAATAATTCTCCAGAACGTTACAGAAAGAATTAGGCCTATTAATACATGTTTTTGGAAATCTAACTTCAATACGCTTCTTTTAAAAAAACGGAAGATTAAACCGAGCTTTGAGCTAGAAGTTATGACATTTCTAAGTTAGGGCTGAAATTAAAAACGTGGATAAAAATCATGACGGATTTAGATAGTTTGAGCCAAAAGAATACACAATATATATCCTAATTATCCACAACAATAATAGCAATAATAATATGAGGAACCACACTCACAAACTTGATTATATAATCATCATGAACCATTTATTAAATATATAAATATAGATACACTCTCATTACAATATATATATATAAATCTATATATGTAACATGAACACATCCACAACACAAAGGACACTCCTATGACCTCCAAATGAACACAAAATGGACACAAATGGAGATACAACCATGGGGGTCATTCCTATGGGTTCAAAATAGACCTATATGCATGAGAAAATGAAAAGGAGAAGGGATTTATACCTTCCGGTAGATCGAATCGAAGAAAAACCTTCCCGGAGCGACACCGACACGTAGAGATTCCAAAAGGACACGAACGAGCTCCGAATCCTCCCAAACTTGGGTAGCTTCCTCCTTGACTTGAATGGAGAAGGAAAGAAGAAGATTTGGGGGTGAAATGGAAGAATTTGGTAGAAAAATTGCTAGGGATTGCTCTCTAGGAATTTGGGGAAGAACAAGAGAGAGAAAAATAGATGGATAATGACAAATGGGAGGCTCAACCCTATCCTTATTGTGGCTGGCCATAAAGGTGGTTTTGTCCTATTAGGAAAAGTCCAAAAGCCCCTACTAACCTATTCTATGAGTATTAGGAAAGGGCTAATTGGTTGGGGCTAAATTAGTCATTCTAAAGTCTCTAATCACACTAACCTTATCCATAATAATTAGTCTAACCTCTAACTAAAATATTTCTATCATGTGGATTAAAATTAATATCATGTGGGCCATGCCTAACTAGTGTGTGGGTCCCACTAGAGTCAAACTACCCCCGGGTCCCCGTTTCAAGTCGGATTGAGTTGAAATTCGAACCCGACTCAAATAATCCCAAAACAATATCATAAATAATAAAATAATATCAAAATAATTCAAAGAGGTCAAATACAAAAATATCCTTAGGCCAAAAATGACATTAAAATATCATAATCACATGGTTAGGCTCTAGGTCAAACAGTCTCTAGGGTTTCACTAGCAAAACGTCAAAACCACAAGTCATTGATTTAAATAATGTTAAAATGATTTAAAATCACCAAAAATCATATCATGAATTAAATATCATTATTAAAATAATTATAAACACAAAATTTCAAAATTACCCTCATTGGGAAACTGGGTGCTACAGCATGCTACGTGCTCAAGGGCAAAATCTAAGAGATGGTCAACTCTGGTGCAGTTACTCTCCAATAGGACAAGAAAACTGTGATGGCCAATGTCATCTCTGTGGAATTTGGTGACTTTCCACCGTAACTAGTGCAAGATGGTGTCTTTCCCATTTCGAGGGCTACTCTTGAGACCGTGAATCTTCTACCTCCCCAAAATGAGGGTCTTATTCCACTATCCACTGATAAAGGAGAAATCATGTAGATTCATCCAGATCTAGTGGCAGACTTTGAAGTGCCTTCTTCTTCCAATCAAAAGATTCGGTCTAAAACTCAATCGAAAAGCTGTAACATGGTATCCTTTGAACCTGTAGCAGAAGAAAAAATTTTAATCGGCACCAGATCTGGGAGACCTTACCTTCGAGAGTATCCCAAAACTCAAGAGAATCCTGTTCCATCTCCTGATGTTATTCCTGTATCATCTTCCCCTGTTGAGAATATACCATCTACATCATCTCCAGTAGTGGAACCGATTCCTCCTAAACCAACATCAGCAGACAAGGGAAAACAACTTGTCCGTTTTGATAAAGCGTTGAAGAAGTCCTCATCTCTCAGACTTGAGAAGCTATATAATTTTGACATACTGGCTCAATTGGCTAACACTCCAGCGAGATTGTCAAAACTCTTACGTCTCTCAAAAGAGACTCGAAAAACGCTGAGTGAGGCCTTGATGGAGGTTGATGCTTGTCTTACTCTCCTCAAGAAGCCTGAAGAGGAGCCTGTCAATTGTACACATTGTCATAGTGTATTTGAACTGATGCCCGACGTAACTTTTACACAAGATGACATGTTGTTAGAAGACAATCGTCATGATCGTCCTCTATACTTCACATGATATGTGGACACCATGAAAGTTGATCGTATTCTGATTAACCCAGGGTCTGCACTTAGCCTTATGCCGAAGACTTTGCTGGATGCTTTGAAGATCCCGATGCACAACCTTTCTACAACTATCACTACTATCTTGGAGTTCAATCAAGAAAGAAGTGAACCTTTGGAGAAGATACACCTGAAACTTCAAATCGACAATCTTCGTACGAAGGTGACTTTCTACGTGATTGATAATCATGGCTCATACAATGCTTTGCTAGGAAGACCATTCCTCCATGAACACAACATTGTACCTTCTACTCTCCACCAATGTTTCAAATATACGGATGGCAATGGAGAAGTTCGGAAAGAAGTTACAGACTTAAATCCTTTGAGGGGGGTTGAAGTATACTACAACGATTCTCGTATGTACGAAGAGAAATTCATAAAGGTAGTATTAGCAATGGATATTGACGAAGAACATAAAGGCGTGCCAAATGACACTCTGGTGGTCCCTATCAAAGGACGTACTTCCTGTCCCCAGTCTTCCAAGACATTAACTATTAACCTTCCTTCTTACAAGAAGCAGCCTCCTGGTGTTAGATAGGAACAAGGGAGCTCACCTCTTCTGAGCCAGTTGTAATCTACCTTCGTCGTAAAAAACTCCTTCCTCCTTCTCGTTCTTCTTTTCTTCCTCTGGTTATCAATCTGATTAAGCCTTCTAAGGCTAAAGGTCCTATTGTAAATGATGATGTAAAGATCAATAAAGTAGCATCTCCTTTGTAGTATACTGATGTTTCTTATCATACTTGATGTTATTTGGATATGCTAAATAGTTTCAAACCACTTACAATAGGAGTCGTACCATCTTTCTAAAATGTGGTATCATTTGAATCAATACAAGAATAGTTCTTCATATTGCCTTCTCGAAAGAAAGGCGAAACTCCTATACTTTTTAGTAAAAGAACAAAACAAAAAATCATGCCTGACAGCGATAATAAGGATGATACAGGAAGGCTACAACTACGTCATTATAGTCCACAATCTAAGGCAATCATCCGTAACATGGGCTATGATTTCAAAACTTGTTTCAATGGCGACAAAGGAAGGCGAACTCCTATTCGTATTCCTGTTCCAAAAGGAAAATCTCAATAATATTATAGCAAAATAAAACATAGACTTGGCTATACTTCACCAGTTATAACTCCACAAGCCTCTGAATTTGATAAAGATGAACGCTCTAATTCTTCAGATTCCATTTCATAGGACTCTGACACCAGTATTGGTCATGTCCATCGGGTGACAATATCTTCTAATATGGTATCTGCCGAGTTCTCAGAAAATGACGAGGATGATATTGAAGAAGCTCCTGAAGCAGATCCTTGGGCACAAAGGATGGACACTCAGTAGGAACTCTATTTTGAACAACGAGAACCACCTACCAAGGATCAACTAATCCAGATCGATGTTGGAGAGAAAGATGTACTACGACCGATCTTCATTAGCAAAAATCTCTCAGAGGATGATAAACAAGAACTGATTCATCTCATTCGTGAATATATCGATATCTTCACCTAGAGCTATGAAGATATGCCGGGTTTAGATCCTCAGGTCGCAATACATAAACTTTAACATTTTGCCTAATTCCAAGCCAGTCAAACAACAACAACGACGATTCAAGCCTGAGATGATGGATGTGATAGATGATGAAGTCAAAAAGCTTATCACTTGTGGTTTTATCAGAGAAGAACAACATACTGACTGGGTAGCCAATGTTGTACCAGTCTTGAAGAAGATCGAGAAAGTTTGAGTGTGCATAGACTTTCGGGATCTCAATGACGCTTGTCCTAAAGATGAATTTCCTCTCCCAATTACTGATGTCATGATCGACAATACTTGTGGATTCGAGCGAATCTCTTTTATGGATGGGTTTTCTAGATACAATCAAATTCGGATGAATCTTGAAGATGAAAAACACACTTCATTCTGTACTCCCCGCGGGCTATGAGTACTTTCTTTCGAGATCATTTGCCTAAGATCGTCGAATGCTATATTGACGATATTGCTGTCAAAAGTCGTCTAAAGGAAGATCATATCCAAGATTTAAGAACCATCTTTAATCTAATGCGTCGGCATCAACTCAAAATGAACCCCACCAAGTCTTTATTAGGAGTCTCTGGTATCAAATTTCTCAGATTTGTCATTACCTCTAAAGGTATACACGTTGATCCCGACAAGATCAAAGCCATTCAAGATATGCGTCCTCCATGTAACCTAAAAGAGCTACGAGGATTTCAAGGTCGACTTGCTTACATCAGGAGGTTTATTTTGAATTTGTTTGGACCTTGTAAACCATTAACTCAGTTAATAAAGAAAGGTGTATCTTTTATTTGGACAAAAGAATGTTAATAAGCATTTGATGACATAAAGCGATATTTGATGAGTCCACCGGTCATAGTGCCATTGATCTCAGGAATACCCTTCTTGATGTATGTCCGGGCGATGGACCGTTCATTGGAAGCTTTGCTAGCTCAGAAGAACAAAGAAGGTCATGAACAAGCTATCTATTACCTGACTCGGATGATGATTGGAGCTGAACATCGTTATAGTCCGGTAGAAAAGGAATGCTTAGCCTTAATATTTGCCGTTTAAAAGACAAGACATTATATCATCGGCCAAACCATTCATGTTATTTCTCGAGTCAATCCTCTTCGGGTCTTAATAAGACGCCCAGTACACTCAATTCTAGGCTTGCTACATGGGCCATATTATTAGCATAATATGACATGGTGTATGTTCCATAAAAGTCTGTAAAAGGCCAAGCAATCTCTGATTTCTTAGCAGCTCATCCTATCCCTGAGACATCTAAAATCTATGAATAGATTCCAGATGAGACATTGAAATCAAATATGATCTCAGAAGAATTTTCTACTTGGCGTTTATTCTTCGATGGAGCATCTAGAATTGGACCTTGAGGTACCCTTGTTGCTGGAGTGGAAATTATTCTCGTTTCACCAAATGGATTAGCTATTCATAGATCTTATTCCTTAGATGAATCGTGTTCCAACAATGTAGCAGAATATAATACCTTGCTCATTGGACTCCAGTTAGCTAAACAACTGGATATTGAATATCTCAAAGTATATAGAGATTCTAAGCTGATTGTTAATCAGGTTAGAGGTACATACGAAGTTCGACATTAAGATCTGCCACCATACCATGGAGCGGCAATCAAAATAGCTTACTTGTTCAAAGGGTTCTTCATCGAACATGTACGTCAAGCATACAACACAGAATCTGATGCCTTAGCTAACCTAGCAACGATCTTGGCAATTCCGGTCAAAAGATAACAAATGGTTGTTATCTCCAATAGAGAATTGTTCTGTATTGAAAACAACCATAATATTGAATTCAGCAATTCAACTGAAGTTAATGTTATCAGCAAAGATTGGAGAGCATGTCACCCTCGGATTTTATTATACGTATTTTGGTATGCGTGTACGTATCTCGGACCTGTATTTCGACTTGTCCTGATTGGCTAGCCTTGAGTTCTACTTTGGCATGAGTTAGTTAGCATTTCATGGTTCTGGCATGCATTGGGTTCGGTTGGGTTCGGCTTGGTTTGGCTCGGTTTGGATTGATAAGCAAACTCCTACCTACCACCAATCCCTCATTTATTAATCTAACCACCATTCTCTCTCCTCATTCATTACTCATTACTTCTCTTCTTCTTCCTCGTCTCCTTCTCTACTGACACCATAGTAGGCAAGTACAACTTGCTTCATGGAGGAACTCAAATTTTGTTGTTCTATTGTCTTTCTCACGAGATTCTAAGACACTTTAGTACTTAGCATTTTTAGTTTCCATGGTTCATTTTATATGGATCTAAGTTGGTTGTATTTTCAGATTTCTTGGTTTTGATCTACTAAACTTGCTTGTTTTCGAAAGCTGAGAGTTCCATGTAGTAGGCATTCTGATTTTACGCATGTTTGATTTTGGAATGGTTGGATTTCATCGAGACTTGATCGAGATGGGGCTTGCTTGAGCTCTTGAGCTTTTATGCCTACTTGTCTTGGCCTGGTGGAGAAGATGAAGTTTTTTTACGTACACGTTCTTACGTGCTAGCGTAGCATTTAGTTTTTACGCCCAGGTTTTACGTGCTTGTGTATTATTTACCTTTTTACGCACACGTATTTGCGTTCCAGTGTAATCACTTCTATGCCGAGTTTATTCGAACTCTACACAGGGGCTACTCCGCTCGTATAGAGTGCCCGCTCGCGTAGAGCTCCGCTCGCGTAGAGCTTCGCTCGCGTAGAGTGCTCGTCGCGTAAAATCTCGCTCGCATGCGGCTTGCTAGCGTAGAGTGCTTGCTCGCATAGAATCCCACTCATATGCACTCTTGCTCGCGTAGAGCGGCCTATCCTTAGGTCTTTCTCGCGTAGAGCCTTTAGTGTACCTTGTTTGCTATTTTATATTCTTACGCCTTTTGTCATGAGCATGATAATCAAGAATTTATTTAATATGTTTGAAATGATAATTGTACACGACATGGTGTGGAGTAAACATGACATGACATGACATGATATGACAAGCAAGCATGATGGGAACTAATGAATGCTATTGTGACGGCTAGTATGACATGACAAGAATGAATGGCCTGGACACCGTAGATGATTGTGTTTGTACAAATGAACCAGTATTGTCTTGTATTATTTCTAGGACATGGACCCCTGAGTACCACGGTCAGGGGATACCTACTGAAATGACTAAGGCTAATAGCTAGAATAATCCATTAGTCATAAAGAGATTTCCTAGCTACAGGCAATCCCATTATCTGGGCGCCCTATCATAGGATCTGTTGTCTGCCGTCGAGTAGGGCACATTTCCAGCACACTGTCATGTGTTGCACCCACCAAGCTACTTAAGGGTACATACGTTTCTTGGATGATGTACCCACATGAACTCAACCCCTAATTGCGTCCGGCTAGCCTAGATGGTCAGTAGGGCTTGTGGCTGTGGAACAATCTCGTTGCATCTTGTTAGTAATTAGGCCTGTGACAACCTTAGTTAGTTAAAGTATCAAGCCGTACCCATTGCTTGGCCTTGAATGCTGGATGGAGCCTAACTAGTCTAAGTCTTGTCTTGTTCCAGTACCTGGCTACTTCGGAACATGATTGCTCATGCTTACCTTATTAATGACTGATCGGAATACTTTTTCTCATTTTTTAGACATTTATTGTTATATTTAAATTTCATACCTTATTATTATCTTTCTTATTATATGTTCTGATATGCTGGTTTTAGTTCTTAAGTGAAGCCTCCTTTGTGGCACTTGCTCTTTCTGGGATCTGACCCAGCTGGTTTTGTATGGCCAGATACCGGAGCAGCTCCAGAGGATCTACCTATCTTCTAGTCAGATGGTGACCACCAGGCGTAACCCTGGCAACGAGTGGGTTTTATTTTGTTTACCCCACTCTATTGTAAAAATATTCTTTTGAGGCGTTTAGCCGACGAGCACATGTTAGCTCGATTGCACTTTACTGTCTGCCTACGGGCTGTAGCATGATTAACAAATCCTAGGGTTGATCATGTATGACTGAAACTCATACTAGTCTTGATATTTTGTATGACTAGCTTCATGATCATCCAAATATGTAATGTATAGGATGCCTTACTATTGTATATTTGGTGCTCTAACATCTTGTAACTGTTATTACTTGCTTAAGATTGAGACACTAGGCTTATTCATGACCTTAAGAGACTGATGGCTTGTAGTTAAACCCTCATGTATCTAGACACCGTGACCGTATAGCGAGGTGGGTTGTACTTCGATATACGTAGCTGGCTGTGTCTGTCTCTGCTCTCCAGTATTCTGGTTCTGGGGCAAGACACGGTTTAAGTGGTAGCCCATGCAGGTCTTGTGAATCAAGATGTGTGAGGGTTTACCGAATAGATGTCTCAATTAGCACTCGCCCTTGATCTCAGCTCGTATCCTCTAAGTTCCTAAAATCATGACCTGATCACATGCTTGTATCTTTCATCTGTCTTGGTCCTTCCTTATTGTTCCCTATGTCGTCTTCTTTAGCGACATTGTTCCTGGTCCTGCCAATCAGCCGGAAGGAGCTCAACGAGTACACTCGCAGCAAGAAGATCAAGCTCAGCACTGAGGAGTAGCTTCCTGAGTCATACTTTTCGGAGGTCCCGAACCCCCAGTACAGCCAGCCCAGCCTACAAGGCAGGAGGATGAAGTCTTGGTTGGACTGATCAGGGAGTTTCTTGTATCACAGGATCGTCGGGGTGATGCAGTACACCAGACAGTATAAGATGCTTTGAGTAGAGGAGGCCATCAGGGTAACAGTGCGGCCAACAGTTTTAAGTGCTTGAACCCTCCCTTCTTCGATGGTAGTGAAGATACTATTGCCGCAGACGCTTGGCTGCACGATACTGAGGTTATTCTAGAAGCAGCCAGGACCCCAGAGAACGAGAAGGTGGTCGTGGTGCGCCTGCAGTTATTGGATCTAGCCCGAAGCTGGTGGGCGGCGTAGGCCGATGGATTAGTGGCACCTATTGCTTGGACAGTATTCCGTAAGAGATTCTGGACCAAGTATTTTAATGCTGTAGCTCGGTATTGTAGGACCGTTGAGCACCTCTAGGGGGGGTGAATAGAGTGTGTGTGTGCAGCAAAAAATAATCACCAATTAAAAATTAAACTATGGCAGAGATATAAGAGACAGTAAATAAAGATAGAGAATTCAAACTCAGTGACACAGCGATATATACTAGTATCCCTCTGAGAGGACTAATCCAGTCTCGAGTACTCTTGCTCGATGTTAATCCACTATAGCACAAGCTTTAACTGAGAGCTTGCAGTCTCTTACAACACCGTGCTTGGTGACGAGCGCACGACCAGCTCCACAACACACACCGTGCTTGGTGACGAGCGCACGACCAGCTCCACAACAGGAAAAGTTTTTGAACTTGGAACGACCTTTTTACAACTCTTGAAACACCAAAAGATTCTAAATCAACTCTGATAGTACTGGCTTTTGGCTAAGAGATGTATAGGTATGATTTGAAAGTCTTAGATCGTTTGAAAATACTTGAGTAGTAGAGAAGAGAGAATGAAGAATGAATGAATGATTTGAAATGAAAAGTTCTTCTCTATTTATAGGTGTTTTCTCGAACCGAACTCGGGCAGAGTTCGGGCAGAGTTCGGATGCAAATATCTCGCAAAGAGACGTTGCTCGCTGATTTGGAGGCAACAGAAGTTTGAATCATTTTTGACCGAACTCGGTAAGAGTTCGGACCGAACTCGGGCCGAACTCGGTTACGAGTTCTGTCAGGAGATATTTGAAAATCATTTGTAAAAACAGTTTTCAAAATATGTTTTTGGATATTTATAAAATCATTTGTAAAGGCTATTTTCAAAATATGTTTTTGAAATGTTTTGTAAATGAAATACGAATGGTAAATAGGTAGGCTTTTGGAATGCGGTCAGTTTTAACCCTAAGTCAGTATTACCAAAATTGATTTTACAAAATAAATCCTAGACTCAATAAAATATAAAATACAAAATAAAATGAGAAGTGAGTCTTCTGAAGATTTGATGATGTTGACGCTTTGTTTGATGCAGTACATCGTCCGTTGAATTTGATTTCATGTATCCTGAAATGATTAGCAATATTTTCTATATTTTGTGTATTGACTTAAGTGTATGTTAATTATCAAAATCGGATATGACCATGGAATGGGGCAACAATCTCCCCCATTTTGATAATTGACAAACTTGAGTCTATACCAAAATATATTTATATGAAATAGAACAAAATACAAAGTACCTGAAAAAATGAGATGTTTTTATTTTGGATTTGTATATGCTTTGCTTTTTGGTATTGTACTCTTTTTCTCCCCCTTTATCAAGTAGTAAAATGACTTGGCTCCTCCGTAATATGTGAAGCCAACAATAGAAAAACACAAGACAAAGTGAAGCAAAAAGACATAATCACAGCATAAGACATATGGAAACAACTAATATAGAAAGAAACCGCTCATAATAAACTGAAACAGTCATGAAAATTTCCACTAATAATCCAAAAGTACAACTGAAAATGTCTAACTAATCAGTTTAGACATGAAATAATAAAAAAAAACTACATCAACTGATCATCATCTAACAAATGTCCACTAGCCCATAGCTGAATCCACGTCACATCGTGGGGTTATCTGCACTAGGAGCCTCATGAGGAAAGTAGGCTGTAGTCGGGTCAAAATACTGAAAGGAAGCCTCATCAGTAAATCGAGGACCCGGAAAGGTAGGGTGAGGTAAGATGGTGACTGGATGGACAGGATCATGAGCCAGGCTGTAGTGGAGGTCAGCAATGCCATTCCTCAGCACCTGGGCCTGAGAAATGTGCCGGAACTCCGAATCCAGATGACGTTGCGTAGAGACAGCAACAAAGTCATCAAAGCACTTATAGAACGTCTGATCAAATCCTGGGACAGGGGCCGGAGCAGGAGGAACATTAGCAGGAGGGACCTCAGCATCAGCAGCTGGAGCAGGATGAGCTCCAGGAGGCAGAGATGGAGCAGGAAATCGACGAGATCTAGTCAGCTCGACAGGAGTAGAGGAGATGGCACACGTCTCAAGGTCAATCTCGAAACGTCGAAAGATAGAAGCTAAGTGCATTGGATATACTAAATTCCTACCTGCATTTCTGCAGTTAAGCATCCAGGACATCATAGTTTTGGGAATAGAGAATGGGATGCCAAAGTGAATATGATTCAAAGCAGATAGTTCAATAAAGGTTACTTCATCAGTAGAACCTTTATTTAGAAGAAGGACGGAGAAAACCATACGATGAAGTTCATAGAAGGTTTGGTTCAAATTTTTGGCAAAAATTCTACGGGGAACAGGGTTAGGATGACAGATTAGTTCCCTGAAAGAAGCAAGAGTGACATCAGCAGGAAATTGAATATGATTGATGTCAACCAAGGCATCACCAAGAGCAGGAATATGGAAGAATTCGCTGATGTCGGTGGCACTAAATTCTAATTCTTGCCCAGCAACGCAAGAATAGAAATTTCCCTTTGGTTTTACTTGCAGGTTGCAGTAAAACATACGGACGGCGTTGTCATAAATATTTTCTTGTACCTCGAAGAAATCTCGGTATCCAAGTTGGTCAAAAGTTGGAGCGTACTCAAAGAAAGTAATAAAGTTTACAAAAGCTCCAGTACAAATACGACGACCAGAAAAAGAGTCGAACCAGAGATCCGAAAAATCTTTGTCCGGGAACAAAGTAGAGTCATATTCATCGGGAACTCTAGGTCGTGCTGGACTGAATAGACTAGCAGGGGTGTATTCAGAAGAAGAGGAGGCACCTTGGGAAGTGGTTCTTCTATGACGCTTGGGGGCCATGAGAAAATAGAGAGAAAGTACCTTTTGAAGAAAAAGGAAGGAGGAACAAGATGATCGCCCACTAGATCTCTTCGAAACCTTGCTAGGATGGAGGAGGAGAAGCTTCCAGGAAGAGAGGAGTGATTTCCACGAGTTGTTGTGTGGAGAAAGTGGAAGAACAGATGGGTTTTATAGGCACTAGGGCCGGCTGTTCGGTTCTGGAATTAATACAGCGCCGACCGAACTCGGTCCGAGCTCGGTCAGAGTTCGGGCCGAGTTCGGCCACTTGCATTCCCGAGACAGTCAATGCATTCTGGTAGGTTTAAAAGTAGAATTTAATAACTTTGACTGTAATATTAAATAACGACTGTTATTTTTGGGTTAACTGTAGGGGTTGTCCCCGCTAACGGAGGTTCACCGGAGAACTCTTAAATACCGCTTCGCTTCGACCGTAGTCGTGGTGACAGACATACCCTTTTTATGTTTGTACCCAAAAACAATTTTCGTTAAATAAATAATAAAGTATCAAGTGATAAATTCAATTTTAATTACCATATACATTATGAGTCTGAGAATTCAAGAATGCGGAGCTCACGCCTCAAAATGTTAAAACGGTCTTCAGCCAATAGTTTAGTGAATATATCTGCTAGTTGATGATCAGTGTCAATAAATTCTAGGCAGATATCCTCGTGTTGTTGATGATCACGAAGGAAATGATGTCTAATTTCTATGTACTTTGTGCGAGAATGACAAATAGGGTTCTTAGTCAGATTTATAGCACTAGTGTTGTCACAATAAATAGGAACATTAGTGTAGTGCAGATTGTAGTCCTCTAAGATTTGCTTCATCCACAAAATCTGAGCACAACAACGTCCTGCGGCGATATACTCAGCCTCAGTTGTTGATAATGCTACTGAATTTTGTTTCTTGCTAAACCAAGAGACTAAGGCCTTTCCTAAGAAATGACATGTGCCACTTGTACTTTTACGGTCCACTTTTCATCCAGCAAAATCCGCATCCGAGTAACCTATAAGGTCAAAGGATTTGGTTTTGGGATACCATAAGCCAACTGTAGAAGTTCCTTTAAGGTATCGGAAGATACACTTAACGGCACTAAGATGTGATTCCTTAGGGTTTGCCTGATAACGTGCACAAATACAAATGCTAAACATAATATCAGGGCGACTAGCAGTTAAGTATAATAAACTACCAATCATACCTCGATACTTACGCTGATCGACAGGTTTGCCACTTTCATCAGCATCAAGCTTTGTAGATGTAGCCATAGGCGTCCCGATTGGCTTTACATTCTCGAAGTCGTACTTTTCCAGTATGTCCTTCGTGTATTTAGCTTGGTTGATGAATGTTCCGTTCGAGTGCTGTTTGATTTGAAGTCCTAGGAAGAAGTTTAGCTCTCCCATCATACTTATCTCAAATTTACTCTGCATACACTTGGCAAAATCTTGACAGAGTTTTTCATTAGTAGAACCAAATATAATGTCATCTACATAAAATTGTATTAGAAGAATATCTTCATTCATGGATTTAATAAATAAAGTAGTATCAATCTTTCCTTTCAAAAATCCATTATCAAGTAAGAAGGCGCTTAGGCGTTCATACCAAGCACGAGGTGCTTGTTTGAGTCCATAAAGTGCTTTCTTAAGCTTGAAGACGTGATCAAGTTTTTGAAAATCTTCAAAACCAGGGGGTTGTTTCACAAAAACCTCTTCTTTCAAAAATCCATTTAAAAATGCGCTCTTCACGTCTATTTGAAAAAGTTTAAAATCAGTAAAATATACAAATGCACAAAACATGCGGATGGCTTCTAGTCTGGCAACAGGAGCATAGGTCTCATCATAATCAATTCCTTCTTCTTGATTATAACCTTGTGCCACTAGACGTGCTTTGTTGCGTAGAACTTGTCCATCTTCACTGAGTTTATTTCGGAACACCTGTTTGGTACCAATTATAGATTGACCAATTGGTTTAGGAACAAGTTCCCAAACTTGGTTTCTCTCAAATTGATTAAGTTCCTCTTGTATGGCAGAAATCCAAAACTCATCAGTAAAAGCATCATCTACATTCTTAGGTTCTATTTTTGAAATAAATGCTATATTTGCTGCTAATTCAGAATCTTTAAGAGATGAACGTGTACTTATACCTTTGGATACATCACCTATAATGAGAGTTTTTGGATGATCTGGCTTGAATCTTAATGATTCAAATCTTTGGGCCATATCTTTCACAAGGCTCTTCTCAGTTCCTGCATCTTCGGAACTTTTATCAGTTCTTGCATCTTGGGTCAGATCTTTCTCAGAACTCTTCTTATTCTTTGTATGTGTATCTTCATCATCACTGTCGCTAGATCTTTGACTATTTAACTCATCAAAGGTAACATTAATAGTCTCTTCAACAATCATAGATCTTTTATTGAAAATTCTATATCCCTTACTCTTAGCAGCATATCCGAGAAATATTCCGTCATCTGCTTTGGAGTCAAACTTTCCCAAGTTATCCTTGGTGTTCAGGATAAAACAGCGACAACCAAAAACTTTGAAATAAGAAATGTTTGGAATTCTTTCAAACCAAAGCTCATATGGTGTTTTCTTCGAGATTGGTCGAATTAACACCCTATTTAAAACATGACAGGCTGTACTAACAGCTTCTGCCCAAAAATATTTAGGAAGATTATACTGATTCAGCATGACTCTAGCCATTTTGCTTAGAGTACGATTTTTCCGCTCCACAACACCAATCTGTTGGGGAGTTCTAGGACAAGAAAATTCGTGGTAATATCCACTATCATCACAAAATGTTTTGAAATTAGAATTTTTGAATTCGCCACCATGATCACTTCGGATATGAGTAATCATGAAGCCGTTTTCGTTTTGTATCTTTTTATAAAATATCTAAAATTCAAAAATTGCATCACTTTTGTTTGATAAGAAATAAACCCAAGTAAATCGAGAGAAATCATCAACAATAACAAAAGCGTAGAGCTTACCGCCAAGACTAGCGACTCTACTAGGACCAAATAAATCCATATGAATTAACTGCAAAGGTCTCGAAATACTTACAACGTTGATGGATTTAAAAGTAGACCTATGTGTTTTGTTCTTTTCGCAGTCAGCACATACCATATCTCTCTTGAATGAAATTTCAGGGAGTCTTCTTACCAATTTCTTTGTATTTAGACGTGAGATAGTATCCATGTTTGCATGTCCTAGTCTCATGTGCTATAGCCAGCTTTCATCTTGATTGGCTACTAGGCACCTTCCTGCATTATTAGTATTCTCCAAAAAGAAAACATAAATGTTGTCTTCTCTAATCCCTTTATATACGGGATCACCAGATGACATATCATATATGGTACATTTATCTTTCACAAAATTGATACCATAACCATTATCTGCCAAATGACTTATGCTCAATAGGTTATGTTTCAATTCAGTTACTAGACAAACATCCTTTATTATTGGATAAGAAGAAATACTTACAGTACCATTACCTATTATATCACCTCTCAAGTTATTTCCGAAGGAGACGTATCCTTCTTTCTTTATCGATAGCGTAGCGAATAACGATGCATCACCAGTCATGTGTCGCGAACATCCACTATCGAGGATCCATTTGCTTTTAGCATGAGAGGGTTGAGGGTCCACCTACAAGACAAGTAGATGAATCCTTTAGTACCCATTTTCTGAAGGGTCCACTCAGCTTAGCTTTAGGTCTCCAGACTAAAGTATGGTTGTCATCAAGCTTTCTTGCAAGACAATATTGTGATATGTGTCCGTGTGTACCACAATATGTCCAAGTCAGTTTAGTGGTAGAAACTGTGTTTGCAAGCTTGTTTTGTTTGGAGAACCTATAAGTGAAAGCATGATGATGTTCGTGTTTCTTCTGTGCTTTCTTGTGTTTAGTCCTTTTAGCTATATGCTTAGCATTAGGACTAATCTTAGGCTGTGTCACAGGTATTGCCTGTTTGCCTAACTTGATTTCTAACTTTTTAGAAATCGCAATAGACTCTTCGTATCTAGCAGTCATATCTAGGAGTCTTTGTTCAGTTACTAAGTGCATCTTCTTCTCTATGTCATAAAGCTTTTGTACTTTTACATAGTCCCTTTCTTTCTTTTCAATATTGAGGATAGCCTCATGATAGTCTACCTTGAGTTTGGCTATCTCTTCCGTGTTACCGGTAGCAGATGTCTCTTTAATATCTTTAATCAGATTGGACAGTCTAGCTATCTCGGTTGTGTGTGCCTTAATCTCTTTTCGAGATTGCTTATACTTGTCGAGCACAGTTTTGTGATCTTCAAGTAGTTTGCTAAAGGCATTCTCTAATTCATCGAAAGTGAAATCATCAAACAAAGGGTTAGATGATACCTTATCAAATGCCATGAGATAAACATTTACATTGCCGCAGGGTCTGTCTTCTTCTTCTGTATCACTGGCATCGCTTTCGTGCCAGATGCTTGTGTTGGCATACTTTCGAGCAGATGTTGCTTTTCTGCTTGATCTTGATCTATCGTATGGACTGCTTTTCTTGGTGGTTGGATAGTCCTTCTTCATATGTCCTGACTTCTTGCATCCAAAACATATAGTTTTATCTTCGTTGCTTTCTTGGACATCTTTCTTCTTTCTGCTTGTGAACTTTAGATATTTTTTAAAGTTCTTCACAAGTAGGGCTCGTTCATCACCACTTGACAATTTTTCATCGGAATCGTTGTATGTTGATTTTCTTGCTTGAGCTTTGAAGGCAATAGATTTCTCTTTTGGTGTTACTTCTTCAAAATCTTGCAAGTCAAGTTCATGGGTCATGAGTTTGCCCATCAGCATTTCCAGAGTCATAGTGGTAAGATCATTTCCTTCAATGATTGCTGTGGCTTTTAGATTCCAGTTCTTTGTTAGAGCCCGTAGCACTTTTCTGATCTTCTCGTGATTGCTGTAATCCTTACCAAGAGATTGTAAAGGATTAGTTATATCAAGGAAACGAGTAAACATCTGTGTAATTGACTCATCGGGTTTCATCTTAAAAGATTCATACTCCTGTGTCAGTCTACTAATTTTGGATTCCTTCACTTGGAAAGTCCCTTCATGGGTTACCTCAAGGAGTTTCCAAATTTCGTGAGACGTCTTACAGGTTGAAACTCTGTTGAACTCGGTTTTGTCAATTGCAGAGAATAGTGCATTGATGGCACGAGCATCTAGGCTAGCTTTAGCCTTTTCAGCTTCAGTGTACTTATCATGGGTCTTTTCCACCAGCTGGCCTTCAACCACTGTTGGTGCTGGTTTCTTATAACCATCAATGACTATTGACCAAAGATCAAAGTCGAGAGACTTTAGAAAGAAAGTCATTCATGTTTTCCAGTAGGTATAATTTGTTCCATCAAATAGGGGAGGTCTATTTGTGGATTGCCCTTCACCGTTGAATATAGATTTCACGGCTGCCATATATATATACTCTCTAAGGTATGTTATATAAGAATATAACCTGCTCTGATACCAATTGTAGGACCGTTGAGCACCTCTAGAGGAGGGGTAAATAGATTGTGTGTGTGCAGCGGAAAATAATCACCAATTAAAAATTAAACTATGGCAGAGATATAAGAGACAGTAAATAAAGATAGAGAATTCAAACTCAGTGACACAGCGATATATATTGGTATCCCTCTGAGAGGACTAATCCAGTCTCGAGTACTCTTGCCCGATGTTAATCCACTATGGCACAAGCTTTAACTGAGAGATTGCAGTCTCTTACAACACCGTGCTTGGTGACGAGCGCACGACCAGCTCCATAACACACACCGTGCTTGGTGACGAGCGCACGACCAGCTCCACAACACACACCGTGCTTGGTGACGAGCGTACGACCAGCTCCACAACAGGAAAAGTTGTTGAACTTGGAACGACCTCTTTACAACTCTTGAAACACCAAAAGATTCTAAATCAACTCTGATAGTACTGGCTTTTGGCTAAGAGATGTATAGGTATGATTTGAAAGTCTTAGATCGTTTGAAAACACTTGAGTAGTAGAGAAGAGAGAATGAAGAATGAATGAATGATTTGAAATGAAAAGTTTTTCTCTATTTATAGGTGTTTTCTCGAACTGAACTCGGGCAGAGTTCGGGCAGAGTTCGGATGCAAATATCTCGCAAAGAGACGTTGCTCGCTGATTTGGAGGCAACAGAAGTATGAATCATTTTTGACCGAACTCGGTCAGAGTTCGGACCGAACTCGGGCCGAACTCGGTTACGAGTTCTGTCAGGAGATATTTGAAAATCATTTGTAAAAACAGTTTTCAAAATATGTTTTTGGTTATTTGTAAAATCATTTGTAAAGGCTATTTTCAAAATATGTTTTTGAAATATTTTGTAAATGAAATACGAATGGTAAATAGGTAGGCTTTTGGAATGTGGACAGTTTTAACCCTAAGCCAGTATTACCAAAACTGATTTTACAAAATAAATCCTAGACTCAATAAAATATAAAATACAGAATAAAATGAGAAATGAGTCTTCTGAAGATTTGATGATGTTGACGCTTTGTTTGATGCAGTACATCTTCTGTTGAATTTGATTTCATGTATCCTGAAATGATTAGCAGCATTTTCTATATTTTGTGTATTGACTTAAGTGTATGTTGATTATCGAAATCGGGTGTGACCATGGAATGGACCAACAGGTAAGATCTACAGACGAGGTTCACTAATTTGAAGCAGATGGGCAGGACGGTCGATGGATATGCGGTCGAGTTTTCCAGACTTAGTCGGTTTGCCTCCACCTTGGTGGCGACCGAGTTCGACAGAGCTCAGCGATTCCAGCAGGGACACCACCTGGAGATTTTGCTGGCAGTGGAGCAGTTTGAGCATCAGACTTTCGATGCTGTATGAGAGCAGCTATGAGGTATGAGTATACCTCCTAGAGGATTGTGGATCAGATCGGAAGTCGAAAGCGGTCTCACAGCCAGATGAACCAGTCTTCAGCACCAACCCCTGCGGCTCGGACTTTGACCATTGGAGCTCCAAGGCGGACGACTTCTGTCACGTCGATTCAGCATTCGATCCCGGCATATCCCCAGCGGCAGCAGCAGAAGCAGTCTTCCGCAATGGGTTCCACTCATTGTGGGAAGTCAGGACAAGTGGTGTCAGAGTGTCATAGGGCACAGGAATTGTGCTTGGTTTGTGGTACACCGGACCACAGGGTTGGGAACTGCCCGAATAGGGGGAGTTTCTCATCTTCAAACTTTTTTAGTACTTCGGTTAGGGGGCCAGCCCCAGTACCAGTCCAGTAGCAGCAGCAGTACCCGTTTTCGAGGCCCTTACCGTCTCAGGCCCAGGCGTTTCAGCAGCAAAACCCCCAGCAGTATGCACAAGTCCAAGCTCAGACCCAGAATTGCCAGAGAGGTTTCCAGCAGAGGGGACCAACACCCAAAGGGCACGATCAAGTGATGGCTTTGACTGTGGAGGAGGAGTTAGCATCAGCTGAGATAGTGGCAGGTACTATTCTCATCAACTCCTTCCCCGCATCAATATTATTTGATTCTGGTACATCGCATTCATTTATGTCTGCACGATTCGCGACACAGATATGACTGGAGCCCGAGTCATTATCAGTAAGGCTCAATATACTTACTGGTAACGGTCTTGTGGGGGTAGATAGAGTATTTTTCTCGTGTCAGATCGTAGTTAGCGGTAGAGTATTTCCTGCTAGGTTGGTAGAATTTTCGATGGCCGATTATGATGTGGTCCTAGGGATAGATTGGTTGAGGGACCAGTGTGCTAGAATAGATTGCCACATCGGCAAGATTATTTTTAGTATTCCTGTTGAGCCAGAGTTTTCATTCTTCCGAAGCGGAGTAGAACCTTCACCTCCAGTATTGCGGATGGCAGTAGCAGCAGTTCAGTTTTCCAGCGTTGTAGAGGAATTTCTCGATGTTTTTCCCGAGGAGCTTCCAGGTATGCCACCAGAGAGGGAGATCGAGTTCACCATAGACTTGATTCTCGGATCAGCACCAGTGTCAGAGAGAGTCTACCGGATGGCGCCGTCAGAATTGGAGATCTTGTATAAGACGATTGAAGAACTCAGGACCAAGGGATTCATCCGTGCTAGTGGATCGCCTTGGGGAGCCCCGATGCTTCTTGTGAAACAGAAGGATGGTACATCCAGACTACGTGTTGACTATCGTACCTTGAACTCTGTGACAATTAAGAACAGATATCCTCTCCCAAGGATAGATGACTTGTTTGATCAACTCAAAGGGGCGACCGTATTTTTGAAGATTGACTTGCGGTCAGGATACCACCAGATCTGAGTCAGAGAGCAGGACATCCCAAAGACGACATTTAGATCCAGGTATGGGCATTGGGAGTTCCTTGTTATGCCATTTGGAGTGACCAATGCGCCATTTGTATTCATAGACCTCATGAATCGTATATTCATGCCTTATTTGGATCAGTTCGTGATTGTGTTTATAGACGACATCTTAGTCTACAGCAAGAGTGAGGCGGAGCAAGAGCAGCATCTCTGAGTTGTTCTTTAGATTCTCAGGGAGTACCAGTTGTATGCCAAGTTCAGTAAATGCGAGTTCTGGCTCGATCGCATTCATACTTGGGTCATATTATTACCAGAGGTGGAGTAGAAGTGGATCCCCAGAAGATCGTGGCCATTGAGACGTGGCCGGTACCCAGTGTAGAAGCATGGAAAATATTAAAGAAAATGACCCATGCGGCCAAAGAACCCCATGCGGCTCAGAAAGCCCATGCGGCTCAAAGAGTCATGCGACATAAGGAACTATGCGGCCCAAGACATCCCATACAGGCTCCGAAGACACGTGGCGGGACAGTCCTCTTCTCTGCCCCCTCGCATTAATTGTTTGACGGCTGACAACTCTGAAAAAGTGACAGACCTAACACAAAAAGAAGTAATTATGACTCTGTCATAATGACAGACTTCTAGGAAAGAGAGAGAGATCTCTGACACAAATCCCCTGAGAGCCATAAAAATGCCACGTGGCCTCCGGAAATCCGGATTCTTCCTTAATTGAAATTTGCCAAAAGAGATTGCTCCCAATAATTAGTCTCTGGATGGGCGAGAGTCAATTCAAGGACTGGAAGGCATTTATCATCAGTGCCACAAGTGCTGAAGAACGATTGAGAAAGGCTCGCCAACTGGGATTGCACATCTCAGAAGGAGAAAACAAGGGCAAGCGTCCCAACAACGATAATGGGGGTAGCCCCTCCAACAATCGGGATAGCAAAGGAAAGCAGGCTATGGTGGCCGATACAGCACAAAAACCTGAGCCGAAGCCAGCAGATAAACAATGGCCGCAAATCACTTATTCTTTCGAAGACGGCCACGTCAAGCCTATCTTGGACATGCTCATACAAGGAGACAGAATCCAGCTTCCTCCACCTAGACGGGAGCCTCGGCCGACAGATCTGGAGAATCTGAAGTTCTGCCACTACCATCGCTACATCCACCATCCTACACACGACTGCTACCAACTGAAACGATACATCCAAAATCTCATCGATTCAAACGCTCTGGCCATCGATTTCGAGGAGGTAACCGTAGCAGCCAACATGGTGTCCGTATAATTCGGCAGCTTTCCTCCAACGGAGACTCAAGATGGTGTCATACCCATCCCTCTGGCGACAATGGAAATTGCTAATCTTCTGCCTACTCGTGATCAAGCTGCCGGTCTAGTACCCCTCACCACATCGCGAGGAGAAATCATGTGGGTCTATCCGGACCTGGTCCACGAGGTGACTCAGTTCACGCCGCCTTCCATTCACAAGAAGAGAAGTGGAAAAGTCAGATCCTGCCGTACCATCTTGGCAGATGTGGAAGAAGTCACAGCCGTCGTTACTCGATCTGGAGCACAATCCCAACCTGTGGCTGAGAACTCGACTGATGATCATCCTCCATCTACCACTGACACTCCAGGGTCCCCTCAGCCTCCGACGACCGACAAGCCTAGGCTGAAGGAGACTCGTTTCGACAAATCCCTCCGGCAAGAGACACCTCAAGGGCTGGAGAGGCCCTACAACTTCGATATACTAGCACAATTGGCCAATACACCGGCCAAATTGTCCTTATATGAACTCCTAAGGCTCTCGAAGGATGTCCGCGCAGCCTTGAACGACGCACTCCAAAATGCTGACGCATACTTGGCTCAGGCCAACCTCACGGGAGATAATCAACCTGCAGATCTCCAAGACAGTGCGTGTACGGGAGTGATGCCCAATATCGTCTTCACCCCGCAGGACATGCTCATCAAAACCAACCAACACGATCGCCCGCTATACTGCACAGGATACATCGACGACGTAAAGGTGGATCGGATGCACATAGATCCTGGCTCTTCCATAAGTATCATCCCGAAGGGTCTGCTACATCATCTCCGCATCCCAATGCATCGCCTGACACCTACAAGCACCGCCATCAGCGGTTTCAATTCGGGCAGGAGCTACCCAATCGGGAAGATTCGTCTGAAGTGTCAGATTGGCGATCTCTAATTCGAAGTCACCTGCTATATCATAGATGCAGACACTTCTTACAACATCCTCTTGGGGCGCCCATGGATACACGATTATATGATCGTGCCTTCCACGCTACACCAGTGCTTCAAATATGTCGACAAATACGGCTTCGTGAGGACAAAATTTGTCGATATCGATCCCTTCAAAGGGGTCGAATCTTACTAATCAGACTCCTACCTGTACGAAAAATCGAAGAAGCATCTTGCTGAAGGACATGTACAAGCCAGTACCGAGACAGCCACAGGATCAGAGGAACCTCTGACGATCCACCTCCAAGCTCGCAAACCGGGCAAGTCTGTACCCCTTACTGCCACTATGCGGAAGGACACGATCAGTCTCTCGACGCAGGAGGAGCAGATGATAATCCGGCTGCCAAGGTCCGGCCAAGTGCCGAGACCCACAACGATGCCACTAACAATCAGATTGCCGAGAGTCGGTCAACCCCAAACGGAGAAGCTCAATCCCTCCGATAGGCCACTGACGATACGCCTTCCCAAGAAGGGTCATCACCCCGATGCGAGGTCTGACACTTCTAGCGAACCGGCCACTCCTCGCTCCACATCGAGTACCAAACTGGGGGTCGCTAGTCTGCCAACGACTCCACGCTCTGCCCCATCAATTAAACTACTGACAATCAAGCTTCCCAGGTCGTCCTCTCAGTCTTCATTCACATAGGGGGTAGCCGAAGAGGAACCAGAGTTAGCCAAGTATGTGGCTGCCCACACTGATGTTCCCTCCGCAGATGAAGTAATCCCCCTAAAAAGATACCTTACTTCATCAATAAAGGGTTATCTTTGAACTACATCGAGCTCAATAAGCTATATACAATGTATGCTATGGAATACGGTATAGGCACTCACCTACACACACAGGTGAAAAATGAGTACACCGTAATCCAGCTTACTCCAGTAGAAGACGCTTACCGAATAATCGAGGGAGGAGACCATCCAATCATCTTCGACCGGAAGGACGACCCGTATCCCTTCACCATAGAGGAAGACGACCTCGGGTCAGATGCCGGAAGACTGCCTCTGTATCTTTATAGCCTCCAATCCAAATATCTCATGCAGAAACAGGGGTATGATCTGGAGACGATGCCAAGTTTGAACTACGGCACTGGGCGACGATTACCTTTGAAGCCGCCAGTCCCGGCGGGCAAACCACAGGACTACTATAGCAAAACTCGATACGAGTTAGGGTATGTAACGCCTACTACGACCCCTGAGAGTTCAGATGAAGAATGCGACTGGTAGTCACATTCAACCGGGTCACCAACTTCTGACTCGGATACCAGCATCGGAGACGTGTTCAGACAAGTCCTGTCTGTCAACATGACATTCGCCGACGCTTACGAAGAAGACGAAGGCATCCCCAAGATCCTCGAGCTAGAGCCGTAGGCCCAGCAATTGGATGCACAATGGAAAAAATGGTTCGAACTGAGAGAACCTCCTACTGAAGATAAAGTCATACAGGTTGACCTCGGCAACGAATCTTCTCCAAAACCAATTTTCGTCAGTAAAAGCCTAGCAGACGAAGAGCGGAAGTCGCTGCTAGAACTTGTCAGAGAATACATTGATGTGTTCGCCTGGAGCTATGAAGTCATGCCAGGGTTAAATCCCGACATTGCCCTTCACAAACTCAACATTCGGCCGGATGTGAAGCCAGTCATGCAACAACAGCGACGCTTCCGCCCGGGCATCATGGACTCGATCGAAGTCGAAGTCAACAAACTGATAACCAGCGGTTTCATTTGTGAGGAACAACATCCCGATTGGGTCGCCAATATAGTGCCCGTCCTCAAGAAGAATGGGAAGATTCGAATCTGCATTGACTTCCGCAATCTGAACGAGGCATACCCCAAAGATGATTTTCCCCTCCCTATTACGGACATCATGATTGACAATACCTGCGGTTTTGAACGTATGTCATTCATGGATGGCTTCTCGGGGTACAACCAAATCAAGATGTCTCCTGACGATGAAAAGCATACATCATTCCGAACACCGATTGGCACATACTGCTACACAGTTATGCCTTTCGGTTTAAAGAATGCTGGCACCACATATCAAAGAGCCATGAGCATCATCTTCAGAGACCACTTACGCAAGACAGTGGAGTGCTATGTTGACGATATAGCCGTTAAGAGTCGCTGCAAGGGAGACCATCTGCAGGATCTAAAGACGGTATTCGACCTAATGCGAGCGCACAATTTGAAAATGAACCCTACGAAGTCCTTTCTGGGCGTATCCAGCGGGAAGTTCTTGGGCTTCATCATCACGGCATAAGGTATCCATGTAGACCCTGAGAAGACGAAAGCAATCATAGAGATAGGTCCCCCGAGAAATCTCTGCGAACTCAGAGGCCTCCAAGGGAGGCTAGCTTACATCAGGAGGTTCATTTCTAACATCTCCGGGCGATGCCGACCGTTCACGCACCTCATGAAGAAAGGAGTCTCATTCGTATGGGACGAGGAATGTCAGCGTGCTTTCGACAGCATCAAAGAATATTTGTCAAATCCTTCAGTTTTGGTGGCCCCGGTTCCTGGAAAACCATTCCTGCTCTATGTACGAGCAATGGAACATTCCCTCGGGGCTCTGCTCGTACAAAACAACGATACAGGCCATGAGCAAGCTATATATTACCTCAGCCGAATGATGATTGGGCCAGAGCACCGATACACCGCTGTGGAGAAGGAATGCCTTGTCCTGGTATTCGCCATTCAGAAAACGCGGTACTATGTCACCGGACAAACGATACATGTGATCTCACGAGTCAACCCTCTCAGGGTCCTCATGACTAAACCAGGGGCACTCAGCTCTCGCCTCGCTACATGGGCAATATTGCTGTCCCCTTGTCATATGATCTTCGTCCCCCAAAAGGCAGCCAAAAGTCAAGCCCTGGCAGACTTCTTAGCAGCCCACCCAGGCTCGGAGTCCTCCAGGATATATGAAGAGATCCCAGATGAGGTCGCCGACTCGCATGCAACTTCTCACGATGATATATGGCAAATGTTTTTCGACGGTGCTTCGAGGACCGGACCTAAAGGCAATATAGTCGTCGGAGTCGAGGTAGTGTTGGTCTCCCCTTCCGGATTGGTGATTAACCGCGCTTATTCCCTCATAGAGCCCTGCTCTAACAATGTGGCCGAGTACAATGCTCTGGTCATTGGCATCCAACTTGCAAGAGAGCTGGGGGTAGAATACCTTGAAGCATACGGCGATTTCCAACTAATCGTCAATCAGATCCGGGGCTCATACGAAGTCCGCCACGAAGACATGATCCCTTATCACCAAATAGCGATTGACATCATCTCGTCATTCGAGGGGTTCTTCATCGAACATGTCCCCAGACTCCGAAATATCGAAGCTGATGCCCTAGCTGGTCTTGCCGCTTCCCTATCTGTTCCGAACTATGATCGCCAATCAGTGGATGTGATAGGCCACGAACTGGTCTGTCCCAAGAACAATGTTCAATTCGTTGCGAGTTATTCCGCCCAGACGATCGATGATGCCCCAGATTGGAGACAACCATTCATCGACTTCATCGTCTACGACATCTTGCCCGAGAACCCAAAGGAAGCCACTTCCATCAGACGGCGTTCTCTCAGATTCTTCAACGATACAGAGACAAAAATGCTGTATCGCATCTCCAATGACGGATTACTGCTCCGGTGTCTGTCAAACGCAGAAGCCAAAGAAGCCGTTCGAGAAGCTCATGACGGTGTCTGCGGGGCCCATCAGCCTGGCCCTAAATTGCCAGACTGCTTCTGCCGAATGGGCTACTACTGGCCCACAATGGTGGCAGATGCAATAGACTATGCAAGAAAATGCAAAGCCGACCAAGTCCATGCGGACTTCATTCACCAACCAACCGAATTTCTACATCCAACAGTGGCGTCCTGGCCATTCGAAGCATGGGGAATAGATATCATTGGTCCAATCACCCCACCTTCCTTTCGAGGACATCGCTTCATACTTTCGATCACTTATTACTTCTCCAAGTGGACGGAAGCTGTCCCACTCGCAGAAGTCAAGACTTCAAACGTGATCAGCTTCCTTAAGCATCATGTCATCTACCGCTTTGGATTACCCCGAAGGATCATCAATGATAATGGTCCGTAGTTTGTAAGCCACGCATTCTATCGGTTTTACGATAAGCACCGTATTCAGAATGTCACTTCGACACCGTACAACCCGACAGCGAACGGGTTGGCAGAGGCATTCAACAAAATAATCATCAAACTCCTCAAGAAGTTTGTCTCCTCCAACAAGCGTGACTGGAACGAGAAGCTCGGTGAATGCTTATGGGCTTATCGCACCACAGTTCGAACAGCCACCGGGAATACACCATTCTCTCTAGTATACGGGAGTGAGGCAGTTCTCCCATTAGAGACTCAAATACCCTCACTCCGCGTCGCCCTTACGTATCAATTGACGACGGATGACAACTACCGACGTCGACTACAAGAGTTGGAGGCCTTAGATGAAAAGTGCCTCCTAGCTCAGCAAAGGATCGAGCTGTACCAAGCACGCATCTCAGGAGCCTTCAATAATAAGGTCAAAATCAGAACATTTCAAGTGGGCGATCTTGTTCTGGCAGTCCGGAGGCCAATGGTCATGACTCACAAGACCGCCGACAAGTTTCAGCCAAAATAGGAAAGCCTATTTGGCATCGAGGCCGTGTTCTCCAACGGTGCTTACCGCCTCGCTAAGCAAAACGGAGACTTGCTCATGTTGCCCGTCAACGGCAAGTTCCTGAAGAAATATTATGTCTAAACAACATTCTCCAGATTATTGAGTCACGTACCCGCTGGTACCACTGAACTCACCCTCATAGTTTTCCAGATTTTTGAGTCATGTACCCGCTGGTACCGCTGAATTCACGCTCACCATTCTCCAGATTCTCGAGTCATGTACCCGCTGGTACCTCTGAACTCATATCCCGGTCACTCTTTCAGATAGAAAGTTATGTATGATCATACCTCTGAACTTCCTTCCTGGAGGAGATCCTCCCTCATGATCCAATACCCGCACTCCCAGTGCACAAAAAGGGTAATCGATCAACAAATTTCCAAAACGGCCATGTCCTCATTACCTCTGAGTCGTCCCACTTCCGCCAAAAACAAATCACCCCTTACATAGAACTTCCATGTCCTCATTACCTCTGAGTCGTTCTATGTGTCCTCCTTCATTGAGCACACTCCTATCATGTCCTCATTACCTCTGAATGGGAAGGCTCCGTCGAAGAAACCTTCATACTTGCCATGTCCTCATTACCTCTGAGTAAGTATGATGATCCCCTTTCGACCTATTATCTGTACCCACAACCGGGGTACGCCAAGGGTAATAGGCCCACAGATGTCCTCTGTTGACCACAAATGTCCTCTGTTGACCACAAATGTCCTCTGTTGACCACCAATACCCTCCGTCGAGTTCACTCCTGCCATGTACTCATTACCTCTGAGTAGGAAAACTCTACGTCTAAAAAAAATTTCCTGCATGCCATGTCCTCATTACCTCTGAGCAAATATGTCGGTTCCCCTTCATCCTATTATCCGTATCTTAAACCAGGATACGCCAAGGATAATAGGCCCACAAATATCCTCAGCTAAGTTTCTTAGCACAAACCCACCATCTCATCATGCCCCAGGAGCCTAGCTGCTCTACGGCATTCTTTTTCCCAATACCAAGAGCACCCATGACCACTTTGCCATGGCTGTTTCAGGTATCCTGACCAAAGCTTGTTATCTGTACCTAAAACCAAGGTATGCCATGGGTAACAGGTCCACAAATATATCCCCTATGCGGGGGAGAAAATCACCACAATATCACAGGCGCAGCAGGCAATACAAATGAAGGGTAGAATTGAAAGTACTCTTTATTTAAAAAAAAAGTATTACATATTTCGGGACCACATCCCTTTCAAAAAAGGAAAAGAAAAGGTCGACTACATTTCAGCATTACTTAATTCTAGGAGGCGGTTTCTCACTGTGTCACGCCCCAGAACCAGAATACTGGAGAGCGGGGGCAGACATAGCCAGCTACATATATTGAAATAGAATACATCTCAACTATACGGTCACGGCTGTCTAGATATGAGGGTTTGCTACAAGCCAACAGTCTTCTTAAGGTCAAGCCTACTGTCTCAATCTCAAGCAAATAATATAATTACAAGATGTATGATCATTAAATATACAATAAAAGGCGTCCCAAATATTACATATCAGCTGATCATGAAGCTAGTCGTACAAAATGTTAGGACTAGCAAGAGTTTAAGTCATACATGATCAACCCTAGGACTTGTTAATCATGTTTACAGCCCGTAGGCAGACAGTAAGTAAAAGTGCATCGAGCTAACAGGTGCTCGTCGGCTAAACGCCTCAAAAGAATAAATTTACAATAGAGTGAGCGAAACAAAATAGAAAACCCACTCGTAGCCCGGGTTCCTTCTAGTCGCCACCATCGGGCTGGAAGTTTGGTAGATCCTCGGGAGCTGCTCCAAAATCTGGCCACACAAAACCAGCTGGGTCAACCCCAGAAAGAGCAAGTGCCACAAGGGGGCCACGAAATAAGAACAAAAGCCAGCAATCAGCACAAGAAAATTTAATATTAAAACTAAAACTTACGAAAACATGGCAGGATGATATACGACGAGATAACCATGGAACTATTCCGATAGCCAGGTTACAACCCGTAAACCAAACAAGGACCGGGGTTGTAACCCTTCATCTGAACAGAGCTTGGTTTTCCACCATTTATCGACAAGATAATAATGTAAGTAATCAAGACAGGAAGCAATCTTGCATGGGATCAAGACATGACTAGACTGGTTATACCTCATTCAATCAATCACGGCCAAGCAGATACTACGGCTTACTACTTTAACTAACTAGGGTTATCACAGGCCTAATTACTAACAAGATGCAATGAGATTGTTCCACAGCCACAAGCCCTGCAGACCATCCAGGCTACCCAGGACGAAATAATTAGGGTTGAATTCAGGTGGGTACATCGCCTAAGAGACAAATGTACCCTTAGGTGACTTAGAGGGTGCAACACTCGACGGTGCGCTGGAAATGTGCCCTACTCGACGGCAGGCTACAGATCCCAAGAGCGCCCTGGTAACAGGATTGCCTGTAGCTGTGTCATCTCTTCATGACTACTGAGTTATTCTAGTTATTAACCTTAATCCATTTTAGTAGGTACTCCTGACCGTGGTACTCAGGAGTCCCATCCTAGACATGATGCGAGACTGGACAAGTGGATTTAACAAGCAAGCAAGAAAGAACCACCCACGGTGTCAAGGCAAGTCAAGTTAAGTTATCAAGTCATGTCAAGTCAAGAGTGCGCCGCCACGGGCCACTATCAAGTCATGATGGTCATGTCAGGAGTGCACCACTACGGGTCACTGTCGTGTTATGCTAGTTCCTTGTCATACCAAGCCATGTACAATAGTCATTCCAACATATTAAGTAAAATCAAGTTTATGACAAAAGGCGTAAGGATATAAAATGGGCATGAAATATCTAATAAAATATCAAAATACGGGTCAGGGGATGCATACGCACAAAAGCACGCACGCAGGGGGGGATGCATACGCATTATAACACGCACGCAGGAAGGCAGCGTATGTGAAAGTCACGCACGCTCAAGGGGGGCAGCGTAGGTGAAAAGTCACGCACGCTCAGGGGCAGCGTGGGTGAAAAGTCACGCACGCTCAGGGGCAGCGTAGGTGAAAAGTCACGCACACACAAGGGAGCAGTGTACATGAAAGTCACGCACGCTACAGGGAGCAGTGTGTGAAAGTCACGCACATACAAGGGAGCAGTGTACGTGAAAGTCACGCACGCTACAGGGAGCAGTGTGTGAAAGTCATGCACACACAAGGGAGCAGTGTACGTAAAAGTCACGCACGCTACAGGGAGCAGTGTGTGAAAGTCACGCACGCTCAAGGGAGCACTGTGTGAAATTCACGCACGCTCAAGGGAGCAGTATGTGAAAGTCACGCACGCTCAAGGAGACACGCTTCCAACAGGAAGCGTACTCAAGCCTCCGTACGCAGCGCTAAAGAGCACGCGTAGCTCAGTGTGCGTAGCTAAACAGCTCTGCACACTGCTCACTGTCTTCTCCAAACAGCAAGAACACATGGGTGAACCCAAAACTTCAAAACACCATAACTTGGTCATCCTAACTCCAAATTCGGATTTCCAAGGCTCCAACTGGAGTGAAACTGAAAGCTCTTCCACATGGAAACATCAAAACTCATAGAAAACCAACATAATAGCTCAAACCATGCAAAATTCGAAAATAGGAAAAGCTTAGATCTACAATAATGGGGGCTCCAAATCACAAAAACTCAAGTTCTAATGTTTGTCTCCATGTCCTAAACTAGCAAATGGACAAAGAAAAGAGGGTTCTCATGTAGTGGCAAGATGCACTTGCCTAGGGTTAGGAGAGTTGTGGAGGAAGGAGAAGAAGAAGAAGGAAATTAATGGAGGAAGTTATGAGGAGAGAGAAGAGGTTGGTGGGTTTTTAATGAGGAGGAGTTGTGGTGGGGATGAGGGTGTAGCATAGGGCTAAGGTGATCCAAGTACATAAAACCGAACCAAACCGAACCATCCATAAAACCGAGCCAGGCCAAAACCCAAAATATGAGAAATACCAAAATTCCACAAGTTGAGAAAAAAATTAAAATACATGCAAAAATCCAGATACGATTAAAATACGGAATACGGGAAAATACGAGAAATGCTGGAAATGAGGGTGACACACTGAGGTGGTCCCCCGCTCAATTCGTTGCCGAGCGTGACGCTCGGCCTCCTGGAGTAACCGCTCCTCATCGTCCAAGCCTAGGAGCGCCTGACAGTCATCTTCTAATTTCTTCAGGGCAGTCTCCAGGTCAGTCAAAGCTTGAGTAACCCTGTCAGCCTCCTGAATAATTAGCCCCCTGTCATTGCGGGCAGCCTCGAGTTCAGACTCCAAGAAAGTCAACTTTTTCTGAAGCGCAAGGAGCTGCTCCCGCGTCTCGGTAATCTCACGAGAGACAGACTCCTCCCGAGCCGTGACATTTTCATTCGCGTAACTCAATTGATCATACCGATCAGATAAGTCGCTGAGATCCTTCAGTATGGCCGGTCTGGTCTTATCCCGAGCAGCTCTGGTCCTCTCTATAATAGCGATAAGGGAATCCTGCTCATCGTTTATAACAGCAGACAGATCAGCCTGCCGCAATACTCGAAGCTCGGCCACCAGCTGATCAGCCTCCAATAATTTTGCCTCCAGAAGCGAAGCCATCCCTGCATCACCAGGAAGATTCCTAAGGATATTTACTTGACCCTGGGCGCATTGTCGGGCCAAGGTGAAGGAGGTCCCTCTTTCCACAGCGGCCTCGATTCCTCTCTTCAAATGATGATGAAAATTGGCAACCACGTCCTGCAATACGTCGTCCAGAACTTCAGCAGAGGATGGCGTCAGGGGAAGCAGGGATAGCAACGTCGGAGAAGTAACGCTAGAGCTCACCACCAAGGGAACGGAGTCCGAGTAGAACGATGCATGAATGGCGGCCAACTCGTCTTCCGCCGCCTGGAGAGCTTGGATACTCGGTAGGGCAGAAAGGTCGATTCTCGGAGCCACCGGAGCAGAGGATGACGCAAGGACCATCGTTCCCTGCCCCGATTGCCCCGATAACTGGCCCGCTAAACTCGAGCCCCCAGAAGGCCCATCAAGACGAGTCGGACGGTGAGGAGGTACACCCTTCTCCACCAATGCCCCTTCGGTTGGGGTTGTCTCAACAACGTCCATCCTCGGCACTGGAGGGACAGGACCTGTATGCCCAGAATAACAATCAATCGACGTAACCCGAAGGACGTGATGATAGAGCATATAGGCTTTCTCACAGGTTAAGATTCGGCTAATCTTACCAGGGGAGGGGCATGAAGGCTGCAGCTCATCCACAACTGGCATGGTCCCCTCACCCGCGATCCCCGAGTTAAACTCAGTCATGTCCTCTATCCCCGTCACCTTGAAGGGGGATACAGATTGATCTGCATCATCTTGAAAAGGAACAGGCTCACGAGAGTCCCCATCATCCTGGGTCACCACCTCGACATCTTCAAACTCTTCTTCTTCTCCTGACACCTAAAAGACGGAACGAAGACGATTAGAATTGAAGCTCGAAGGAAAGAAGGAAAAAGGAATCGAAAGCGGTTTTGTTACCTCTGACGCAGGGTTGACTTCTTCTCCACTTTCATTTATGGCTAGCGGGCGATGCCTAGTCGCAACCAGCTTCCGGGATCGAGAAACACCACCAACGGGAGAAACTTGCCTGCTATGTTTCGGAGTAGGACAAGGCGCAACGAGGGACTGATCCCCCAACATCTCATCTGACAAAATAGGCGGCTGACCCACCTCTGCGTATACCACTGGAAGGATAGAGTCATCTCTATCATGCTCGTTGCCTTCATCACCCTCAGCAGCGGAATCCAAATCTGGTACTTCGGCTCTAGTCTTTCTTTTCTTGGCCCCTTGAGAGCCTTCCTCTAGACCGGTACCAACAATAAAACTGGTACCTGGGTTAAAATCGACCGGGGGTTTGTTTGCCATGACATGATACAAAGCCGACATATACAAGATCTCCACTGACTCCTTAATGGCAGGGACTGAGAAAATGGTACGAATATGGAATGAATCATAATATTGCCAAGCCCTGATCCCATCGAGAAGGCTACCTTCATAACCCAGACAAGAACTGGTACTGTCTAGACAAAGTTGGCTGTATCCAAACTGTCGGGCAAACCTGCTAGGCAGATAAGGCTGCAGAAAGATAGTATTGCGGTTACGATACACCAGATGTGCGGGACGGGTGTTACTCAGCCATAGGAGCAGATGGCTATCCAGAAGCTGAGGGGGTGCAATACCGTCAAGATGTACAGCCTCTATGTCCCTGGCAGTAAAGCGAGGAACGGATACGAAAATATGATACTTATCTGCCCTTGCCAATGCCATCCGGCAAGCCCGCATGGTCTCACATTCCTAAGGCTCGTCACGATAGCGAAAGATAAATGCGTCATCATCAGTCACACCGTCTTCAGAGCCCGGCCTCATCAAAGACGGATAATGTATCAGCAGCCACCCCATCAAATAGTGATAGGGCAAATCAGTTTGTTCAAAATCCTTGGTCACGTCGCGAGCAATGACTTTGGATGTGAAGGTACGAAGGCCACGATGTATGCTGCACACCATGGCTGGGGGGAGAGCTAGCCTGATTCACAAAACTAACTTCATAGCCGGAAGGATGAAGTTACGACTAATTCTCTCAATAGAACCGGCTCCTCCCGAGACTGCACAATTTCATAGCCAGATCATCAAAAATCCTGCCAGAAGCGCATTCTCGGACAGCTCTTGAGTATCCTGGTAAAAGTAACCAAAAGCGTCAGTCTTGCTCCCGAATCTGTCACTGGTAGTGGCCACTCTCCTAGCCGACGACACCAAGTCCTTAACCGCTTCCCGAGATCGAGGGCGACGAGAGGTAACTTGACCTAAGGCATCTGTCAGAAAGAGATAGTGCACCCAGTCCTTGGTGTGGGGAGCATTCCCTTCCGAGTTACTATCCTTTCGGGTTATCTGATGACATGTGCTATAATGGCACAATATCTCTTGGTAAAGAGCCACGAAGCCAGGATACCGTCGTTCCAAATCTTCGAGTTCCTCATTAGTGGGAGTATACGCTTCAAAAGCTTCGTCCCCCCAAGGAAGCTTGGAGACCGCGTGCATTTCATGGAGCGCGAGTCCCATTTCCCCTACAGGTGTGTAAACAGTCCCCGTACGGCAATTATACATCTCCAGCAGAGACATGAACAGCTTCTTATTTATGGACAAGCCATGACTGGTACCTCGGATAGCGTAGTAAAGGCCAATCTCACACAAGAAGGCCTCATACTTCTGCAAGATCCAAGTAGACAAATTGGTCTACGAGGGAATAGGGTGTACCCAACCAGGGAACATCAACCGGCCAACGGGATAGGAGCCCTTCCGAGCAAGTTGATTTATAAAAGTATCGGTGGTAGAAAATGTGAAGTTAGGGCCCGCCACATTCAGGAAAGATCCTGGGACCAACCCCGTCACAGAAAAGCTAGTATGCACCTTGCCGGTAGTCACGGACTTCAGATTGTTATTATAATGGATGTTCCCCACGAACATCCCACTTCTGGTTGGGGTTAAAGTCTCCTCCATCTTCCGGTCCAATGGGAGCATATTGAACCAAGATAATGGAAAGTGTCGCTCCATCTGGGGGATGCGGATCGCCATCCCGTTAGAGACAAAACTCTAATTCTCCGATACCTCCAGAACATGATTGTTCTCCACGGTCAAGGAGTCACCAAAAAAGAACGCAGGCTTCAAATACTCCCCTTCAAATTTCTCGGAGTTCATCATAGCATTAAGGAAATAGAAAGACTGATTCTTGATGGCATTCAATCTAGCCAGAGGCTCATCTCTCGGAAACTGGTCCGTCATATGCTGAACAATATGGTCGTACCTATAGCCGAGAGCAGCTTGGGCGCTACCCACCAAGAGTTCTCCAGCAGCGTTAACAGACAGATTCACTGAAGAAAAGACAGAGAAATGTAGGTTAAACGGATGGATAAAGAGAGTTGATTGGGTTCTTTCAAGCCTCATGCGGCACAAGAAAACATCCATATGGCTCCATGAAGCCTTATGCGGCTCCGAAGTCTTATGCGGCTCCAAAAAGCCTCATGCGGCTCAAGCTCAGAAGAACACTTATGCGGCTCCGTTTAATAAAAGTCTATGCGGTTTAGCGTCACTTATGCGGCTTCACCGACAAAGCGCGTATGCAGACACGATGGTTTTCTTATGCGGCTCGCAGCTCAGCCGTAGGGCAAAAATGCGATTTGCAAAGACTCGTGCATAAAGTATGCGACATAGCCATGGCAGTTAGGGTTCTTTCACTCATACATTGTCCTTACCAGTAATGGGGGGGTGAACGTCAGGATGAACATCAGGTACGATGACCGGCGAAGTAGTAGCCGCAGTCGAGACAGAAGTAGAGACTGTCTTCTTGCCCTTTGCTGCCACGGTCTTCTTAGGAGCCATTAATTATCGAAGAGGGGAAGGGCAATCGAGATAGGGAAGATTTGAGGAAAAAGAAAGAAAGTAAAGAAGCCTTTTCTCTCTTCAAACTCCTCCTATTTATAGAAGGACGGGAGAAGGAGGACACGTGGGCCAATGACCGCCTCATAAAAAGCGAAACCGACTCCTCGGGTTTCGTCTCCAAGATTCGCCCAGGGCGTAAAATCTGAAAGATTTAATGAGCTGACCCTTGGGATTCCCCCTTACAAAACGGCGCTGAAGCGAATTTGAGGCAATTAAAGACCCGCACACGTGGCGAGAAGCTATGCGGCTGAACAGTCCCCTGCGGCTGAACCACCTACGCGGCTGAACAATCTATGCGGCCAAGATCTCTATGCGGTCGGGGTTTCATATACGGCCAGAAGAATACAACCATGCTTCTTATTCAAAGTATTTTAATTTTGCAAATTGAAAACTTTGAAGGGGGATCTTGTAGAAGCATGGAAAATATTAAAGAAAATGACCCATGCGGCCAAAGAACCCCATGCGACTCAGAAAGCCCATGCGGCTCAAAGAGTCATGCGACATAAGGAACTATGTGGCCCAAGACATCCCATGCAGGCTCCGAAGACACGTGGCGGGACAGTCATTTTCTCTGCCCCTTCGCATTAATTGTTTGACAGCTGACAACTCTGAAAAAGTGACAGACCTGACACAAAAAAAAGTAATTATGACTCTGTCATAATGACAGACTTTTAGGGAAGAGAGAGAGATCTCTGACACAAATCCCCCGAGAGCCATAAAAATGCTACGTGGCCTTGCCACGTGGGCGTTCGTATGCGGCTCGAGCAAAGACTTCCCATGCGGTTCAGAATAAAGCCTTCCTATGCGGCTCAGGCCGAGACAGCCTCATGCGGCTCGAGCAAAGACTTCTCATGCGGTTCAAGAGGACCATTTCCATACGGCTCAGGCGGATGTATTCCTATGCGGCTTGCAATGATCACCTCCATGTGGTTCAAAGGCTCGAGGGAGGGCCACTACCCAGGCAGCCCTGACATATGGCCCTAACCATATGCGGCCCAAAATCATATGCGGCTCATTCATCATGTGGTTCAGATCCCCCCAGTGGCTCCTAGGACACGTGTCCTAAGCCGATCAATTTTTCAGATTTATTGCAATCAAAGATTGGGTCAAATCCCAATAATCTGGGACACGTGGTAGGAGAATAAATCTTATTTATTCGCAAACACCAGAAGATCATTATGAGGAAGATTTATTCCAATCAGCATTAATTGCTGATAGGATTTGGTGTAATCTACACTCAATGGCTCGGATTCGTCACAATAAAAAATGAACGGCCTAGATTGACCAATCCACAGGCCGCCGCCATCTCTAGGAGGTAATCATTGGCAACCCTAATGATCACATCCCACTATTATAAATAGCAAGATGCCATTCCCTTGTGAACATATATATTGTCAGAGAGAGAAACGCACATACAGAGAGGCTCCCCCGATAGTCAGAGAGAAGAATCCACAAAGATCAATCTAGAGAGAGAGAGAGAAGCCAGAAGAGCAATACGAGGAGAGCAGGAGGAGCATTTCTTCATCAACGCCAACCATCTCGTCACAGGAGCCAAGGCTGCATACCGATCGTCCAAGGAGTAAGACAGGGCTGCCGTCGCCTTCCCGAGCCTCTATCGTCACCCCCAGAATCAAAAATAAATAATTATACTTAGATTGTTGTACCTAGGTTTTCGTCCCTAGGCTTTCTTTGTACAAGCGAGTTTGTATTGTGAGTCTAACTTCAGTCCTCCCATAAAACTGTTCTGTACTTTTACAATCAATGGCAAACACCTAGCACAGTTGTGGAAGTTCACAGTTTTCTTGGCTTGGCCGGCTACTACCGGCGATTTGTTTCAGACTTTACATGGATTTCAGCACCTATGACCTAGTTGACCCGCAAGGATGTACAGTTTGCTTGGACAATAGAGTGTCAGGATTCTTTTGAGAAGTTGAAGCGTGGCTTGATGACGGCACCCATTCTCATGCTTCCAGATGGGACCGGAGGATTCTCAGTGTATTGTGATACTTCAGGAAGAGGTTTAGGATGTGTTTTGATGCAGCATGGGAAGGTAATAGCTTATGCATCACGTCAACTTCGTTATCATGAGAGGAATTACCCGACCCACGACTTACAGCTGGCACTAGTAGTGTTTGCACTTAAGCTGTGGAGGCATTATTTGTATGGAGATAAGGTGGAGATTTTCACCGACCACAAGATCCTGAAGTATATTTTCACTCAGAAGGATCTTAATATGCGTCAGAGGAGATGGCTAGAACTACTTGTGGATTATGACATCAACCTGCAGTATCATCCTGGGAAGGCCAACGTTGTTGCAGATGTATTGAGCAGAAGAGCCGGAGTTTATTTCCTAACAGCGCAGCTAGAGTTATTAACATATCTTCATAAGATGGATATAGAAGTTGTCCTTCCTACCAATATGGCATTGATGGCCAATATGCAAGTTCAGTCCAGTATAGTTGAGAGGATCAAGTTAGCTCAGTCATCAGATTCTAAGCTTCAGCGGCTTAGGACAGAATGTGTAGTAGGGCAGAGACCAGAATTATGTATCCATGAGGATGGTACACTTCGACATGGGAGGCATCTTTATGTACCTAGTGGTGATATCAGACAGGAGGTCGTGGCAGAAGCTCACAGTTCTCAGTATTCAATTCATCCGGGCGGTACGAAGATGTATCGTGATATCCGGCAATATTTTTGGTGGAATGGCATGAAGAGGGAGATAGCCCGTTTTGTCTTTTGATGTTTAGTTTGCCAACAAGTTAAAGCTGAACATCAGAGACCGACTAGACTTCTTCAACCTTTACCGATCCCAGAATTGAAATGGAAGCACATTACCATGGATTTTGTAACGGGATTACCTAGATCCCCAGCTGGGAGAGATGCTATCTAGGTTATAGTCGACAGACTCACCAAGGTAGCTCATTTTCTTTCTTTCAGGGTTGGTCAGTCAACTGATCAGCTTACAGAGATGTACCTCAGGCAGATAGTTAGGTTGCATGGAGTGCCAGTCAGTATTGTATCCGACATAGATTCGAGATTCACTCGCACTTTTGGCGAAGTCTTCAGAAAAGTTTGAGGACTCGTCTCAAGTTCAGTTCAGCTTATCATCCATAGACAGATGGTCAATCTGAGCACACGATCCAGACTCTAGAAGCTATGTTGCGGTCATGTACACTCGACTTCGGTGGATCGTGGGAAGATTACCTGTATCTCGTGGAGTTCTCCTATAACAACAGTTTCCAGGCCAGTATCCAGATGGCACTCTTTGAGGCCTTGTATGGCAGGAAGTGCAGATCTCCTTTAGCTTGGGATGATATTGGTGAGAGGCAGATGCTTGGTCCAGAGATGGTGACGCGGACTATCGAGGTAGTCAGACAAGTCAGAGATCATCTTCGAGTTGCACAAGATCGCCAGCGTCAATGGGTCGATTCTCATCAGCGTCCCCTTGAGTTTTTTGTTGGTGAACATGTATTCCTAAGGATCTCACCAACCCTTGGCGTCATTCATTTCGGCATACGAAAAAAGCTTAGTCCTAGGTATATAGGACCGTTCGACATTCTAGAGCGAGTAGAAGATGTGTCCTATCGTCTCGCTCTTCTGCCGTCATTACGTGAGGTGCATGATATCTTCCATGTATCCCAATTGCGATGATATATCCCAAATTCGAGTCTTGTCCTTGATCATTCAGAATTGGTTGTTGGTACCAACCTTTCGTATGAGGAGAGACCCGTATCGATATTGGACCGAAGAGAGAAGATACTCAAGAATAAGACTATCAAGTTAGTCTGTGTTGCTTGGGGTCATCACTCTTTGGGTGAGTCAACGTGGGAGCATGAGGATGATATCCGATCGCGATATCCTGACCTGTTTGACTCGTAAGGTATAATGTCTTCTTATGCCTTATGCCATCAACTTTCTTGCTTGCATGAATGATTGCTTGATTGATTACCTAGTTATAATTTTCCTGTGAATAGTCTAGCTTGCTCGACATCTCTAGCCTCTTGATTAAATTCTGAGGACAAAATTCTTTTAAGGTGGGTAGAGTTGTCATCCTCGGATTTCGTTATGCGTATTTTGGTATGCGTGTACGTATCTCGGACCTGTATTTTGACTTGTCCTGATTGGCTAGCCTTGAGTTCTGCTTTGGCATGAGTTAGTTAGCATTTCATGGTTCTGGCATGCATTGGGTTCGGTTGGGTTCGGCTTGGTTTGGCTCGGTTTGGGTTGATAAGCAAACCCCTACCTACCACCAATCCCTTATTTATTAACCCAACCACCATTCTCTCTCATCATTCATTACTTATTACTTCTCTTATTCTTTCTCATCTCCTTCTCCACTGACACCACAGTTGGCAAGTACAACTTGCTTCAGGGAGGAACTCAAATTTTGTTGTTCCATTGTCTTTCTTACGAGATTCTAAGACACTTTAGTACTTAGCATTTTTAGTTTCTATATTTTATTTCATGTAGATCTAAGTTGGTTATATTTTTGAATTTCTTGGTTTTGATCTACTAAACTTGCTTGTTTTCGAAAGTTGAGAGTTCCATGTAGTAGGCATTCTGATTTTACGCAAGTTTGGTTTTGGAATGGTTGGATTTCATCGAGACTTGACCGAGATGGGGCTTGCTTGAGCTCTTGAGCTTCTGTGCCTACTTGTCGTGGCCTGGTGGAGAAGATGAAGTTTTTTTATGCACACGTTCTTACGTGCTATCGTAGCATTTAGTTTTTACGCCCACGTTTTACGTGCCCGCGTATTATTTAATCTTTTACATGCACGCATTTGCGTGCTAGCGTAATCACTTCTGCGTCGAGTTCATTCGAACTCTACGCAGGGGCTACTCCGCTCATGTAGAGTGCCCGCTTGCGTAGAGTGCTCGCCGCATAAAATCTCGCTCGTATGCGGCTTGCTAGCATAGAGTGCTTGCTCATGTAGAATCCCACTCACATGTACTCTTGCTCGCGTAGAGCGGCCTATCCTTAGGTCTTGCTCGTGTAGAGCCATTTTTACGCTCGGGGTCTCTTGAACTAGCATAGTATTGCATGCATAAAGACCTTGAGCCTTTAGTGTACCCTGTTTACCATTTTATATTCTTATGTCTTTTATCATGAACATGATAATCAAGAATTTATTTAATATGTTTGAAATGATAATTGTACACGACATGGTGTGGAGTAAACATGACATAACATGATATGACATGACATGATATGACAAGCAAGCATGATGGGAACTAATGAATGCTGTTGCGACGGATAATATGATATGACAAGAATGCATGGCCTGGACACCGTAGATGATTGTGTTTGTACAAATGAACCGGTATTGTCTTACATCATTTCTAGGGCATGGACTCCTGAGTACCACGGTCAGGGGATACCTACTGAACTGACTAAGGCTAATAACTAGAATAATCCAGTAGTCATGAAGAGATCTCACAGCTACAGGCAATCTCGTTATCTGGGTGACCCATCATGGAATCTGTAGCACCCAGTTTCCCAAATAAGGATAATTTTGAAATTTTGTGTTTATAATTATTTTAATAATGATATTTAATTCATGATATGATTTTTGGTGATTTTAAATCATTTTAAAATTATTTAAATCAATGACTTGTGGTTTTGACGTTTTGCTAGTGAAACCCTAGAGACTGTTTGACCTAGAGCCTAACCATGTAATTATGATATTTTAATATCATTTTTGGCCTAAGAATATTTTTGTATTTGATCTCTTTGAATTATTTTGATATTATTTTATTATTTATGATATTGTTTTGGGGTTATTTGAGTCGGGTTCGAATTTTATTTCAATCTGACTTGAAACGGGAACCCGGGGGTAGTTTGACTCTAGTAGGACCCACACACTAGTTAGGCATGATCCACATGATATTAATTTTAGTCCACATGATAGAAATATTTTAGTTAGAGGTTAGACTAATTATTATGGATAAGGCTAGTGTGATTAAAGACTTTAGAATGACTAATTTAGCCCCAACCAATTAGCCCTTTCCTAATACTCATAGAATAGGTTAGTAGGGGCATTTTGGACCTTACCATAATAGGACAAATAGCCCCATATGGCCAGCCAGTTTGGGAGAGGATAGGCTCAAGTTCATTTCATTATTCTCATCCACACTCTCTCTCTTGTTCTTCTCCAAATTCTTAGAGAGCAATCCCTAGCAATTTCTTCACCAAATCCTTCCATTTTGCCACCAAATCTTCTTCTTTCCTTCTCCATTCTAGCCAAGGAGGAAGCTACCCAAGTTTGGCAGGATTCGGAACTCGTTCATGTCCTTTTGGAATCTCTACGTGTCGGTGTCGCTCCGGAAAGGCTTTTCTTCGATTCGATCTACCGGGAGGTATAAATCCCTTCTTCTTTTTATTTTCTCATGCATATAGGTCTATTTTGAACCCATAGGAATGACCCCCATGGTTGTATCTCCATTTGTGTCCATTTGGAGGTCATAGGAGTGTCCTTTGTGTTGTGGTTGTGTTCATGTGGGAAAATCTCAAATTTGGACACACTATGTGTTGTTGTTATGTATGAATGAATTATTACATGTTTAATCTCATATTTTTGTATTGGAGATGTGTTCTGTAGTGTCTCATATATATATATATATATTAGTATAGAGAGTGAGTTCTTGATATATTATGTTATATATTTGTGTTCTTTTTTCTCAAACTACCCAAATCCGTCATAATTTTTATCCACGTTTTTAATTTCAGCCCTAACTTAGAAATGTCATAACTTCTAGCTCAAAGCTCGGTTTAATCTCCCGTTTTTTTAAAAGAAGCGTATTGAAGTTAGCTTTCCAAAAAAATGTATTAGTAGGCCTAATTCTTTCTGTAACTTTCTGGAGAATTATTTGAGTGTCAGTTGTACGAAAGACAAACGCGTTCTCGGTGTTTTCGCGATTCCGAGAGTTTCCAAAAACGAAAACGCGATCCGTTTGAAGTTTCGGAAAGCTAACACATAGATCTATAACATACTTTAATCCTAGATTTTAATTCATGCTGAGATGGTACAATATTGATTATTAGTAGGAGTTACTATTCGGCATATGCATTTTGTGCACCCTTGTGTGTAATATAATGTTCTATTCGATTTTAACCCATGTTAATGTATATACATTATGTAATTAAATAGAGAATGCAAGCATGAGTAAATGGTTAAATAAATGACGTATGAGGTGTAAGTATCCTATCTAATGTAAGCATGTATAAGTATGGCTTGTAATGAATATGTAGGTTCCATAGTATGTAATGTATGGTGCATATAGTAGTGCAAGAGAATAAATGAATGATGAATGAATGCAAGCATGAATGTAATGTAATAATAGATGTTATGTATGCAATATACAAGTTAATGAGATGTAATGTTCTAGGTTAACACAAATCCTATATTACCTCATGTACCCCTTACACTATGTTGACACTATCACACTTGACACTTTGTTTACTTACACTTTGACACTCTTTGATATGTATACACTATGTATGCCCATTTAACCCTCACTTGTCCCTTTGTCATGTTCACATACACACACATAGCCTCTTAAATAAGTATTTATGAATACAGTTTACTTAGCTATGTATGTATATTATATATATGTTAGCATATTGTGTTGTAATATATATGTTTATATAACCATTTGAAATGCCATGATTATAGACCTAATATTGAATACCAATATATGCATGTGTATATATGTGTAGACATATATAGCTTAAACTAATATATTACCTAGTGTATATCCAATGCGAATTCTTGCCTATTTGAGTATTGAATAATTGCATGCTATATAGAGTTTATATTGGCTTGCATAGCCTTGTATTGATGTGTGCTTGCTAGGATAGTCTTGGTTAGGCCTAGTAAGACTTGCTGGGTTAGGACATGACCTAGTTTGACTAGTGCAGTTGACCAGAGTTGACCAAGGGTTGACTTTGGCCTAGTTTGACCTAGATTCATGTAGAATGCATCACAGTGCTTTATATTACCCTTCTGGACATGTTATGACCTGTGCTGTTCTAATTAGGAGCCAGACACCTCTCCTAGGACAGTATCTTTATCTTGGACATTCAGATATCAGGCGAGTACATTCTCTGATCATTTCATATCCTGCTTAGAATTATTTCCTGCAGTAGATTACTTTACTTGTACTATCACGTTGGTCACACGGATTGGTACTATATGGATCCCTTCTTGAGATGTTATCCTTAGAGAGCATCGGGTACTACATGTTCTGTGCATTTCACTTACATGGCGTATCATATGCTTTATTGGTTCTTTGATCACTTACGACATATACTCTTATGATCGTAGAGTCTTCCTAGAATTCTTATCCCATTTATGGGACTACTATGTATCACCTTCGGGGTCTATCACCTTCAGGGGCTGTTACATAGCATCATATAACAAAACCTGGCTGGATCCTTGTGTATTGATTGGGTGTACGGGGGAGTAGAAATGGACATGTGAATAATACCCAAGTAATATCTTATCAGAATCTCTTCCATAGTGTCTTATCAGAATCTCCTATGCCATTTACATGTCTATATTGTACTCTGACTCACTAGCCACATGTTAGTTCTTTATTTATAGTAGATATTTCTATTACAGCTTTCTCTCTCTGTTTACATACTGCACTTCTTTCAGTACTTGTATCTTACTTTACTGCATGAATATATTTTCTAACCTACTATGAACTGTTGAGATGTATTGTGCTCGCTCCAGTCCTGACTGGACCTGTTGATAAATTTTACAGATGGCCGGGGATTGCCTGCTAGCCTAGAGGAGACACAGTAGAGGTTGTTTAGATAGTTGTTTCTTTTGTTTGGAGTTGTATTTACTTTGTGGATTACTATATTTGGATTTTTAGATGTATTCTGAGTTTGTATCTTAGACACTTAGACTCCTATCTGTTGTATCTCTTTTCGATTTTATGTTTTATCTATCTTCCTTTATGCTCTACCTTAGATGTGATTGAGTTTATATTCTGCTATGTCACCCCCATTCGGGGAGTATAAACTGTTTAGTCTTATACTGTTAGATGCATTGAGACCTAGGACAGCGTTCTACCGCCGACACTGCGGCGTAGGCTGGGCGTCGTTGCGTTCTCGTGCCCTAACTCTAGGGTGCGGGTCGTGACACGTTTTTAGTGGTGGCCCATGCAGGTCGAGACTAAAAGTGTAGTGGTATTCGAACTAGAGTACCACTACAGCCTGCAGTAGGAATAGAATATATTTTGAAGGTACTCAATCACAGTTAGGAACCCTTGAGATATTCCTGGGACGACCCTTGAGAATCTTATTTTAACTTCGATTTGAAAACTCTCTTTTTCCCTTGATTTGATTTATTTTTACTTTTTTTGTTGTTAAATTTGATTTTTATAGATTATTGTTGAATTCGAGTTTGTAATTATTAATTTTCATGGATGACTGTCGAATTTGAATTTTGATGATAGCTATTGCATCCGAGTTTGTATTTTGATGGATTTTTGTTCGTTTTTGAATTTTGATGTTTGTTGATAAATTGATTTGATTTTTGGGTATTCATTGTTGATTTAATTTAATTTTTGGCAAGATAAAATTATATGGGCTAGGTCATCTATGTTATGGAATCTAGTCTTTTATAGTCACATTAGCCAGCATGGTGAGGACATATAGTCTGACTCTGGATATATTTCTCGGGTGTGGGAATTTAAGGTTTTCGTATCCAAGCTAGCGGCATCGCAAAAATGTTAAATACCATGATTTTAGAGATATGTGCATAAGTCAAGGGCTCTGCGATTATTGTAGCCTTGCTTACTAGTATGACGAGGATTTAGAGTACCATGATTTTGGATAGACACATATAATTATCAGATTGCGCCCTAAACGTTTTTGAACATATTTTCTCTATTTTTGTTTCAGTCATTAAAAAAAAAGAATTATTATTTATTTATTTGTTTTGTCGAGTTTTCTATTATTTAACTCAGGAGTAAGTTTAGTTGGTTTATAAACCTTGTGTAATTTCTTGCTATGAGTTTTTCATAATACAATGAATCGATGATTTTGTTAGACTTTATCTTGAATTTGATATTTTAACTCTGGATTTCAAAACGGTTCCTTCTTTAAACAGATAAGCAGAACAAATTTTATCGTTATTTCTTCTTGCTATTATTCTTGTACTGAATAATAATGATTATAAAACTGTCTTGATTTTGTCAATCACCTACTCTGTAATTTTGGTAGGAATTTAAATGTTAGTCTTAACGTAGAATTAATTTTTTTTTTATATTGGGACATGAGAATATATATATGAATATATATAGTGGATACTTTCCTGACACTTATGCATGCTACACTCGATTTCCACCTATCTAAATAAATATTAATATGTCGTTGATGTTAAATTTTCAAAACCCCAATATTTCTGGTTTTCTACTTTTTCAGTTTAAATTCGTAAGTTAAATATAAATTTCATGTTATTAGTTATGTTTACATCACTGCACATGTATGTCATACCTAGAGTTTCATTTAAAAATTTTTTTGTTCAGTTTTGTGTTTAAATTTGTCAAATCTGAGACTGTGTTCATATTAACCCTTAATACTGGATTTTAAATGTTAGTTCAAATTATTGTTTTAAATGTAATATTTACAGCTGTGTACATTGTTGTTGTAGGGATATAATGTTAGGTTTCATATTCTTACATGATAGGTTGTGATAAACATTGAGTTGGTTTTGATGTTCAAATTTCTCCAAAATCCTGAAAACTGAATATATGTTAACATTTTCACATTGATTTCAAATGTTCAATTTCAGATTTAACATGTAATATTGAACTGTATGCGTAGATAAATGTATGGATAGTATGTTAGGGTTTCATTTCTATCATGTTAGGATGTATTGGGACCATTGAGATTGGTTGCGATGTTCAAAACCCTAAAATCTGAAACTGTGTTATGTTAATATTGCACTGGTTTAAATGTTAGCATCTTTTCAGATTTTGTATATAAATGCTGAACTAAAACTGGGTTTAACCTTTCAATACTAAGCTATAACCCTGTACAAGGACACACACACCCTAACTTAGTATACATTGTCATGTAACCTAACCCTTTTTCTCCTCTATGTTATGATTATATATCTAGATAGATATATATAGAGCTTAGGCATACATGTTATAATATATAAATACATAACTAAGTCTCTACCTTTTTATATATATATATATGGTTAGCCATGCAAGTTGTGATTAAATAGATTGTATATTGTAGATTGTTAACCCATATGCCATGATTAATGTAACTTGATAGTTATTGTTTGAAATCCAAATCCTCATATACACTTTCATGTATATTCACGTACACACACGCCTACTATCTAACCATATGAACACGTCCCCATACACACAATGCTAGCTTTTTCCTCTCTAACGCTCTCTATATATATATATTGTGATTGGATTTCAATGCAAGTGATTTTCAATTCCTTAATTTTTTGAATTTGATTTTCTGTACTTTTTTTTAGATAATTGGTAGTTGCCTTTATTTTATTTTGATAATGACCAATTTTTATATAGGATGGTAGACAGCCCTACAACCTTGATGATTGTTGTTCCCTTACCTTCCCAATTAAGACACCCTAGATTGTTTGTGTGTTGATACCATAGTATTGTTTTGACCTAGAATGACCAGTGCACCTAGGTGAGACTTCCAACTTCTACGGTATGCCCTGACCTTGTATACTATTCCTTCAAATTGCATGATTTAGATAAAAAAAAATTTAGACCTTGATTGTTAGGAAATAGGGACGTCATCCCATTAGTATCAGTTGTAGATATATATAGGTTACTCCTGGATGTGGGGATGTGTGTCTATAAACATATAGCTTATGAAATTTATGAGAGATTATAGTATCAGCCTTGATAGGATGTACTAGTCTTTTGGTGAGTATAAATGTGTTATGAGAGATAGGGGCCTATATGTCTTAGTAATGCATCGTTCCTATGGTAATAGAATGTATTAATAGATGGTTAATAGGAAGATAATAGTTTGAGCATACCTATAGCCTATGATCAGTTCCTTTTCATCCTTAGTTAAGACCACTTTAAAATAGGTCCAGTCCCTTGGATATAGGTTCCAGTCCATATTTTATTGAAGTTCCATTACCGCCGTACAGCAGAGCAGTATTGGAGGTATTCCTAGATTGACACTTTTTAGATGTCCGTTTATTATTCTAGTGTTAGGAAGTGTTACCTTAGATATTGGGTAGGTTAGAGGCTCTAGAAGGAGTACTATCGATCTTAAATTTCGAGGACGAAATTTTTCTAAGGTGGGTAGAGTTGTGGCACCCAGTTTCCCAAATAAGGGTAATTTTGAAATTTTGTGTTTATAATTATTTTAATAATGATATTTACTTCATGGTATGATTTTTGGTAATTTTAAATTATTTTAAAATTATTTAAATCAATGACTTGTGGTTTTGACGTTTTGCTAGTGAAACCCTAGAGACTGTTTGACCTAGAGCCTAACCATGTGATTATGATATTTTAATGTCATTTTTGGCCTAAGGATATTTTTGTATTTGACCTCTTTGAATTATTTTGATATTATTTTATTATTTATGATATTGTTTCGGGGTTATTTGAGTCGGGTTCGAATTTTATTTCAATCTGACTTGAAACGGGGACCCGGGGGTAGTTTTACTCTAGTGGGACCCACACACTAGTTAGGCATGATCCACATGATATTAATTTTAGTCCACATGATAGAAATATTTTAGTTAGAGGTTAGACTAATTATTATGGATAAGGCTAGTGTGATTAGAGACTTTAGAATGACTAATTTAGCCCCAACCAATTAGCCCTTTCCTAATACTCATAGAATAGGTTAGTGGGGGCATTTTGGACCTTACCATAATAGGACAAATAGCCCCATATGGCCAGCCAGTTTGGGAGAGGATAGGCTCAAGTTCATTTCATTATTCTCATCCACACTCTCTCTCTTGTTCTTCTCCAAATTCCTAGAGAGCAATCCCTAGCAATTTCTCCACCAAATCCTTCCATTTTGCCACCAAATCTTCTTCTTTCCTTCTCCATTCTAGCCAAGGAGGAAGGTACCCAAGTTTGGGAGGATTCGGAACTCGTTCGTGTCCTTTTGGAATCTCTACGTGTCGGTGTCGCTCCGGGAAGGCTTTTCTTCGATTCGATCTACCGGGAGGTATAAATCCCTTCTTCTTTTTATTTTCTCATGCATATAGGTCTATTTTGAACCCATAGGAATGACCCCCATGGTTGTATCTCCATTTGTGTCCATTTCGTGTCCATTTGGAGGTCATAGGAGTGTCCTTTGTGTTGTGGTTGTGTTCATGTGGGAAAATTCCAAATTTGAACACACTATGTGTTGTTGTTATGTATGAATGAATTATTACATGTTTAATCTCATATTTTTGTATTGGAGATGTGTTCTATAGTGTCTCATATATATATATTAGTGTAGAGAGTGAGTTCTTGATATATTATGTTATATATTTGTGTTCTTTTTTCTCAAACTACCCAAATCCGTCATGATTTTTATCCACGTTTTTAATTTCAGTCCTAACTTAGAAATGTCATAACTTCTAGTTCAAAGCTCGGTTTAATCTCACATTTTTTTTAAAAGAAGCGTATTGAAGTTAGCTTTCCAAAAACATGTATTAATAGGCCTAATTCTTTCTGTAACTTTCTGGAGAATTATTTGAGTGTCAGTTGTACGAAAGACAAATGCGTTCTCGGTGTTTTCACGATTCCGGGAGTTTCCGGAAACGAAAACGCGATCCGTTTGAAGTTTCGGAAAGCTAACACATAGATCTATAACATACTTTAATCCTAGATTTTAATTCATGCTACGATGGTACAGTATTGATTATTAGTAGGAGTTACTATTCGGTATATGCATTTTGTGCACCCTTGTGTGTAATATAATGTTCTATTCGATTTTAACCCATGTTAATGTATATATATTATGTAATTAAATAGAGAATGCAAGCATGAGTAAATGGTTAAATAAATGACGTATGAGGTATAAGTATCCTATCTAATGTAAGCATGTATAAGTATGGCTTGTAATGAATATGTAGGTTCCATAGTATGTAATGTATGGTGCATATAGTAGTGCAAGAGAATAAATGAATGATGAATGAATGCAAACATGAATGTAATATAATAATAGATGTAATGTATGAAATATACAAGTTAATGAGATGTAATGTTCTAGGTTAACACAAATCCTATATTACCTCATGTACCCCTTACACTATGTTGACACTATCACATTTGACACTTTGTTCACTTACACTTTGACACTCTTTGATATGTATACACTATGTACGACCCTTTAACCCTCACTTGCCCCTTTGTCATGTTCACATACACACACATAGCCTCTTAAATAAGTATTTATGAATACAGTTAACTTAGCTATGTATGTATATTATATATATGTTAGCATATTGTGTTGTAATATATATATTTATATAACTATTTGAAATACCATGATTATAGACCTAATGTTGAATACCAATATATGCATGTGTATATGTGTGTAGACATATATAGCTTAAAGTAATATATTACCAAGTGTATATCCAATGTGAATTCTTGCCTATTTGAGTATTGAATAATTGCATGCTATATAGAGTTGGGTGTATATTGGCTTGTATAGCCTTGTACTGATGTGTGCTTGCTAGGATAGTCTTGGTTAGGCCTAGTAAGACTTGTTGGGTTAGGACAAGACCTAGTTTGACCTAGTTTGACTAGTGCAGTTGACCAGAGTTGCCCAAGGGTTGACTTTGGCCTAGTTTGACCTAGATTCATGTAGAATGCATTAGAGTGCTTTATATTACCCTTCTGGACATGTTGTGACCTGTGCTGTTCTAATTAGGAGCCAGACACTTCTTCTCGGACAGTATCTTTACCTTAGACATTCAGATATCAGGCGAGTACATTCTCTGATCATTTCATATCCTGCTTAGAATTATTTCCTGCAGTAGATTACTTTACTTGTACTGTCACGTTGGTCACACGGATTGGTACTATATGGATCCCTTCTTGAGATGTTATCCTTAGGGAGCATCGGGTACTACATGTTCTGTGCGTTTCACTTACATGGCATATCATATGCTTCATTGGTTCTTTGATCACTTACGACATATACTCTTATGATCGTAGAGTCTTCCTAGAATCCTTATCCCATTTATGGGACTACTATGTATCACCTTTGGGGTCTATCACCTTCGGGGTCTATCACCTTCGGGGGCTGTTACATAGCATCATATAACATAACCTGGCTGGATCCTTGTGTATTGATTGTGGGTACGGGGGAGTAGAAATGGACTTGTGAATAATACCCAAGTAGTATCTTATCAGAATCCCTTCCATAGTGTCTTATCAGAATCTTCTATGCCATTTACATGTCTATATTGTACTCTGACTCACTAGCCACATGTTAGTTCTTTATTTATAGTAGATATTTCTATTACAGCTTTCTCTCTCTGTTTACATACTGCACTTCTTTTAGTACTTGTATCTTACTTTACTGCATGAATATATTTTCTAACCTGCTATGAACTGTTGAGATGTATTGTGCTCGCTCCAGTCCTGACTGGACCTGTTGATAAATTTTACAGATGGTCGGGGATTTCCTGTTAGCCTAGAGGAGACATAGTAGAGGTTGTTTAGATAGTTGTTTCTTTTGTTTGGAGTTGTATTTTACATTGTGGATTACTGTATTTGGGTTTTGAGATGTATTCTGAGTTTGTATCTTGGACACTTAGACTCCTATCTGTTGTATCTCTTTTTGATTTCATGTTTTATCTATCTTCCTTTATGCTCTACCTTAGATGTGATTGAGTTTATATTCTGCTATGTCACCCCCATTAAGGGAGTATAAACTGTTTAGTCTTATACTGTTAGATGCATTGAGACCTAGGACAGCGTTCTACCGCCGACACTGTGGCGTAGGCTGGGCATCGTTGCATTCTCGTGCCCTAACTCTAGGGTACGGGTCATGACAGAATCTATAGCCTGCCGTCGAGTAGAGCACATTTCTAGCACAATGTCATGTGTTGCACCCACCAAGCTACATAGGGGTACATGCGTTTCTTGGACGATGTACCCACATGAACTCAAGCCATAATTGCGTCCGGATAGCCTAGATGGTCTGCAGGGCTTGTGGCTGTGGAACAATCTTGTTGCATCTTGTTAGTAATTAGGCCTGTGATAACCCTAGTTAGTTAAAGTATCAAGCCGTACACATTGCTTGGCCGTGAATGCTGGATGGAGCCTAACCAGTCTTGTCTTGTTCGAGTACCTGGCTACTTCGGAACATGATTGCTCATGCTTAACTTATTAATGACTGATCAGAATAGTTTTTCTCATTTTTTAGACATTTATTGTTCTATTCAAATTTCATGCCTTATTTTTATCTTCCTTATTATATGTTCTGAAATATTTGTTTTAGTTCTTAAGTGAAGCCTCCTTTGTGGCACTTTCTCTTTCTGGGATCTGACCCAGCTGGTTTTGTATGACCAGATACCGGAGCAGCTCCAAAGGATCTACCTATCTTCCAGCCAGATGGTGACCACCAGGCGTAACCCTGGCAACAAGTGGGTTTTATTTTGTTTCCCCCACTCTATTGTAAAAATATTCTTTTGAGGCGTTTAGCCGACGAGCACGTGTTAGCTCGATTGCACTTTACTTACTGTCTGTCTACGGGCTGTAGCATGATTTACAAATCCTAGGATTGATCATGTATGACTGAAACTCTTGCTAGTCTTGATATTTTGTATGACTAGCTTCATGATCATCCAAATATGTAATGTATAGGACGCTTTACTATTGTATATTTGGTGCTCTGACATCTTGTAGCTGTTAGTACTTGCTTAAGATTGAGACAATAGGCTTGTTCATGACCTTAAGAGACTGATGGCTGGTAGTTAAACCCTCATGTATCTAGACAGCTGTGACCGTATAGCGAGGTGGGTTGCACTTCAATATACGTAGCTGGCTGTGTCTGCCCCCGCTCTCCAGTATTTTGGTTCTGGGGCGTGACAGAGCACCTTTCATCGACTTTGTAGTATATGATATACTACCTGAAGATCTTAAGGAAGCTACAAGTATTCGCCGGAGATCGCTTCGATTCTATTATAATCATACCACCAAAATTCCCTTTTGACGAACTTTTGATAGATTACTCTTAAGATGTCTTGCTGGTGATGAAGCGAAGCAGGTATTACGCAAAGCTTATGACGACGTTTGTGGAGCACATCAGTCCGGTCCCAAATTACAGGATCGTATCCGACGTATAGGCTACTACTGACCCTCTATGGTATCAGATGCCATTGATTATGCAAGAAAATATCGAGCATGTCAAATTCATGCAGATTTTATTCACAAATCGTCAGAATTTCTTCACCCGACTGCTGCCTCATGGCCCTTCGAAGCTTGGGACATGGATGTAATTGGTCCTATCAATCCTTCTTCATCTAAAGGACATCGATTTATCTTGGCTATAACTGATTATTTCTCTAAATGGGCTGAAGCCATACCTTTAGCTGACGTAAAGACTAGTAGCGTTATCAACTTCATCAAATATCATGTGATATACGATTTGGTGTACCTCGTAGGATCATCCATGATAATGTACCACAGTTCGTCAGTCAGAAATTTACTAGGTTCTGTGATGACAACCGAATCAATAATGTTGCTTCTACGACCTATAATCCTTCTGCTAATGGGTTAGCTGAAGCATTCAACAAGACTATCATCAAACTCCTCAAAAAGTTTATCTCTACTAAAAAACGTAATTGGAGTGAGAAGCTTGGAGAATGTCTATGGGCTTATCATACTACAGTCCGTAATCCTACAGGTTGTACACCTTTTTCTCTAGTATATGGATGTGAAGCTGTCTTACCGTTGGAAATTCAAATTTCATCCTTGAGAATTGCCACTGCTAATGAACTTACTACAGAAAACAATGATCGTCTCCGGCTTCAAGAATTGGAGGCGCTCGATAAGAAAAGGCTACTAGCTCAACAACATATCGAATTATATCAGGCCCGCATTTCAAAAGCTTACAATCGCAAAGTTAAAGTGCGAACATTTCAGGAAGGTGAGATTGTTCTTACGGTCAGACATCTTATGACTATGACCCACATGAGCAAAGGAAAATTCGAAGCGAAATGGGAAGGTCCGTATGTGGTGAACAAGGTTTTCTCGAATGGAGCCTACCAATTAATAGATATAGATGGCAGAATTGCTAGATGCCTATCAATGGCAAATTTCTCAAGAAATATTATGTATAAGAGAAAAATATTTTCATTCAGAGAAATGATATAAATAAAACTCATATTTATTCACATGATTTAAAAGCAGAAAGAGGTACATAATATCAAGGACGGGGATGAGGACCCGACCCTTCCCGGTTAAATACATGATTTGCCAGCAATTCAAACATCTTGTTGTCCGAACACACCAGCAACTCACATGCAGCTGTCCTAGCAGCTTCTTCTTCAGCAGTCTTCCCAAGCTCCACCAACTTAGCAATTAGGTCCTACTCTGGTACAGGAACAGTTGAGCCTTCCATCACTTCTTTCTGAGGAGGCACCGGAGGCTCAGCAGGAGGCGTCTCTGTTGTATCTTCAATCTTCAGAGTGAGCATATCTTCGAAAGACATTATGTACTGAGAGAAAAGAAGTTGACTACAGAAGTTCTGTTCTATTTATAGACAGAATGACTAGATAATCGGCTTCGAGAACCGATGCAACTTTTTTCTCCTCGAAAAAAGTCCAACTGTTCATTCATTCACTTCTTCTCCCTAAAAGAGTCAGATTGTTCATTCATTCTCATCCTCGAGAATCGAGGTGACATTTCATTCATTCAGTTTCTTCTCTTCGAGAACCTCGAGGTGACTGTTCATTTATTTAATTTCTCTCTCCTAAGAAGTTTGACTGTCTATTCATTCATCAATGTTAGCATTTATTATCTTTTATTTACTTTCTTGTAAATAAAGACATAGATGATAAATCCTCAAATCTAAAACAGAAAAAAGAATTTACGTCCTCCGCACCTCTGAATTCTAATATCTACGTCAGCAACTTGTCATGTCCCTATTACCTCTGACAAAGTTGTCTATTGAAATAACAATATTTTTAACATTATATTCTGCCACGTCCACATTACCTCTGAGCAGATGTAATAAATATTATTATTTTCTAATTAAGAAATATATCACGTCCAGTACATCTGAATATATTTTCTATTATATTACTTATATCTATAACAAGGTATTCAACAAGTAATGGAACCACAGAAAAAATTTCTTATTTCATTTTCTTTTGATTAACATGTTCAAAAAGATACATCATAAAGAAAAAGATAACAATTTTTGGTCATTTTATTCTGAAGAGTAAGTGATGAGTTCCATAATCCGCTTCTTCAAGGCTTTGGCTCTTTCAGTACAAGAATCCATCACCCGTTGCCTGGCTTCAACCCTTCCTGACTCTGGGTCAAAAGGGTGCAGGACGGCTCTTTGACGGGCTAGTTCTTCATTTTGTAGCCGGTCAAAGTCATCCTTTTGATGATTCAAAACATCTAAATGGTTGATAGCAGCCTGATGTAGCTGAGTTTCTTTTTCTACACCCTGCTTGATGGCTATGAGCTCTTTCTGAGGCCGGACTATTTCAGCCTCTAGATCAGAAGCTTTCTTTTCCTTATCTGTAGCTGCAGCTTTATAACTCTTAGCAGTAGAAGCTACTTCAGAGATCTGGACATCCACCTCAGAAGATTGTCTCATAAAAGCCTGTAAAAAAACTTCAAAATTGGCTTTATTAGTTTCAGCCTCTCGAGCCATAGCTTAGTATTCTGCATTCACTAGAAGCTCAACCTCTCATCTTTTAAGGTCTTTATAAACCTTAATTGACTCCTCCAGCTCATTCAAAATATGATCCAGGAAAGTGGCATGAGCCGCATCTCCTTGGCTGCGGATGCCTCCAATTAAAAATGATAAGGGATTTCTGACTGTACTGAATGGAACATCCTCTCTCTCCATCACCCGATATATTAAAGGCTCTAGAGATATGAAGAAGACTTTGGTGAAGGAAGCCACCGCAACTTGTTAGCCGCTACAGCACTTGGGGTGGCTACCACTTCTGCCAGAGTCTCTACAACTTTAACAGGTGGAGGCGCTTCATCTTGTGCACTGATATGGGAAGAGCTCCCCTCTCCTGCTGGGGTTCCTTTGTCCAAGGGGGCCATTGTTGAGCTGGTGGTTCCTGTAGGTCATTCTGCAATTTACATATGCCATTTGTTAAGAGCGATGTACGATGTTGAAGGAGTTAAGATAAATAAATCATTTTTTAGAAATCTACCTGAGCCGGGCATTGCACGTGGAGTCTCAAGAGGTCAGGATGGTTCCATTTGAAGGCTCGACATGGTGTCCGCAGACATTGTAGCTTGACTACTTCCAGCCCCTGATTTAGTTTGAGGTGGCAAAGTAATTGGAGTCTGCTCTACTAATTCTTCAGTGTTTACCACTCCGGAAGCCTTGGGTTTTCCACCTACTTCTTCGAAGATTCTGGGTTCATCGATTCTGGGACTAGTATGCCCTTCATCGATAACTAGGTTTTCTTACCCTCAGCAGTTGACTGGCCTTCATTAGCCGATAATTCTTGAGGTGATGGCACATCCACTAAAATCTGTCCCTCCTTAGCGGTACTATTTCAGTCATCACCAAATAATTCGTCACCATAGTCACAATCTGCTAACGCGTCTATCATCTCTCGATCCTCTTCAAAGTGAGTAGGATCTTGAGCCTCTACAGAATTTATCACTCCCTCTTGAGGAGGCACATCTTTCTCTTGAGAGATGGTTAGCGGAGTAACATGAGTTGGTGAAGGAACTGTTATCCCCACCGCAGCAAGTATATTAGTAGGAATATTTACCATCAAAATATCCGATCTTGGGCCCTTTACAGTCGTGGCAGAAGGCAGGATATCTGCTGAAGTAGCCACTGCAAATAAAAGAATCAATCAAATGTACATGTTTAAAAGGAAAATATTTATCGATGTATATCAAAATCCAGATATTACCTTCCTGAAGTAGTAAATCTTGTTCCATATAGCTAGTAGATTCCATCGATGGGGGTGGAACAGAAGATGTATCAGCTCTCCGAAGAACTGGTCGGTTCGTTAATAGTTTTCTCCTGACTTCCCTGCATGATGGTGCAACAAGTTCCTCAGCAGCTTCAGTATAATCATCATCTAGATTGATTAAGGCAGTAGATGTTTTTTCTTGAGTAACCCCTCATTGTTTTTGAATAGAAGAAGGAGTGGCTTCCTTCTCTCCGGGAGAGGTACTAAGGAGCATCTGTTTAGACTGAGAATGAGTTGTTCTCATGGTCGTTGGTTCATTTATGACCAATGAGGCCCTTTTCTTCTTTTCCTGAGCGCTAGGCGAAGCAGGTCTATCATCAAGTTGAGGGAGGGCCGTTGTCTCCTTAGTTTTTCTTTTTCTTAACCCTTTGGCAGGGGATTTCTCTTTCCGTACCTTTAAAGATACGTCCAAAGGATCATGTACCTTATCTGGATAGTTTTTGCCAATAGAAGCTTCCAGCGGTGGATCTGCGGGATCGTTATCCTCTATATCTTGAAATAATTGTGCAATGTGTTCTCCTAATCGAGATCTCTTATCACTTGCAAAGCTATAAGTGAGATGGAAGCTTTTGATAAAAGTGTTTGCCGAAGTATAGAAATTCGCATATGTATATAACATATGTGGGCCTTGCTGAAGATTATAGGGCATGGAAAATACAACTTTCGTGCCCCTGGCACGGTAATATCTCCAAGCCCTAGCTCCATCAATCAGATAGCCTTTGGCCTGCAGACAAGTAGTGGCTTTACCCACATATAGTTGACCATAGCCAAACAGTCGTGCAAATCAACTTGGCAAATATGGCTCTAAACATCAGTCTTCTTCAAATCGGTAGACGAAGTGAGATGGACGGATCATCTGCAGCCATGAAAAGATGGGTGGACTTAGGCGGAGTGATGCCACATCCATATCTTTTAACTGTGGAGGGATAGTCTCATATCCATGAGGAGGGGGATACACTAAAATCTCTACGCAGATCCATGATTCAATGCAAACCTGTATTCTAAAAGAGCAGTGTAATTCCAACGAGCGCTGGAATAACGTCGGATGAAATTTCCACCGACAGTTCCCATATCGGGATTCATCGAACATGGATGTTGAAGTAATAACCATCCGAACAAATATGTGTAAGGCATCTCAGTACGAGGAAAATCTTGCCTCGCCGTCTTATCGTGAAGCATGGTATGCACAAATGAATGCAATCCTGCATTTAAGCGGCAGGTCATTGTCAATAAAAGATGCATCTTATACCCAAAGATGAGACGTACTGCAACAAACTGGACACCTCGGTGGAACCTATCAACTGTACTGGCTCCTGGAACTATGAAGCAGCGCAGCCATAAAGAGAGAAAACATGCTAGATGGGCCTCTTTAGACATGGATCTATAACCCTGTCTGAGATAACTTTGGAGGGCATCACCAGCCTTAAATGGATGCCAGTCCTCATCCAGTCTGATATCTCCATGTTTGTGTTTCTCCATCAAAAATTGTACGTCACTTTGACGGAGGGGCTCAAAGAAACGAAGAGCACATGCTTGACTCTCAAGTGGCTTATCCTCCCACGCATGGCCCAGGAAGAGGTACGACGTCCATTTGGTTATATAACAAGTACCTGCAGTGGCACTTTTATAGTAGAGAGAGTAGATCTTGTAATGACATAATAGTTCTTGAAAGACAGCGATCATCTGTGGATTGTCTTCTGCCATAGTATCCAATTCTTTATTTGTGGGCACGTACTCTTCATATGAATTGTCACCCATTGGAAGATGAGAGAGAAATCTCATCTCATGAAGTGCAAATCCATTTCTCCAAAAGTTCCAGTCTTATCATTGTATCTCTCTAGAAACATATAAGCATTCTGGCGAATGCCGTAGACGAAGGTCCAGATGGCATCATAAAGTTCTAGTTCGAGGAGTTTATCCTTGAACTGATCCAAGATCCAGGTAGTTAAGCTTCTCCAGTATTTCATATTTGGGTTAACTAAACCTGTCATACGCATGGCGCGATCTGGATATCTTCCTTCAGCCTTCGCTAATGCATTCGTAAAGATGGGTACTCTGACTGGAACGAGTAGAGATGAATCCTCGGAAGGAATACAACCTGGTCTTAAACCTCTCAAGTGAGTGCTGTATTTCTCAGAAGTGCTATAAAAAGTTTCCTTATGCTGCGGACCTGTCACGACCCGCACCCTAGAGTAAGGGCACGAGAAGTGGGTATGTCCAGCCTACGCCGCAGTGTCGGTGGTAGAACGATATCCTAGGTTACTATCTAATCAACAACTCACGCAATTATATAATGTACTTGTCAAATCTCAACTCCGAACGGAGGACAAGTATAGATATAATGAATCTCAATCACAGTCTAAGAACGATAAGATATCACAGAAGTTATAACTAAAGACTAAACAACAACATTTAAAAACTGCTAAAAATAATATCTCAAACAAACTCGTATCTCAAGTTATTACAATTCAAATTCTAAAACATGAAAACTAAACCAAGTCTACTAGCTAGTCTCCCGATCACTCCTGAGTGTCGGGGCCATAGGTAGCTAAGCCATCTCCTACTCCAAGGCAAGTAGGGCAAATGTCCTCAGGGCAATCATCTGTAATATTTTCAACAGGTCCAGTCAGGACAGGAACGAGTACAATTCATCAAAAAATTCCAAGTAAATGACAGAGAACTATAAAGCAGTTATAGATAGTTTTATTGATGAATATGATAGTTTCTATACAGGTGATGGTATAGAGAAACAGTTAAGATACAAGGGAAGTAAGGTAAGTAAAACAAGAGAAGAACCATAGCAAATAAGACTGTAAATAGAACTAGCTGAACTAGAACAACATGATATAAGTCCAGAATGTAAATGTAACAAGTGAAAAACTCAAGTAAATCCAGACAACATGAATCTGATACCAAGGTGATTCCAGTACAAGATGAGTCCGGTATGAGGTGAGTCTAGTCAGTGATCAAAGGTTCCTGGGTGATTCCAGCCTATACTCTAACAGTGTGCTTTAAAATACTGAGATCGACATGTAAACGGCTGTAGTAATACGACACACCACACACTCGGCCAAGTGTGGGATGGCTATCAGTTCAGAATAATTCCAAGGGAGTGGTTCCAGTATTTGGGAATGTTCACATGTCTACTCTAATATTTCTCCGCCCACAAGTACAAGTAATCCAGAAAACGACACGAGAATCGAGATGAGTCCAGCCAAACATAATAATACCAGCAAAAGATTTCAGAGTGATTCCAGGGTGATTCCAGTAGGTGATTCCAGTAGTGATTCCAGAAGGTGATGCCAGTAGTGGTTTCAAAAATAGAGGCCAGACAGATGGTATGTGTGTCGCATACATGAATCCAGAAATATCCATACGTGTTGTAAGAATCACATAAAACTAACTAGAACTGAAGTACAGTAATTGACAAGTAAATGAAAGAACTATCAGAGAATGTACTCGCCTGATACTCTAAAAGAGTAATAAATATCAGATGTCTGCACCCGAGTCACAATGTCCTAAATAGAGCAGTACAGGTTATAACATCTCCAGAATGGTAAATAAGTACATACAATGCAATCTACATGATTTCTAGGTCGATTTAGGTCAAAGTCAACTCTAAGTCAAACCTGGTCAACTGTCTAGGTCAAACTAGGTCCAAGTCAACCTTGGTCAACCTTGGTCAACTCTGGGTTAAGCCAAGTCAACATCTAGGGTATTGGTCAACTCTCTAGGCCACTAGGTCAACACTAGGCCTAAACCAAGCCACAAGCCTAACAGGAACACTAACAGTCCAACCACATCACAGTCTACCTATACCAAGATAGCCTACTAACTAACCCTCAATTTTAACACTCACTCAAGGACACACTATGAACCACATTCACATAGCAATATATATACATTCATAGGTATACACTCAATCCTATATTCATAACATTAACATTGCCTACATTGCATATATCATGGCATACCTACACTTATTCATTCATGCATTCATTTTACATATGTTGCTTACATGCATGCTCTTCTACATTCATTCACATATATTGCATATATACACTATATATATATAGAGAGAGAGAGGGCAAGGAAGGGGGCATGAGGTGTGGTGTGGTGTGTGTGTTAAAAGAGTAAGGTGTGAAGAGGGTTCTCAGAATTCATTCAGTCAAATGACAGTTGTGTGTGTACACAGGAATACATGATATTGTGTGTTAGAGTGTCAATTGGATAGCTAATAGTGAATGCCACTTAACCCATAAGCCAGTGTATAGCAGTGAACAATTCAGTTAAAACTTAGAAAATTCCATTTCAGTCTTCATGTAGGAAAGAAATCCTCATGTTCCAATTCTCATATTTAGTTTTAATCTATCAACCTTTACATTAAACTCAGTTAACACATTATATATAAATTTCTATTTGTTAAACTCAGGTTTCAGTTTGCCTACAACTGAACCAATGAAAACCAATATGTATATAAGCAACCTTAAACAAATCCTAATAACTAACATACATCAAAATATTTCTCAGGTTTCCTATACATTCTCAGGAAACTCAATATCCTAACTCTAAACCAATCCAATACACAAGTTTAAGGCATAATCTCAGTTTGCAACATTCAGAATTTACATTAACCTATAGCTCAGGAATCATTTCCCATTTCAGTTTTCATAATTGAATAGATGAATGTGTGTGGGTTATAATGTCCTAATTAAGTTCTCAGATTTTTAGAAATAGGTAATCTCAGGAATTTATTCATTGGAAAACTCAGGTATTAATCCATTTACTTGAAATCCCAGTGATTCTAATCATTGAATTAAAACCCACATTAGTTAACATTAAGCATTAGAAATTCTCAGGTTTCCAGAGATTTGAATCTCAGTTAACATTCAAATGAAAACCCAATTCGAACTGTCAAGGAAACTGGGAACAATTGTTCACACGAATATTCAAATGATAACCTAAAATAATAACACAAAAATCTCGAAATTAAGTATAAATATGTGTGCAGAGGTGCCATCTAGGTGTGTCTACACATACGTGTCCACCATGTGTCTAACAGTGTCCAAAATCCAAGTGTCAGTAGGGGTATCAATTTGTGCACAGGCAGCATCGTGCACATGTGTCGACTAGCCTAGGGACTCGTGTGTCCATCCTAGAGCCATGTGCTCGTGTCAGTAGTTAGGTGGGGTGTCAGGGTATGTGTCTAGGTGCCTGAATAGTGTCGGGGTCGTGTCGTGTCTGAGTTCGAGTTGTAAATCAGTGGGGTTTCAACAGTGTGTACAGTGTAGTGAAAAACCCGTACGCGTGTGATTTCTCACACCCTACTCTATGAAACCTGATGAAACTTTGGGGCATGATGTCAGTGCATGCCCCCTCTTGTCCACCAAAACTTGTGGCAAAAGAGTCCGTGTCGTGTCCTACAGGGGGCCCGAGTATCAGGGTCGTGCACAGTGTGTCGTGCAGTGGGGTCGAGGCTTCGTGGACACGCCACATGACACGAGACGACACGTGGTCACGTCCACATGTAGCTCTGACATAGGGCTACACGAAAAATACGTCACCATGCGTCCACGTCGTGTCAGGACACGATACGACGCGTGTATCAGTGACAAAATCTGCGTGCTGTGTCTGTGTACAAAAATAGTGCACTAGGAATATCGTGTCCGACACGTTATCAATTGACACAAAACTTTGGGAATGACATGTCAGTCATGTCCCCTAGATGTGTGTCAATTTTCACGTGTCCAAGTGACAAAGACACAGAGAAATCATGATCGAGCAGCAGGACACTGCACGACAGTGTCGTGCAGCGTGTTCGTGTCCATTTTGGACACGGACACGGCTCGAAAACGTGCTCAGTCCTAGGGTTTTGTGATCAGCACCTAAAAACCTTTTTTTTATTCAATTAGTTTTTGAAAATAACACTTTTTATTCTCACAAGCATTTCAACAAACATGTTATTAAAAACACCGATACGTGTCCGATACGGACACGAAATGGACACGGATTCCTACCAAACTTGGGCTACAACTAGAGGAACCCTAAATGAATGCATCTATGGGAAGAAATCAGAATTTTACTAGGGTTTGTAGGGTTTTACCTATTGAGTGCTCAAACTCAATATAAAGGGCCTTGATTCGACGTCTTCCTCGGTTTTCTCCGGTTCAATCGTCCTCGAACCTTGCTAGCAAGTCCCCACAAGTACTCTCTACTGTTGGGGATGATGGTGCAATTGATTTGACTCAATTTGGATTTATTGGGAGAGTTTTAGGGAAAAACAAGTAGGGCTTTTTCTTGGGTTTGTAAAAGAGGCCAAGGCTTTGTTAATGTGACTTTATAGGAGGGGGGGTCTTGTGTGGCTGTTGAAATCATTAGGGTTAGGGTTTTAGATGAGTGGTTGAGGTTGCTCCAACAATTTCCAAGGCTTCCTATTGGTTAAGTCTTCTTTTTACAAATATCTCAAAAAGAAATATTTTCCCTAATAATATCTAGATATTGCTAACCTTGGCACTTAGTAGGAATGTTCTAACCCTAATTTCAACCTCATGACTAATCTAGGTTAGGTTAACTTCTAGGTTAAGGCTTCACAAAAAGGCTAGCACAATATTTAATTAATATAAATTACAAATTCACAAAATTGTCAAAATGACCAAAATACCCCTAGGCTAAAAATTGGTAATATGTAATTCTAATCACAAGACTAGGCTCCCTTGGTCATGGTTAATCTCTAGGCTTAGCAATACTAGGGTTTAACTAGTTAACCATCAAAATCACCCATCACTATTTTAAATAGTTTAAAATTAATTAAAAATCATCAAAAATCACAATATGTTTTAAATATCATTATTAAATGATTATTATCACAAAATTTCAAATTTACCCTCATCTGGAAAACTGGGTGTTACAGGACCCATTTTATAATAAATTCTTTCGACTCTGGCCTGTTGGATTAGAGTCAGGTCCCATGACATTCTTCGGTGGTAGCTCGCAAATTCATATTGAGATAAAGCCATAGACCTTGATATTTCTGTGAGGTATATGATTTTGTCTCCATATTGGTATATTCTATCCTATTTCCTTGCCTTAGGCTGGGAAGTCTTCTTGATGGCATCCCCAAATAAGAAAGCAGGCTTCTTATTGACCACATCATCAACACTCTCTAGGGATTCTCCGTTCATTAAACTCAGTAGAGTATGGCTTTCTTGGGCCACAAGAATAGTATTTCGCGCTTCAGGGCCGTCATACTGAGGAAATGAAATATGGGATAAGTTCTTTTTATACTCTGGGATATTAAAGGCTGAAGCGAATCTCTCAGCATGAGGATCTTCTCAGAGGTCAACTGCAAAAAAATACATAAACAGAAGTTAGAAACAACTAGAGTGCGCAACAATCATAAATACAGAGAGCTATGCAGCGCTATCCTTCTGATGAGCGATATCCTGGGTTGCGCGATAATTAAGTTGCACAACATCCCGGGTTGTGCGACATACTGGGTTGTACGACAATTAAGTTGCGCAACATACTGGGTTGTACGACAATTAAGTTGCGCAACATCCCGGGTTGCACGAAATACCGGGTTGTACGACAATTAAGTTGCACAACATACTGGATTGTACGACAATTAAGTTACGCAACATCCCGGGTTGCGTGACATACTTGGTTGCGCAACAACTTGATTGTGCGATATTCTTGTATTGCACAACAACTAAGTTGTGCGACAGCATGCGCAACATGGTTCGTAAGAACAAACATTGCTTAAACAAGCAACCACAACCTAATAAGGGGTGGCACAAAGTTTGCGATGCGCCAAAAACTCTAAGAAGAGAGGTACAAGTCATTCAAATCAAAAATTAAGTCGGCCACCAAGTTCAAAGTCGTTCGTTCTCGGTCACCTTCCAAAGTAGGGTTAGTCATTTCTTATCGTGAAGAGGAAGGCACATAATATGACGCACGGGTCGAAGGAGCACGGGTCGAGGGTTCAGTAATACTCTTTCGTTTATCGGTGATGGTCTTCTTGGGTGCCGTTACGTCGAGAAGATGATCGGAGGGAAGATCGAAAGAGCTCGAAGAATTCTCTCAGAAGAGTAAAGCAAAGGTAAAGAGTTAAAGTTGGTTAACAAGGGGTTATTTATAGCCTAAACAGAATCCTAACAATTACCCCAAGCTGCACATAAAATATCGTAACAACTCGCAACAAACTGCGCAAGATAGGCACAACTTGACTCAGAAATTGCCACGATTCAAAGTATTTCAAAGTTTTATTACATTTTAAAATTTAAAAACTTTGTAGGAGGTCTTGTAGAGCCTAAAAATCAAGTTTTACCATGTTTGTACTACTCAGCAATCAAGTTGCACCCAAAAAATCAAGTTGTGCCACTGTTATGAAGCCCAGAAATTAAGTTGCGCCAATTCTCAAGTTTCGCCACATATCAGATTGCGTCTAAATCATATTACGCCTAAACCTACGTGGCACCTGACAGTAATTATCATCATTAACTGACAGCACTGACAACTGACAGCATGTTAAAAAAAATCTCTTCGAATCCCGTAAAGCATGGTGCTCGAGACGATTTGCTGTCATTGATGACAGCTGTTCAGCGTGCTCTGCAAGTTGCGCCTAGGCGAAACCTGATCAAAATTTCCTCATGGACTGATATGTAACTCAAATGATGCCATGTGCCTATGCACTGAGTTGCACCTAGGCGCAACCGGATCAAGCGCAGTTTGACTCTCTGACTGAAGCTCGCGCAACCTGACAAAGTTGTGACAACTAACGTTCTAAAGCAGGATGACGTGGCACACATGCCACTAATCTCTCAAAACGTGTCTACTACTATGTACACGACCAGACGCATCTCAATCATATGATGCTACACATCTAAATACAGTTAGTCCACGTTCGAATAACTGAATAGAAGTTGGCACAACCTGAAGTCGTGCAGTTCAACCTCGCGCACATCAGAATAATTGCTAAAATAGTTATTTCCAGAACACTATAAATAGAGTTTTCAATCATTATTAGGGGATCAGAAATCAAGTGTTCTTATAAAATTGTTGTTGTACTTTCCCAGAATTTATTGTACTTTGTACGATTCTTTTCAAGTTTGGAATAAACTTTTTGTTTTTGCAAACAATGTCTTGTACTTTTCTATATTCATGCTTGTACCTTCCTATGGACACGATATTTCACGAGTTGGTCTTGTGTCTTGTTCCATGAGTTAGCTTGTACCTGGGAAGGGAAATACTACAGATGTGTGATCACACCCGAGTTACAATTTATGCTAATAGCTTCGGCCTCGTACAATGCATGCGGGCCAAAGCCGTACCTTTATGCCTGTGCCATGTTCCACTTTCTACCCAAGTCGATCACACACTCTGGAAGTATTTTAATTATATCACACATGTCAGATTCCTTGAATATTCATGAAAGGGTACCGGGTTATATTTTAGGTTCATTTCATACAGTCTTGTGTTTTATTTCAGCATGCTTGTGCTAGATTCTTATTTTGAGATTTATTGCCTGTTCATATTTCATCTTCATGTTGTTCTTATTCATTTCCTTGGATATACTTAGCTCCTCTCTTGACTAGGATATGTTGTAGGTGAGATGGGGGCTATTTGTGACACTTATTACGGGCATGAGCCTGGAGGTACCTTTGATCTAGCGGGTGTTGCTCTGGACTTAGAGGCCGAAGAGGCTTAGCACCTTGCCTTGTAGTTTCATTTAGACTTTGTATTAGAGACTTCAGTTTTACATTTCATTTTGCTGGAAAATGTAATAATTCGTTGTTGTACTTTATTCTGGGATTCGATATTATAGATGTTGTGGTTTATATTCATTCTTATCTGGACTTGTGGTTTCCCTAGAATTTGGTACAACTTACTTTATCGTGTCTAACGATGAAGGCTGGGCATGTCCGACTCGTGTCCGATTATTTGGGAGCGGGTCGTGACATATTTTTAGTAGTGGCCCATGCAGGTCTATCCTAATGGTACCTAGGTATTAGTGTACTTTGGGCGACTTGATAAACTAGGGAAACTTGATCACAACATAGAAAATCGGGTACATCGGGTATATTGATATTCTATAAACACTTGTTGCTTTTAGGCGGCTGAACTCTGCGTCGTACTCATCTACCGACATGTTCCTTTACTTCAGATAAAGGAACTGGTCGTAGAGAGCATCTCGAACGTGGATGGGAAAAATCTCTCAAAGAAGAGGTCGTAGAACTCCTTTCATGTGGTCCCAGTCCCCAGTCATCTTTCTTCAGCCTTCCACTAGTGATGAGCATTGTCTTTTAAGAGAGTCCACTGCTGTCACCTAATCATGTGCTGGCAACTGGAATGCCTTTAGAAACTTCTCCGTACTGATAAGCCTAGTGAAAACTTCTAGCGGAGTCTCATTACCCTTAAAATTCTTAGGCCCCATGTCGATAAAGTCCTTAATAGAGCCAAGATAAGGTTGTGGAGCTGGTGCTGGAGCTAGTACTGGGGCTGGTGGTGGAGGTCTAACTATGTACGCCGTCATGCTTTATCTCAACAGTTCAATTTACTGCCACTGAGACTATACCATAGCATATATAAACTCGGTAGTCGGGTCCGCATCAGTCGAAAGTGGAGGCAGCTGGGGTCCGGGCTATGGTAAAAACTGTATGAGGAAGTAGTGATGGTACATTCTCTTATGGTGGTACTACAGTAGTCAGGCCAACCTAGCAGACTGGGGGTACTTGGGCCTTCTACTATACCATCGATGGGATCATGGTATTCTGCTGCTGTTATAGCTGATACGGGGTCACCGGGGTCATTAGAGGATGTCATGACCTGTACCCACTTTTCAGGATATGAGTGCGTGTCCAAGTCCAGCCTACGCCGCTGTATCGACGGTAGTACGCTGTCTAGCCCGCAATAAATAAAGTTCTCATAAATACTAACTGCTCATTCACAACAACTAAATCAACTTTACGAAATATAGAAGTTTTACATTTGAAGAAGAATGTAAGCTTTTGCATTTATAGAAAACTACCACACAACTAACTAGTCTTCTATGGTTTGGCCTTCGAGTATCTATCTCTCCCTCGTATGGTCCATAGCGCAAGAGTAGGCACGTCAACCTCACCTATAACAACGATCCAGTCAGGAAAGGAGCAGAGTACAACCACATTGCAATTAATGTTGTTAGTCCAAAATAAGTTAGAACAACGAGAAATAATGATGGCAAAGAGTATATAAAGAACTAGCAAGAGATGAACTAACATGATATGAACTAGCATTAGCAAGATATGAACTAGCAGAATATAACTAGCAAGGTATAAACTAACGAGATATGAACTGGAAAAATGTAAACTAGCAAGATGTGAACTAACAAGATATGAACTAACAAGACAGTGGACTAGATAAAGGAAAAATATGAACAACTATGTGTGTGTGAAATACCTTTTAATATGTGAACAGCTGGGCTAATACAGCACATCATACGATGGCTATCCACAATAAAAGGGTACGGCTAACTCATACCTGGGGTGTACGACTTAGCTATCCAAAATCAAAATAGTTGGGTTTGTTCACATACTTACCGAGTATTTTCCCTCCCGACTCTCTAACAATCAATAATGATCAATGATACACTAAGAAGGATATAATAACTACGGTGTCACAATCGTGTCTCAACGAAATATCAAGCAATGACTCAACGGGATATCAAACAAGGAAACAATAGAGAAAACGTTATAATGAACTAAAACATAAATGCAATACTGTACTTGCCTGAATCCTTGTACAAAATATAGTCACAAGTTGAGGATGAAGGGATTTCCAATCTAAAAGCTTTCAACCTATAATATACATCGTACCACGATCCATGCACGAAAACCACTAGTCGATTATAAGGTTCTAGTTCTAAATTCATGGAATAAGTGGCTAATGGGTCAACTAATCTAATAATAGTTAATTCTAGAATAAATTACATAAAAACCTAATTCAACCAATAATAATCTGAATATAATCTAAATATGCAAGTTTCGTCATCAAAAGTGATGTTTCCAATTTTGGATACCATGACACGTAAATCGAGGCGTGCCGTTGACTATCTAGTCAAACGTTGTGAACTCTAGATTTAAAAAGTGCAACTTGGTAGATTTCTACGCCATGAGTGCGTTAGAATCAACCGTGCCACGAAATCATACTTTGGTTAAAAGATATCGCCGTTATGGCTAATCGTGACCAAAACGATGATTAACCGATCAATTCTGAGTTCAACAGAATAACTAAAATACTAGAAGAATGAATTAATTTCTAGAAAAAATATATGTCGTAGAGCTCTGTGTTGGCTTTTCGAAACTTAAGCAGTTCATGATTTCGATTTATGGTCCTCCCGGAATCTCGAAAACACCAAAACGTGTCAAGTTTCGGACAACCGACACTCTACGAATTCTGCAGAAATTTAGGAACAAACTATATGAAAATAAATTACATATTCAGAAAGTTTACCTCGAGATGAATCAAACAAAAGAAATGGCATGTGAATCCGAGGTCGGAGTTGACGACAATCGTCTCGGGAAGTCGGGGGTCTCCAAGAGACTAAAACTCAAAGTCGGCCAGAAAATAATTAGGGTTTACTGTTCTGCGAAAAAATATATATAGGGCAGGGACAGTCAGCACCCGCTGATTGGGCACTGCAATGGCTGACGGGTGGGCCTGGCTAGAGTTGACTAGGTATGATTGGATAATTAATTACAGAAAATGATTTAAAAATCATTCTAAGGCCCATTAAACTCAAATAAAATCCTAAAAATTCCTAAAAAAATTGTAGAAGATTACAGAAAATATATCTAACCTCCTAGAATATAAATAAAAATAATTTACCTCATATTAGTCTCAAATGGCCTCATAATAAATATTGGAAGCCTTTAAAATATATAAAACTTAATAAAATAAATATCTAACAATTGTAGAAAAATTCTATAAAATTATAGAAATATTTATAACCTACTAGAGCCTACATAAAATACTGGGTCTCAAAATAGTCTCAAATAAACCTATGATAAAATCTTGAAAGTCATTAAAAATATCAAACCTTAATAAATAAATATCTAAAATTCTCTAAAAATTATAATAAGCTATAAAATAATTAAAAAACTGCTTATATAAACCATTTAAGGGCAAATGACCATAATATGATCATAGCTCTCTTATGAGATTAGGTACAAATCCTAATGACCATAAAAGTTAATCATAATCAAAATTAAAAAAAATCGGAAAGTGGGCTTACAAATCTACCCACCTTAGCAAAATTTTGTCCTCGAAATTTTAAAGGATACGACAAGGCATGAGCAAAAATATTATGTACAAATTATAGTCAAAAGGGTTAGTCAAAATCTAGGCTTGGTTAAGGATAGAATCGAAATATGATAAAAAGAGAAAACTACCAATTGTTGAGAAGGTGGTAACAAGAAGTAAGACATCAAATCAATTTAGAAAAATTAATATTTGTATGCCAATAAAAGATATAGCCTCTAGGATATTCAAAAATCATAAGTATATCCAAAGTCATTTAACCGAGTATCCATGCCTCGCTAGTTTACATCTGGCTGCCGTGAACCCTTGGTTTCATGACTCAAGTATAATATGTTATCGAATACTCTACCAACTCTACCCAATATTGACATATAAATCAAAATATCAATAATACAACTAGAATATTGTTTTAGTAATATTTGACAACCTACACATACTTAAAATTATTTCAACTTAGGGATCATGCCACGCCAATGCGCTTCTGACTGCGATGAACCCGCAGTCTCCGTAATTCAAATAAATAGGGACAGTACGCATCTGTCTTACCATTGTAAGTCATCAAAAATTATTTCAACTATATCTATAAGAATTTAAGGTGCTTTTATAAATTCAAACAAGTCGATCATGATAAGAAAATATAAGTATATGTCCTTGAATAAAAGTGTCAGTTTTGAAAACAAAACGATCGCAAAATAGTTTTGAAAATAAAACAAGGTTTAGAGAAGGCAGAAGATAAAATGGCACAAAAAATGATCAAAATTAGGAATTGAATTCTATGAAGGCCTAACTTACCAAACTTATATTCTACCCACCTTGGATCATACCCTCGTATTAAAATACAATAGAATTACATGGCCTATGTAGCAACCTTATTTACCTACAATAGAATTAAATAAGGGACTCCTAATCCTGGTATTCTTCTAAGATCAAATCAATCCTAATTGTAAATGAGCACTTCCTAGTCGCAGGCTTGTAGTAGTACAACTAACTTAAGTACTACCACAAGTTCGTAATCATTTGCAAAATCTGACCTGCATGGGCCACCATAGAGGAACCTGTTCCCTCTGAGTACTTTAATCACCAGCTGTGATGGCCAGGGTAGAGGTGCGTCTGTTTTCTAGATTCATATTGCTGGCACGAAGATGAAAACAACGTTATAATGGATTCAAGTAAGTTGCAAGTCAAGAAATTAAAGATAGTTCAATAAGGAAATCAAGGAATGTCAAACAATTTGTAGATGAGAACCTAGAAGGCAAGTATATTTGTCTAATAGGCTAAGCTAACCATATCTCAATCTACGTAGAATAGTCATACAAAAGGTGAACCAAATGTACTATAGTTGATCAGACCACAATACACCTGTTCTAATAAGACAATGTATCAGTGGACCCCCACAATAAACTATATGTCCTGAATAAGCTCGATGAAAGAGTAAGATCGTAAAACTAGGCTATAATAGCAATATTAGTCAAGGTAGTCCAAATACAAATACGCGAGATAATGATGAAAGAAAATATAAATAGCTTAAACTCCTTAAGAATCTAAGTCATGTCCGGTGTTCGTGCCTATGCAGTCGTCCTACTGTCTTCTTGTCTAAGGCTTTGGTTAAAGTCAAAGGAAGTTAGGTTGTGAGGCCTTCTACCCAAGATATAAGAGTTGAACTAGTAGTGTGATGGAACAATGGAACATGTCTACCTAGTACGCACGAAAGAGGGAAAAGATTTTATGGAAGAATAATTCAAGCAATAAGCAAATCAAGATAGTCAGTTGTGAGTTCGAAATAAAAGCAAGGAAGAATGTCATGTATGTGGATGAGATCCTAAATATCTAATCCTATACACAGGCTTGCTTGGTATGGTAAAGTAACCAAACAATTTATCTTGACCTGCATGGGCCACCACAACAAATGTAACATCCCAGTCCCAAAATACATAGGACTAGAAACGTAGCATGCCAGTTGCATGTATACGAGATATACTCCAATATATGGAAATTTTGAATACAAACATAAGCTGTATTATGAATAAATAATAATAGCTAGTCACAGGTAAAAGCTATATCTCATCCATAATAGAATATAAAGAAAATGGTATCTCATGAATTAAAGTAAATGTCAAAATATAGTTATTGGTCGGGCAGAGACAAATCCATTACTGGCACTAAAATAAACTGAAAGGAAATATAGTCAAACTTCCAAGATAACAGAATAAGGGAAAAAATGACTAAATAGGCTCCTCGACCTAATAAGGACAACTGTGATCAGAAGGTACGACTCGCTCGAATGTGAATGATGAGACTAGACCGAAAACATACTCCTGCGAAAAGTCCTGCACATCTACACCTGAAAAAATCACCAGGTCCTCAGAGGGACGTAACAAGTTAAAAAGAATATGCCACATAAACTGAATATGGACTGCTCAATAATAATAAGTCAATTGGATCATCTCCTGGTCTAATACTCCATTATTGAATTAGCGTACATCCTCCCAACCAAACAAGGACAGATGATGGCACCCTAACTCACGATGAAGCATCTTTCTAAGACACAAATCCAATATATAGTATCCGGACCACAACAAGGGTCAGTACCTTCTTATCGGAGTAGTGAGCAACACCTACAATCAAACAAGGACAATATTGGAAAACTAGTCCATGATAAGTTACTGTTCCAAGCCACGATCAGATACAAGTACCCAAACCAATAGTAATCATACTTAACGGATAGGGTAGCCTAACTAGTCTAGTGAATGTAGTTTTAAGAACTACCCTCCTACGCATGGGCTCTGGCTGAAATGGGATCGGTATGGTCCCCCGTGGGCACCAGAGGCCCAGTAGGTAAGAGTATAACATTCCGCGGAACGTCCGTGGCCGTCAGTAATCATTGGTAATCTCACCAGCATCTCCGGTGGAGCTTACAAGTTACAATGGCAAAGTGTATAGTAGCCCATACGCTAAGGAACTGTCCTCCCCGCCTAATGCCTACTATGTTGTATCTGTTAGGGTTATATACTAAAAGCATCACTTTTGTAGTAACCTTATTTCCTTAAATTTTGAATGAGAATCATATAGACAAATGTTTGCATATTGTATTTGTTGCAAGTGTTGATGCAAATGTCTGATATCTATATTGTAGATAATATGGTGTGTAGTGTCACACAGAAGATCATATTATCAGTTTCCTATGGAGTATATAAATAGTTCACATCCTAGATGGACTTGGGCAATCTATTGGAAAGGTTGTAGTGTAATCTGGTATCAGTCTATCTTGACCATAGGTTTACACTAGTACACTTTGTGTGTATTGAATAGGACCACTTGAGGTTGTTCTCTTTGTACTGACTACATAAGAGAACAAACACCTCTGTTATTATGGATGCTTGTACTCTTAATTCGGATATAATAACAGACATGTATATGCAGTGTGCATTACTTTGACTCATAAAAGAGTAAGATTTATTATGGATCAATAACCTCTATGAATTGGGTAATAACATTGTATGTATGATGGGCTGTTGATTATAAATGAAATCCATGTCCCGATACATCGGGTTGATGATGTCCTCTTAAGGAGCTCATAAGGATTGTCATGTAAACCCTGCAGGTGGATTATATCCGACATACCAAATAAAGTTGAGCGGTACTACTTAAGGATAAAAGATGTCGAATCAATATAGTTGTCAGTAACTTAATTTGATCGACGGACATACGATATTTTAACATGGAGAGCCAAACAAGCATATAATAAAAGGAGCCCACAAACATAATTTGGGATTAGGAAGGTAGTGCAACAATAGCTCATTAGTGGATCGAGCTATTGTTAATGGGCCTGGATTGTATGTTCGGGCTGAACACGGGATATCCAGATCCGTTAGGAGGCCTAACCCTAATTTCTTCTCATGGTCCCTGCCGTAGCCTATATATATACTCTATTCTCCGGCCGCCAGATTACTGACCAAAAATTTGAAATTTTCTCTAAAATTGTGATTCACGTAAGGAGAGAAAGAGAGGTCTGCCAAGGAGAAGAAAAGGTTGGAAGATCATCGCCCACACAACGTCCAACTCGAGGAAGGAATACGTGCAGAAGATCTTTGTCACTACCACATTTCTAGTTTTAGGGTATTTTTGACATTTTGGGGTAAAATAAATTTATTAGAATTTATTTGAATTTATGGGAATTTTTAGGAATTATTTTGGAATTGTTTGGACTAGGTTGACTTTGACTAGTGTTGACCCTTGTAGACCAACCTAGGAGCTAACCCTAGTTAGTATGGACTTGGTTAGGTTATATGACTCTAGTCTAGCCTAAGCTAATCCTTGGTTTGGTCATTAGACTCTAGTTAGCATTAGGAATTAGAAAGTCATAAGTCATGACTTATGGTTTAGAGCCTTTGATAAATCATTTTTAACTCAAAGCCTTCTAGGTTGGCCCAAAGCCCAAAACAAATAGCAAAACCCTAATCCCTAGACCCACTTGGCCGACCACCCCTATCATCATTGGGATTCTCCCACTATATAATCTCTCCTAAAATCTAGGGCTAGCCTCTTCTTTAGGAATTTATTTCAAGAGAAGAAAGAGGTGAGTCTCCATGTTCAAAAACCATAGAAAATCCATTTTAGGTCCTTTTTCCCCCAAACAAGTAACATTGGATCCTAATATTACTGTTCTTGCTGTTATTGGAGTTTTATTTCAGTTTGAGGTTGATTTGATTGGATTGGGATATCAAGAGAGGAGCTCAACAAAGGGGATTTTTCTTGAAAGTTCAAGAATAGGTAACTTCTCCATTCTCCATAAAATTTTGATTTCTTTTCATATTTAGGAAGCCCTAGGAGTCCCCTAAGTGTCTGCATTAGTTTTGTGTCGGATTGTATCAGTTTCGTGTCCGTTTGGACACGTGTCAGGAGCTATCCCTAGGTGTTTGTCGAAATGCCTCAAAGGGCATTTCGATCTCTTTTAAACAAATTTTTTAAATAGAAAATTAGGTTTTACTGTTGCTTATGCATTTCTGTTCTTCTGAGTTGATCTCTGTGTCATGTCGTGTCGGAATCGACGCGTGCATACACGGGTGCACGCGCGTGCGCTCGGGATTGGATCCCCCGCTACTCGGGGTCATTTTCTCCCTCTGTAGGACACGAAGACACGAACCACTTGACACGTGGCATCGGGCAATGACTGACATCCCGTGTGTCAAGTCCCATGTGTCCCCGTGTCGTGTCGAAGAAGGAATCGATTGTGCAAGTGTCGTGCACTGTGTGTTTTCTGTGTTCCTAAATATGGGTTCCTGTGTTAATTGTTTTAATGCTTTAAATTCTGTTTTAATTTGATTAGATAGATCCAGTATGTGTTGTTAATCTCTGATAATATTAGTTTTATGATTAAGTCAGTCTTTTATGTGGAAGTTGGGTTTCGAATGCTAGTGTAATGATATGACTGATACCAACCAATTCCTGATACTGTTTTCCAATTTCTGAAGATTAAATTACCTGCTGCATTATGTTTCTTCACTGTAAATCACCCCCCACTTGTTTGATAGTGCATATGTGGCTTAGTTTTATAATTTAATTAGTTTTATGGTATGTGAATGAAATTTGAGCAATTGTCATGGATTTAAATGATTTAGGACTGTTTGATCTCCCTTCCTTTTGAACTGTAGATCGAGCAGTTTTCCTAATAATCTGAGTTTGGTTTCAACCTGAGAACTGAGTTGATTTAAGTTGTTGTGTATTGATTGGGGGTTCAACTGTCCAATTCCTGATACACTAGTTTCCTTTCACTAATATTCATGTTATGCAATATATTAGTGGTATTTTGATGTGATGAACACTAGACAATCATGACTGATCTCTGTTTTAGTTGTATGCATAATCAAAATTCATGTAATAGGTTCCTGCTTAATGACAGGGTAATATCAGTGAGTATCACTGAATACTCTTATGCAATGAATTGGTTTCCTTCCAATTTCCTTCAATTGTTAACTACTAACACACACACACAAATGTTGAACACACAGGGACATGTTCACTGTCACCTGAGTATTCTTCCTATATCTGTGAACACATTAGACACAACCTTGTGCAATCTTATACAAACTCTTTTTCTTGCAACACATGTTGCTGTCAATTCTGGACACACAGGTTCATATTGATTCCTGCTAACACACACAACCCTGTGGCACATACATCACACACTGTTACCAGAATTCACCTTCACTGTTTACCTTCCTATTCCTGTTTATTCACAAGTTCTTGATATCACTCTCACACACAAGTGTATGTCATTGTCACTCATACCCTCACTCCCTAACACAGCCACACATGTGTCTCCCTCTCCCACACCCAGCAGCACACACACACTTGACACTCACACACACTTGACACGCATACAAGTTCACATAATTCCTGAACACATACACAAATTCACATATTTCCCTTTTCACACACACACCACATGCCTCTCTCTAAATACACATGTATGTGATATATATATATATATATATATATTAAAAAAAATATATATATATATATGTATATATATGTATATATATATATGTGTGTGTTTGTGTGTGTGTGTGTGTGTGTGTGTGTGTGTGTGTGTGTGTGTGTGATGATTCCTAATGAATATAAACTATAACCTATTGTAATATAAAATATATATATATTTATGTAATGTAAATATGCCTATACCTATTTATATGTATATGGGTACCTAGCTAGTGTATTTACATGTGGTGTTGGATAACATATAACTTGTAGTTGGTCTAGATAGCCTAGTAGTGTGTGTACTAGCTAGTGTAGGTTGAGTTGACCTAGTATTAGGCTAATGTAGTCTAGTGTAGACTAGTTTGACCTAATTTAGACTTGGTTGACCTAGTTTGACTTCTAGGGTTGACCAGAGTTGACCAAGAGTTGACTTTGGCCTAGATTAACTTAGAATCATGTAGAATGCATAGTAGGACTTCATTATACCATTTTGGACTTGTTGTGACTTTTGCTGTTCTGATTAGGAGCCAGACACCACTCCTCGGACAGTACTTTCATATTAGACACTCAGATACCAGGCGAGTACATTCTCTGATCATTTTATATCCTGCTTAGAATTATTTCCTGCATTAAATTACTTTACTTGTGCTGTCACGACATTATCACGAATTGCTACTATATGGATCTCTTCATGCGATGTTATTCCCCCTCGGGAGCATCGGGTACATTGTGTTATGTGCGTTTCACTTTCATCATGTACTCATATGCTTTCACCATACATGTACACTCTTGTGAACCATGTACTCTCATGTTCACAGAGCCCTCATGTATACTATCATGTGCACCCTTTTATGGGCCCCATGTGATATCATGTAAAATAACATAATCTGCTTGGATCCTTGTGTATTGATTGGGAAAAACAGGGGAGTGCTAGTAGTCATATGAACAATTCTATAGTAGTATAGATCATGTACAACTCTTTAGTGTAGATCATGTACAAATCTGTCATGTTCACATGTGCTATCATGTACTCTGACTCACTAGCCACTGTTAGTTCCTTACTTATAGTAGATATTTCTATTACAGTTCTCTCTCTGTTTACATACTGTATTCTTCAGCACCTGTATCTTACTTTACTACATAATTATATTTTCTAACCTACTATGAACTATTGAGATGTACTGTACTCGCTCCTGTCCTGACTGGACCTGTTGAAAATATTACAGAGGACGAGGAGGAGGCATGCCTGGATACTTACTACGGGGCAGCCTTAGATGACACTTGCGAGCTGGACCCTCAGGAGGACCCAGCTCTAGCTGAGGATATCACCTCGATTACCTAGACTAGATTAGTTAGGCTTATCTTCTTTTATGTAGTCTTGAGACATGTTTTAGCTAGACTTAATTCTAAGTTCTGAGTTGTATATATTCTTTCATTCTGTATCTGAGACCATGTACTTCTGGATATTTGCTGGAATTATCTTTGACTACTTTATCATCTACTTGTTTCCTTGAGTTCTATTTCATATCATACTATCTCTTCCTTAGTTGTGATTGAAATTTATTACTGCTATGTCACCCCCATTCGGGGAGTATAAACGGTTTAGATATATATATTGTTAAATGTATGTTGACCTAGGACAGCGTTCTACCGCCGACACTGCGGCGTAGGCTGGACGTATCCACGTCTCGTGCCCTTACTCTAGGGTGCAGGTCGTGACACATTTTTAGTGGTGGCCCATGCAGGTCTAGACTAGAAGTGTAGTGGTATTTGAATTAGAGTATCACTACAACCTGCAGTAGGATATAGGACATTAATTTTTAAGGTACTCAATCACTTTAGGAAAAATTCTTTTATTGCCATCTAAATCCTTATTGTCAGCTGATCCTTTAAATTTTTAACTGTCCACCTTTGTTATTTCGCTTCTTTCTCAGAAATTGATACTCTTGTTTGTCTATCTTCAGGATGGTAGAGACTCGATCGCAGCATACTATTCATGGGGATGCTATGGAGGGGACTGCTACCTCCTAGCCAATACAGCGAGGCCAGGGGACTGCAGCTCCTGCCACCTCTGCTCGTATTGAGACCTCGGCAGTAGCAGCAGGGGGTATGCCTCCACCGACTCGGAGGCAGGACCCAGTTATCGCAGAGGAGCCCTTCCAGCAGCCGCCACCAGGATACGTGGACGCAGCTCAGATGTTCGTGTATTTCCAGCAGTTCATGGACCGGCAGCAGGCTCGACAGGACAGAGGAATGGAGCTAGCCCTTACGACGGTCGCAGCTCGACCGGTGGTTCAGCAGCCGAGGACACTGGGGATCGAGCAGTTTCAGAAGATGAGCCCAGAGACTTTCTGGGGACAGAAGGGATCCTATATGCCGATGAGTGGATCGAGCATATAGAGGAGATCTTTCGCTTGGCCAGGATACCAGCAGATCTTCAGATCGAGGCCGCAGCTAGCCGGATGCGAGATCTTGCTCGCACCTGGTATCAGTCAGACCCCAGGGTGGAGGTACCTGGGCAGACTTGGGAGCAGTTCAAGGGCTTCTTCAAGAAGAAGTTCTTTATAGATTCAGCACTCAGAACCTTAGAGACACAGTTCGAGAGCCTAGTCCAGGGGAGTCTCTCAGTGGAGGAGAACGCCGGGGAGTTCGGCCACCTCGGCAGGTTTGTGGAGGGCTTGAGCGAGACAACGAAGGCCCAGAGGTTCCGGAAGGGTCTAGTCAAATAGGTCAAGTCCTTCACCAAGGGCAACCGGGATGATACGTTCGAGGAGATCTTGACGGGAGCCTTCTAGCAGAGGATGATCTTGAGCTTAGGCTCAAGAGGGGGCGAGACCCAGTTGGGGGCAGCAGCAGCAGCGGGGGCCAGGCCAAGAGGCCCAACTTTGAGTATCAGCAGCAGAGGCAGTTCCAGCCGCAGCCGATTCAGCAGAGGCCAGTTCACCAGCAGCAGTTTCAGCATCAGGCACCCAGGCACCAGACAGTCAGTTGTACCTTCTGCAAGAAGCCTGGGCATGTCTTCAACGAGTGCAAAAAGTGGCGTGGGAGGTGCCTTCTTTGCGGAGCGGCAGATCACCAGCTGAGAGATTGTATTAGGTCTGGGAGACGAGCAGGCCCGAGAGAAGGAGCCAGGGCTCCAGCAGGCTAGCAGAGGGGACCAGCCCTACCGACGTAGCAGCAAAGGTTCGTCCAGCACCAACTAGCAGTCCAGGGGAGGCCAGTAGGGGAAAGCTTTTGCCATGGCAGAAGAGGATGCAGAGGCGATAGGAGAGCTGATTACAGGTTCGATCCTTCTCGACTCCAGTCCAGCTTTTGTATTATTCTATTCCGGTGCTTCGTATAGCTTCATATCAGTATCTTTTGCGATTAGACACGGTATTATAGCTGAATCGTTGCCTAGGACTTACATGATCACGACCGGGGGTGGCATTATCCTCGTAAGTGATGTTTGTAATGGTCGGAGAGTAGTTTTGGGAGGCCGTGAGTTGGAGGTGAGACTGCTCGTAATGCTATTGCCAAACTACGATATAGTACTAGGCATGAATTGGTTGAGCAGGCACCACGCCAGCATTAATTGCTGAGGGGGTAGAGTTCTTTTCAGAGCGCCGGGGGAGCCAGAGTTCGAGTACTCCAGACGTCAGGCAGAGCAGAGCAGCGGAGTCTTCTGTGGAGTCTGGGTCGAGGAGCAGGCGATTCCATACCCCTTGATAGCAGAGTATATGGATATTTTTCCAGAGGAGTTGCCGGGATTGCCACCAGAAAGAGACATAGAGTTCTCGATAGACTTGGTTCTAGGAGCGGAACCCATCTCTCAACATGTCTATCGGGTGAACAACAGCGAGCTGGTGGAGCTGAAGAAGCAGGTGGATGAGCTACAGGACAAGGGATTCATCCCCTCGAGTTCGTCGCCATGGGGTGCACCAGTGTTGTTCGTGCCAAAGAAGGATGGGTCAGTACGCATGTGTATTGACTATAGGGCACTCAACAACCTCACGATCAAGAACAAATACCCACTGCCGCGGATCGACGATCTATTTGACCAGTTGAGCGGTGCTCGGGTATTTTCCAAGATTGATCTAAGGTCGGGATATCACCAGATGAAGGTGAAGAGGGAGGATATTCCTAAGACCGCTTTCAGGATACGGTACGGGCAGTTCGAGTTTTTGGTTATGCCGTTTGGGCTAACCAATGCACCAGCAGTGTTTATGAACCTTATGAACAAGGTGTTCAACCAGTATCTGGATCAGTTTGTGGTGGTGTTCATTGACGACATCTTGGTATATTCTAAGACTGAGGAGGAGCACGAGGAGCATTTGAGGATCGTGCTGGAGACTCTTAGGAAGGAGCAGCTTTACGGGAAAATCTCCAAGTGTGAGTTCTTCTTGGACTGGGTGGACTTCTTGGGACATGTGGTGACTGGAGATGGTATCTCAGTTGACCCCAAGAAGATTATAGCAGTTGAGGCATGGGCAGCGCCAACTTCTGTTGCAGAGATCAGGAGTTTCCTGGGGCTGGCAGGATATTATCGAAGATTTACGCAGGATTTCTCCCGGGTTGCAGAGCCGTTGACTCGGTTGACCCGGAAGGATGCTGAGTTCGTTTGGTCAGAGGAGTGTCAGGCAGCTTTTGATGAGTTGAAGAAGCGGATTACAATAGCTCCGATTCTTACATTGCCTTCAGGATCAGGTGGTTTCACTATTTATAGTGATGCTTCAGGGAAGGGGCTGGGTTGCGTCTTACAGCAGCATGGGAAGGTAATTGCCTATGCTTCCAAGCAAGTACGTCCCCATGAGAAGAACTACCCTACCCACGACCTGGAGCTGGCAGCGGTGATATTTGCTCTGAAGTTGTGGAAGCATTATCTGTATGGTGAGAGGGTGGAGATCTTCACAGATCACAAGGGCTTAAAGTATGTGTTCACTCAGAAGGAGTTGAACATGAGGCAGCGCAGATGGCTAGAGTTGATGAAGGATTTTGACATCCTACTTCAGTATCACCCAGGGAAGGCCAACGTGGTTGCCGATGCCTTGAGTAGGTATCCGACAGCCATGTGTTTGACCATGGATCGGTATTTTCTTGCAGACTTGGAGAGGCTTGGGATTGAGGTGATCGTGCCCGGAGTGCAGATGCTGTTATGGGGGATACAGATTCAGTTAGACTTGGTGGAGAGGATCAAGTCGGCACAGTTTGAGGACGATGCTCTGCGGAGTCTCTGAGAGCAAGTTCGAGCAGGATTGCTGGAGGGTGAGTTTTCTCTTGCAGAGGAAGGTAACTTGAGGCACGGTTCCAGATTATGTATGCCCAGCAGAGATCTCAGAAAGAAGATTATGCAGGAGGCCCACAGATCTCAGTACTCTATACACCCGGGTGCCAACAAGATGTACCGAGATCTGAGAGAGCATGTTTGGTGGTCAGGGATGAAGCGGGAGGTGGCTCGCTTCGTGGCTAGGTGCTTGGTCTGTCAGTAGGTCAAGGCCGAGAGGCAGAGGCCCGGTGGATTATTGCAGCCGCTGTCCATTCACGAGTGGAAATGGGAGCATATCACTATGGACTTCGTTTCAGGGTTGTCGCGTACTCAAAGAGGAAAAGACGCGATTTGGGTCATCGTTGACAGGTTGACCAAATCGGCCCACTTCTTGCCATTCAAGGTGGGTACGTCTACAGAGAGGCTGGCGAAGATGTATATGCGACAGATAGTCAGGATTCACGGGGTTCCAGTCAGCATCATCTCAGATCAGGATAGCCGTTTTACTTTCTATTTCTGGAGGAGTCTGCAGACCAGCTTGGGCACTCAGTTCAAGTTTAGTACTACATACCACCCCCAGACGGACGGACAGTCAGAGCGGACTATTCAGATACTTGAGGATATGCTACACACGTGAGTCCTGGACTTTGGAGGTTCATGGGAGGATCATCTTCATTTGGTGGAGTTTGCTTACAACAATAGTTTCCAGGCCAGCATTGAGATGTCACCTTTTGAGGCTCTATACGGGCGTAGGTGTCGTACACCCTTATTTTGGAATGATGTTGGTGAACGAACTTTACTGGGGCCAGAGATGGTTGTTGATGCAGCCAAGAAGGTGAAGCTCATCAGGGACAGACTTCGCATGGTGCAGGACAGACATCGGCACTGGACCGATGGCCACCGGAGGCCATTGGAGTTTGAGGTACAGATTATAGTAGGATTAGATTTAGGTTTGTTTGTTTGTGATTTTGATCATGTTTGTTTATTATAATTAATTGAGACCTTGCTTGTGATTAGGTCGGAGACCAGGTTTTCTTGAGGATATCTTCGACTCGTGGTACGATACGTTTTGGTGCAGGCGGGAAGCTTAGTCCGTGCTTCATCGGCCCTTTCGTTATCAGCGGGAGGGTCGGTGACGTTGCATACAGGCTAGACTTGCCGCCTGTGCTAGTGGGGGTCCACAACGTATTCCATGTATCACAGTTGAGACGGTACGTGGCTGACCCAAGCCATGTGCTCGATCATTCAGAGATAGAGGTTGGGCCTTCTCTCAGCTATCCAGAGCAGCCAGTAGAGATTTTGGATCGACGGAAGAAGGTTCTGAGGAACCAGGTGACACCTTTGGTATACGTCGCATGGAGGCATCATTCTCCAGAAGAGTCTACCTAGGAGCGGGAGGATGAGATGCGCAAGCGCTACCCTTATCTTTTTGGACCGTAAGGTATACTTTCTATCCTTCTCATCAGTTGTATTTCGCCTTTCAATTTTGAGGACAAAATTCTTTTAAGGAGGGTAGATTTCTCACTACCACATTTATGTTTGAGGGTATTTTTGACATTTTTGGGGTAAAATAAATTTATTAGAATTTATTTGAATTTATGGGAATTTTTAGGAATTATTTTGGAATTGTTTGGACTAGGTTGACTTTGACTAGTGTTGACCCTTGTAGACCAACCTAGGAGCTAACCCTAGTTAGTATGGACTTGGTTAGGTTATATGACTCTAGTCTAGCCTAAGCTAATCCTTGGTTTAGTCATTAGACTCTAGTTAGCATTAGGAATTAGAAAGTCATAAGTCATGACTTATGGTTTAGAGCCTTTGATAATTCATTTTTAACTCAAAGCCTTATAGGTTGGCCCAAAGCCCAAGACAAATAGAAAAACCCTAATCCCTAGACCCACTTGGCCGGCCACCCCTATCATCATTGGGATTCCCCCACTATATAATCTCTCCTAAAATCTATGGCTAGCCTCTTCTTTAGGAATTTATTTCAAGAGAAGAAAGAGGTGAGTCTCCATGTTCAAAAACCATAGAAAATCCATTTTAGATCCTTTTTCCCCCAAACAAGTTGTATTGGATCCTAATATTACTGTTCTTGCTATTATTGGAGTTTTATTTCAGTTTAAGGTTGATTTGATTGGATTGGGATATCAAGAGAGGAGCTCAACAAAGGGAATTTTTCTTGAAAGTTCAAGAATCGGTAACTTCTCTATTTCTCCATGAAATTTCAATTTGTTTTCATATTTAGGAAGCCCTAAGAGTCCCCTAAGTGTCTATATTGGTTTCGTGTCGGATTACATCAGTTTTGTGTCCGTTTGGACACGTGTCAGGAGCTATCCCTAAGTGTTTGTCGAAATGCCTCAAAGGGCATTTCGATCTCTTTTAAATAAAGTTTTTAAATAGAAAATTAGGTTTTACTGTTGCTTATGCATTTCTATTCTTCTGAGTTGATCTCTATGTCATGTCGTTTCGGAATCGATGCGTGCACACACGGGTGCACGCGCGCGCGCGCTCGGGATTGGATCCCCTGCTACTCGGGGTCATTTTCTTCCTCTGTAGGACACGAGGACACAAACCACTTGACACGTGGCATGGAGCAATGACTGACATCCCGTGTGTCAAGTCCCATGTGTTTCCGTGTCATGTCGAGGGAGGAATTGATTGTGCACGTGTCGTGCACTGTGTGTTTTCAGTGTTCCTAAATATGGGTTCCTGTGTTAATTGTTTTAATGCTTTAAATTTTGTTTTAATTTGATTAGATAGATCCAGTATGTGTTGTTAATCTCTGATAATATTAGTTTTATGATTAAGTCAGTCTTTTATGTGGAAGTTGGGTTTCGAATGTTAGTGTAATAATATGACTGATACCAACCAATTCCTGATACTGTTTTCCAATTTCTGAAGATTAAATTACCTGCTGCATTATGTTTCTTCACTGTAAATCACCCTCCCACATGTTTGATAGTGCATATGTGGCTTAGTTTTACAATTCAATTGGTTTTATGATATGTGAATGAAATTTGAGCAATTGTCTTGGATTTAAATGATTTAGGACTGTTTGATCTTCCTTGCTTTTCGAACTGTAGATCGAGCAGTTTTTCTAATAATCTGAGTTTGGTTTCAACCTGAGAACTGAGTTGATTTAGGTTGTTGTGTATTGATTGGGGGTTCAACTGTCCAATTCCTGATACACTAGTTTCCTTTCACTAATATTCCTGTTATGCAATGTATTAGTGGTATTTTGATGTGATGAACACTAGACAATCATGACTGATCTCAGTTTTAGTTGTATGCATAATCAAAATTCATGTAATAGGTTCCTGCTTACTGACAGGGTAATATCAGTGAGTATCACTGAATACTCTTATGCAATGAATTGGTTTCCTTCCAATTTCCTTCAATTGTTAACTGCTAACACACACACACAAATATTGAACACACAGGGACATGTTCACTGTCACCTGAGTATTCTTCCTATATCTGTGAACACATTAGACACAACCTTGTGCACTCTTATACACACTCTTTTTCCTGCAACACATGTTACTGTCAATTCTGGACACACAGGTTCACATTGATTCCTGCTGACACACACAACCCTGTGGCACATACATCACACACTGTTACCAGAATTCACCTTCACTGTTTACCTTCCTATTCCTGTTTATTCACAAGTTCTTGATATCACTCTCACACACGTGTATGTCATTGTCACTCACACCCTCACTCCCTAACACAGCCACACATGTGTCTCCCTCTCCAACACCCAGCAGCACACACACACTTGACACTCACACACACTTGACACACACACACACAAGTTCACATAATTCCTGAACACATACACAAATTCACATATTTCCCTTTTCACACACACACACACACATGTCTCTCTCTAAATACACATGTATGTGATATATATATATATATATATATATATATATATATATATATATATATATGTATATATATATATATATGTGTGTGTGTGTGTGTGTGTGTGTGTGTGTGTGTGTGTGTGTGTGTGATGATTCCTAATGAATATAAACTATAACCTATTGTAATATAATATATATATATATATATATTTATGTAATGTAAATATGCCTATACCTATGTATATGTATATGGGTACCCAGTCAAAGCCATGATCAACACATGCACCGAAGCACATGGCCACGTCAGTCTCCCCGAGCAGTCGTGCACCGAAGCATGTGGCTACGTCAACGCCTGACCAACCCACGATCTCGCAGCCTGTATGCGCCTACGTCCTATGCGCCCAAAGCAGGACTATGCACCAACATGAAAACCAGCATGTTTCCTCATGTGGGCGCATAACACCATTCCAGCTAAAGAACGACTATAAAAGGGAGGCTTCATCCCTTTTCAAACAGACAGATCAGAGAGCATTTTCAAGAGCCAAATTACTGTACTTCTTGCCAGTGAGCCGAGAGTTAGCAAATTTCTTAGGTTTTCTCCCACTTTTGTAATCGGAGTGTCAACGGAGTAAAGGAGAAACTGTCGCTCGATCTCCATCGTCCCATTCTCCAGAATTCTTTTTTATATTCGGGGATCCTCAGTGCAGGATCTCTCAGGCGTACTAGTTTTGCGGTGCCTTGCGCCAATAAAAGAAAAGACAGCATTTTCTTCTTCTTTTTTGTGTGTGTCCACAAAAATGGTGACTCTGCTGGGGACTACCTTTTCCTCTTACGAGAAGGTGGTGACGCAATCTGATACCAACAAAGTGGGGAGTACTTAGAAGATGATGATCATAAAATTCGATCAGCAGGCATTCGAAGAGATACTCTCGAAGGACGGCTCTACTCCCTCAAAATCAGCGAAGCCAAACAAGTCTCGCAAGACTTGGCTTCCGAAGGCTCGCTGCGCGTATCCTGCTAGTATCATAGCAGGTATGCAGCTGGAGGACTCTGTCACCTGGGCGCAGGACTCTGCCACAGGAGTCCCCCAAATGGAGAAAGCTCACACCGTTCCGGGCTCTACTAGCCCAGTAACTTCCTCCATCCACAACCAATAAAAGAGTGTTCAACACTCGAGACTTGGTAGAGGAAAACACTATGATGCCAAGAATCGGGGCATGTGACACTCTGGCCAAACCCGGCGTAGCTCACGAACGAAGGAGGCAAAACTGGAAGAAAACGGCACTGCTCTACCAAGCATGCGCCCAAGGCATTGCGCCCAAGGGAGTGCTTGGGCGCATAGCCCCAACCAGAACACTTATGTCTTCAACATGCTAGGATTCCAGAGCCATGCGCCTAAGGCTATGCGCCCAGGCTCTCTGGATCCATACTATGCACCCACATCAAGGCGACTCAAACATGTTGTCAAGAAGCATGTGCCCAAACCTAATCTCCAAGGCCTATGCGCCCACAGTAAAAAGACAGGCCCCAACACGTATAGCACGGGGCTGTCTTCAAGGACATCATAGAACTTAGGTGTGGGGGTTGCCCCTGCACATGAACTAAGTCTGGATGCGCCTACTCTCCTTACGAACCCACATGCAAAGCTCAGCGATGCATGCAACGTGGGTTGTAAGACAAAACTCCCTTTTGCTGACTTGCACGACATGATAAATCATAAGCATAAAGCGAGGGAGAACATAACAATTCATAGTGCACTTTCGTGCACCAATATTGTTATCAACTGTTGTTGCTCCAAAGTGCCAAGGGTGTCTCAGAGAAAATCTGTGTTTCGGCGGCTACACTTCTCTGACGACGAGAAGCCACTATGTGTTTCATCCAACATGGCTTCATGGGATCCTCCTTACGGAAGCCCCAATCAAAAATGGTGGACCACCAACCCAACCTTCTCCCTCAGTTCTACGAGAAGAAGAAGACGAAGTCTACCGACAGATAGCCAACAGGCTGTCGCATCTAAAGGAGTGTATATGGGCCCCCGGTCAAAGGCAAGATTCCGTGTAGAAGACGAAGAATCCCAAGCCGGGGTAGCATTCCTTCAGAATCCGAAGCAGATGACCCCCACACTGGGGGTAGCCTTCGAGAGGATGATGATCCCTCCGAATCCGATGGCGACTATCTACCTCATTTACCTGAAGATGAAGGACTTATCCACTCGGAGACAGACAATATCAGCACTATTTGTACTGCTTCCTCTGTTCATCCTCGTATGCTATCAACATACATGACTGACGGAGAAAGACCTGAAGAAGCCAGTGATCAGACTAGTAAACAGCTAGAGGGTCTTAAAACAGCATTCGCCAAGATCACTGATATCTTTACCAGTATTATGGCGGTTCAAGCTGCTGGGGCTGTTCCTCCACCTCAACCAAATGTCTCAGCTCACGCTAGTCCAGCTCACAGCAACAACCCTCCTTTACTACAAAAGGAGTATCATTCCGTCGTACCTCCTCCAAATCATGTAAATGCTGGAGGTGGTCCTTCGCTAACAGCACCTGACAACCGTTCAGCATCCATTTCCTAACACCTGCTCAATCAACATGATGCAATTGTTTCTCTAGTCGCTCGCCTCGACACCATCTCACACAAAGTCGAGCTTCAGAAGATAGAGATATCTCAACCGTATCCCCTGAGTGGGAGAATGCTAGTTGCCCTCCGAACTACAAGCCGCTAACGCTGAACTCATTCGACGGTTTGACTTCTCCTCGTCAGCACATTACGTACTTTAACACACAGACTCTGCACATGTCCAGAGATGATCCGCTCCTGTCGAAGCTGTTTATTAGCACCTTATAGGGGGTAGCCTTTGAATTGTTCTGCAATCTGCCTGACGGATGTGTCAATTCATTCAAAGACTTGGAGAGGTTGTTCCTCAACAGGTTTTACGAGAGTGGCATGCATGTCAGTATGTCCACCCTCATCGAGACCAAGTAAAGGAGGACTGAGTCTGGCATCGCTTTCATAGAATGCTTCAGGCAGCTAGCACTGAAGATGCCCTTCGGCATACCAGACTCAGAACTTATGGATACTTGTCGACATAACTTCCTTCCTACAGTTAAGTTTTGTCTAGGTATACATAAGTATGATACATGGCCCACTTTCATTAGGGCCACTGATGCTGCTGAAAATGATGTCCCTAACTTGGAACTGCTGGGGTTGAAGACGCCAAAATCTAAAGACAAGGGCAAGCATCCCCAAACTATCCCTGTTCGTAGGGGTAAAGGGAAAGAAGTCTTGAAGGTCGACACATCCAAAGGAGCTTCCAATTCACTGAGCACTTCCGATAAGCCCAATGAGACCTTCTCCTTCGACGAAGACGATGTCATTACCATCTTCCATACACTCACGAAGGGTAATAAGCTGACATTGCCTCCACCACGACGTCCTGCAGAGGCGAGCCAACTCAATGATCCTAAGTCATGTCTCTATCATCAGTACGTGTATCACTCCACCAAGGACTGCATCATCCTGAAGAAGAAAATACAACAGCTTATCGACAGCCAAGTGATCAACCTTGAAGCTGAAGACAAGGTCGTATCTGCTAACATGATCTCCCTTCAGTTTGGTGACTTTCCTCCTACAGAAGTCCCAGACGGCGTGGTCCCGATCCCCAAGGCGACGATAGAAGTTATCAACTTACCACCAGCTCGCAACTCGACCTTGGTCCCACTCACAACTGAACACGGCGAAATCATGTGGGTCCACGCGGACCTTGTCCAGGAAATGATGCAGGGGGTAGCATCTCCCAAAGCAAGAAGGGGCAAGAAATTCAAGCCATGCCATATGGTGTCCTCCTCCATCTACGAGGTTTTATTTGGCGAGACGCGATTCGGGAAGACTTATCTTTGGACGTTCAATCCAGCACGAGAAGAGGTACTACCTTCTCAAGCTCCTGCTGCCCCCACAAGCTCAGAAGCCGGCCCGTCCAAGCCTTCAACTTCGGACAAAGCTAAGCAGAAAGAGATATGGTTTAACAAATCTCTAAAGTTACCATGCACCACCTGAACATTTCGTCTAAAGCTAAGCCAATGAAGTAGCAACAACGACGATTCCGACCAGACGTCATGGAAGCCATCGAGAATGAAGTCAAGGAGCTCATCGCCAGTGGGTTCATTCACGAGGAACAACATCCAGACTAGGTTGCCAACATCGTCCCAGTCATGAAGAAGAACGATAGAGTTCGAGTCTGTATCGACTACCGTGATCTGAACTCTGCATGCCCGAAGGACGAGTTTTCTCTACGAATTACTGATGTAATGATCGACAGTACTTGTGGCTTCGAGCGGATGTCCTTCGTGGATGGGTTCTCAGGCTACAACCAAATCGAGATGTTCTCTGACGACGAGAAGCACACATCTTTTCAAACACCGTTGGGGCTATACTGCTATATGGTGATGCCCTTTGGATTGAAGAATGCAGTGGCAACATACCAGTGAGCCATGAACATAATTTTTCGTGATCATTTGCGTAAAACTGTGGAGTGCTACGCAGACGATATCACAGTCAAAAGTCGTCTCAAGGGCAACCACTTCCAAGACTTGAGAACGGTGTTTGAACTAATACGTGCACACCAACTCAAGATGAATCCTGTCACGACCCGCACCCACTGTGAGGGTACGAGAATGTAACAACGCCCAGCCTACGCCGCAGTATCGATGGTAGAACGCTGTCCTAGGTCACAAACATCTAACAATATATCTCTAAGCAGTTTATACTCACCGAATGGGGGTGACATAACAGAATGTAAACTCAATCACATCTAAGGTAGAGCATAAAGGAAGATAGATAAAACATGAAATCGAAAAGAGATACAACAGATAGAAGTCTAAGTGTCTAAGATACAAAAACCCAGAAATACACCTCAAACTTATATACAGTAATCCACAAAGTAAATACAACTCCAAACAATGAAACAACTATCTAAACATCCTCTAATGTGTCTCCTCTAGGCTAGCAGGCAACCTCCAAGCTATCTGTAAAATTTATCAACGGGTCCAGTCAGGACAGGAACGAGCACAGTACATCTCAACAATTCATAGCAGGTTAGAAAATATAGACATGCAGTAAAGTAAGATACAAGTACTGAAAGAAGTGCAGTATAAAAACAGAGAGAGAACTGTAATAGAAATATCTACTATAAATAGAGAGCTAACATGTGGCTAGTGAGTCAGAGTACAACATGAACATGTAAATGGCCTGGGATGATTCAATGAAGATACTACGGAATGATTCAATGAAGATACTACTGGTGTATTATTCACATGTCCACTTCTATTTTCCCGTACCCCCAATCAATACACAAGGATCCAGCCAGGTTATGTTATATGATTCCATGCACGGCTCCCGAAGGGTGATACATGGATGTCCCATAAATGGGCAGTCTGGGGGTTACCCAACTGTGTAAGATTCAAGAGACTCTGTGATCATGAGGGTACATGTCACAAGTAATCAAGTGAACCAAGAAGCATAGTGATACGCCATGTAAGTGAAACGCACAGAACACGTAGTACCCGATGCTCCCTAAGGATAACATCTCAAGAAAGGATCCATATAGTACCAATCCGTGTGACCATCGTGACAGTACAAGTAAAGTAATCTACTGTAGGAAATAATTCTAAGCAGGATATAAAATGATCAGAGAATATACTCGCCTCGATAACCTGAACAGCTGATAAGTATAGGGGGTCCAACTGAAGCCACAAAGTCCTATTTAAAGCAACACAGGTTACAAGGTGTCTGGCTCCTAATTGGAACAGCACAAGTCACAACATGTCCAGAAGGGTAATATAAAGTATTATAATGTATTCTACATGAATCTAGGTCAAACTAGGCCAAAGTCAACCCTTGGTCAACTCTGGTCAACTGTACTAGTTAAATTAGGTCAAACTAGGTCATGTCCTAACCCAGTAAGTCTTACTAGGCCTAACCAAGACTATCCTAGCAAGCACACATCAATACAAGGCTATACAAGCCAACATACAACCAACTCTATATAGCATGCAATTATTCAATACTCAAATAGGCAAGAATTTACATTGGATATACACTAGGTAATCTATTACTTTAAGCTATATATGTCTACACATATATACACATGCATATATTGGTATTCAACATTAGGTCTATAATCATGGCATTTCAAATGGTTATATAAACTTATATATTACAACACAATATGCTAACATATATATAATATACATACATAGCTAAGTTAACTATATTCATAAATACTTATTTAAGAGGCTATGTATGTGTATGTGAACATGGCAAAGGGGCAAGTGAGGGTTAAATGGGCATACATAGTGTATACATATCAAAGAGTGTCAGTGTAAGTGAACAATATGTCAAGTGTGATAGTGTCAACATAGTGTAAGGGGGTACATGAGGTAATATAGGATTTGTGTTAACATAGAACATTACATCTCATTAACTTGTATATTGCATACATTACGTCTATTATTACATTACATTCATGCTTGCATTCATTCATCATTCATTATTCTCTTGCACCACTATATGCACCATACATTACATACTATGGAACCTACATATTCATTACAAGCCATACTTATGCATGCTTACATTAGATAGGATACATACACCTCATACATCATTTATTTAACTATTTACTCATGCTTGTATTCTCTATTTAATTACATAATGTATATATATTAACATGGGTTAAAATCAAATAGAACATTATATTACACACAAGGGTGCACAAAATGCATATGCCGAATAGTAACTCCTACTAATATTCAATATTGTACCATCTCAGTACGAATTAAAATTTAGGATTAAAGTATGTTATAGATCTATGTGTTAGCTTTCCGAAACTTTAAACGGATCGCGTTTTCGTTTCCGGAAACTCCCGGAATCGCGAAAACACCGAGAACGCATTTGTCTTTCGTACAGCTGACACTCAAATAATTCTCCAGAAAGTTACATAAAGAATTAGGCCTATTAATACATATTTTTGGAAATCTAACTTCAATACGCTTCTTTTAAAAAAAAACGGAAGATTAAATCGAGATTTGAGCTAGAAGTTATGACATTTCTAAGTTAGGGCTGAAATTAAAAACGTGGATAAAAATTATGACGAATTTAGGTAGTTTGAGACAAAAGAACACAAGTATATAACATAATATATCAAGAACTCACTCTCTACACTAATATGTATATATGAGACACTATAGAACACATCTCCAATACAAAAATATGAGATTAAATATATAATAATTCATTCATACATAACAACAACACATAGTGTGTCCAAATTTGGGATTTTCCCACATGGACACTACCACAACACAAATGACACTCCTATGACCTCCAAATGGACACGAAATGGACACAAATGGAGATACAACTATGGGGTCATTCCTATGGGTTCAAAATAGACCTATATGCATGAGGAAATGAAAAGGAGAAGGGATTTATACCTCCCGGTAGATCGAATCGAAGAAAAGCCTTCCCGAAGCGACACCGACACGTAGAGATTCCAAAAGGATACGAACGAGCTCCGAATCCTCCCAAACTTGGGTAACTTCCTCCTTGGCTAGAATGGAGAAGGAAAGAAGAAGATTTGGTGGTGAAATGGAATGATTTGGTAGAGAAATTGCTAGGGATTGCTCTCTAGGAATTTGGGAAAGAACAAAAGAGAGAAAAATAGATGGATAATGACAAATGGGAGGCTCAACCCTATCCTTATTGTGGCTGGCCATAAAGGTAGTTTTGTCCTATTAGGAAAAGTCCAAAAGCCCCTTTTCTAGTCTATTTACTAATATATTGGTAAGGGGTTAAGTCGGAGGTAGTTTGGTCAATCCTAAAACACTAATCCATATTAATACTAACCAAAATAATTAGTCTAGTCACTAACTAAAATTAATATCATGTGGACTAAAATTAATATTATGTGGGCCATGCCTAACTAGTGTGTTGGCCCGCTAGAGTTAAAACTACCCCGGGTCCCCGATACAAGTCAGAATGAGTTGAAATTCGAACCCGACTCAAATAACCCCAAAATATTACAATAAATAAATAAATAATTCCAAAATAATTTTAAAATGAAAAATGATAAAAATACCCCTGTTTTTGGAAACTGGGGGTGACAAATCCAACTAAGTCTTTCCTGGGAGTCTCCAGCGGCAAGTTCCTTGGTTTTGTCATCACTTCAAAGGGTATACATCTAGACCCGGAGAAAGTGAAGGATATTCTCGACATGCATCCTCCAAGAAACCTCAAAGAGCTACGTGGACTACAAGGAAGGCTAGCCTACATCAGACGATTCATTTCAAACCTCTCTGGATGGTGTCAACCGTTCACCTAGCTTATGAAGAAAGGCGTATCTTTCGTCTGGACTGAACAATGTCAACGCGCATTCGACGATATCAAGGCGTATCTTACAAGCACTCCAGTATTGGTAGCACCAATAATGGGGAAGCCCTTTTTACTATATGTCCGTGCTATGGATCATTCTCTTAGCGCCTTATTAGCTCAGAAGAATGAAGGCGACCACTAGCAGACAATCTACTACCTCAGCCACACAATGGTGGGTGCCGAGCACAGATACACACCGGTGGAGAAAGAATACCTCGTATTAGTGTTTTCCATCTAGAAGACATGCCACTACGTGTCCGGACAGACTATCCACATTATATCCAAAGTCAACCCTCTTAGAATGCTCATGACTAAACTGGGCTCTCTCAATTCCCGTCTAGCTACATGGGCACTGCTGCTCACTCCATACGATATGATCTTCGTCCCTCAGAAGGCAGTAAAAGGCCAAGAATTAGCTGATTTTCTAGCAGCTCATCCGGTGCCGGAGTCGTCCAAACTCTACGACGAAATCCCGACGAATTGGTAGAGTCCAATACTACAATTGAAGAAATCCCTATTTGGCAAATGTTCTTTGACGGCGCATCAAGAATAGGGCCCAAAGAGAACATCATGGCTGGAGTAGGTGTCGTGTTCATGTCACCTAATCATCTGGTTATACATCGTGCATATTTTCTTGTGGAACCATGCACCAACAACGTATCCGAATATAATACTTTTTTAATCGGCCTACAACTGGCGAAGCAACTGCGAGTTGACTATTTGGAAGCTAACGACGATTCTAAGCAAATAGTTAGTCAGGTCCGAAGGGATTATAAAGTTTGTCATGAAGATCTCATCCCCTGCCACAGAGCAACAGTCGAGCTGGCGACTACTTTCGCTGGATTCTTCATCGAGCACGTGCGTCGACTACAAAACATAGAAGCAGATGCTCTAGCAGATCTCGCTGCTTCCTTGACCGTCCCAACCAATACTCAACAGTCGATCACAGTATTTAGTCGAGAACTATTCTGTGTGAAAAATGCCTTGCATATTTATCACAGTTATGCAGCGAAAAAAAATGTCGATGTCAAAGACTAGAGATTTCCCTTCATAGACTACGCTGTCTATGGAATCCCCCCCGAGGACCCGAAGGAAGCAGTATCCATCCAAAAGCGATCCCTCAGATTTTACTATGACACAGCTACTAAGATGTTGTACCGACGCTCTTACGACGGGCTACTGTTATGATGCTTGTCAGACTCAGAAGCCAAACACGCACTCCGGGAGGCGCACGATGGAGTTTGTGGTACATATCAACCAGGCCCCAAATTACAAGATTGCCTCAAAAGAATGGGTTGTTACTGGCCCACAATGATAGGAGATGCTGTAGAATATGCGAAGAAGTGTAGAGCTTGTCAGTTCCACGCCGACTTCATTCATCAACCTTCGGTGTATCTACATCCGACGACAGCATCTTGGCCATTTGAAGCTTGGGGCATGGACGTTATAGGACCAATCAGCCCGCCATCCTCCAAATGACATCGGTTTATCCTAGCCATAATCGATTACTTGTCCAAATGGACGGAAGCTATACCGCTCACCGAAGTGAAGACGTCAAACGTGATCAGTTTCATCAAACATCACGTCATCTACCGTTTCGCCTACCTCGCAGGATCATCTATGATAATGGTCCACAGTTCGCAAACTATGCGTTCTATCGATTCTGCGTAAGAATCGAATCCAGAACATAGCCTCTACTGCCTATAATCCAGCAGCTAACGGGCTAGCAGAAGCCTTCAACAAAACCATCATAAAGCTTCTCAAGAAGTTCATGTCTTCAAACAAGCACGATTGGAACGAGAAGCTCGGTGAATGTCTATGGGCTTATCGCACAATGGTCCAGACTCCAACAGGCAGTATGCCATTCTCTCTGGTTTATGGGAGCGAAGTAGTTCTTCCCCTAGAAATCTAGATTCCTTCTCTTCGAGTAGCCTTAGCCAGCGAGCTGACTACTGAAGAGAGCTATCGGCTGCGACTCCAGGAGCTCGAAGTGCTAGACGAAAAATGCTTGTTAGCTCAACAGTGCAATGAGCTATACCAAGCACGTCTTTCCAGAGCCTTCAATAAAAAAGTAAAGGAAAGGATCTTTCAAGTCGGTGATCTGGTCCTAGCAGTTAGAAGACCGATGGTCATGACGCACAAAACAAAAAGAAAATTCCAGCCTAAATGGGAAGGTCCTTTCGTCATTAAATCGGTTTATTCCAACGGTACTTACCGACTAACCAAGCCCGATGGATACATGCTCATATTGCCTATCAATGGCAAGTTCCTGAAGAAATACTATGTGTAACCTTTTTTTCTGTTCATATTTATTCAGTCATGTAAATGTATAGTACGATTTTTATATGATTCCAAAAAAACAACTATCTTACTATTATCCGTATTTCAAGAGTCTTGGATACACCCTGGATAATAGGTCCTCTAAATATTTTCCCAGTAGAATCACTTCTGTTTTTGACTCCGTTTGACGAAAACAAGTCATGTCCCCATTACCACTGAATTATTTTTTGATAATTATTTCCCCAGTGAAATGATTATGTTTTTCCACGTCCACATAACCTCTGAGCAAAGCATTCATCAAGGATAGTCACGTCCCCACTACCTCTGAACTATCCACTCCTACTTAATGTTATTTATCTTTCCATGTCCATATTACCTCTGGTCACATATAGAATATCCTCTGCTATTACGTCCATATTACCTATACTAGCAGCTTCATTCAACCTATTATCTATGTTCGAGTAATTCGAATATAAAACAGATAATAGGTCCACATCAAAAGTTTACCAGCAGAATACCAACAAGAAATATCCTTGCTACGTCCACATTACCTCTAGCATCGATATTTCACAAAACCATATTTTTTGAAGCGATTCTTTATTTTGTACTTTAACGTCTATCAAGAGACAGAAGAAAGGTACAAGTGCCGTGAATGGCCAAAAAAAGAGAAGTTACAAAATCTATGGGATACACAGACGATTGATGCTGTCCTTTAGAGTTGCCATCTCGGCCTCAGACTTTATAGCAGCTCTGTGCCGTGCCTTCTCCTGACGAGCGGCTTCATCTTCAAAGAGGATCAGACTCTGATGCTTCCCCTCCAACTTTGCCAGCTGTTTGTTTAAATGGGCAGAAGTGGTGGCAGTCATGGCAGCTTGAGACAAGTATTCCTCTTGTTCAGATGTCGCCACCCTCATGTCAGCTTCCAGCTGGGCGATCTCATTCTGGACTTGCATAATATGATTGTACTTCTCTGTGATCTGCGCAGCCATTCTATTCTTTGAAGCGGCACGGGCCTCACTCGCAGCATTGAACTGGCTATACTGGTCAGCCAGCTCGCCAATCTCCTGAACTAGGGTATCATTTCTTTCCTGGAAGGTAGCCCTCTCCTCCGTAAGAGCTGTCATCAAAGCATCGTCCTCTGCACAAAACTTTGACGTCGAACTCCGCTGTTTGATGTCCCGGAACCGGGCCACCTGACCCTCCAGGTCGTTCAGAACTTTCCTCAGAGCATTGGCCTGCGCTTCATAGCCGGCAATACTCTCGAGGGCCGCTACTTGGTACTTTGCAACCGCCTTTACAGGGCCAAAGGCGACATTCCGATTCAGGACACCAGGAAGCTTCACTTTCAATATGGAGTAGAAAGCTCTGACAACTTCCTGGGCCATCTCATCATCCTCGGTGGAGGTCGTCGGAGAAGGGGCTTCAAAAGTTTCTTCCACTTCTGGAAGAGATGCCTGACAAGAAGCTGAACCTGACGAGAGAAAACAATATAAATCAGTAGCCAAATAAGAGGAAGAGAACGTAAAGGAAGTTATAATTCTGTACCTTCAGCCTACTCGACTCTAGCCTAGACTGCACCATCAACCTTGGTTTCAGAGAAACCAAGAACAGGCCCAGACTGTTCAAGTAGAATAATGTCAAGGCCCCGAGCAGCATCAGGCTTGGTTTCTTCTATAAGCTCAGTTGGAACAGGAGCGAATTCGACAACAGCCCCCTCAACGGGCTGCTCGACCTCCCTTTTTGTAGCCAGCACCGGCTCGCTAGCAGCTCCCTCCATAGCAGCGGATTTGGAGGAGCCGGGAACAACTTCTATCCCTCTCCAATTGGCGGGGACTATCCCCACAGAGAGTTCCTTCTCCTTGTCTACAAGGGAACACACGGACGTGGTCAGCCTTACAAGGAGCACACAAAATTGAAGTCTAAAGATCTCATCCGAAGTGAGGCGCAAAGGCAACGTACCCACAAGAGGATGAGTCGATTGGACTTGGTTGTCGTCCAGCTCTTTCAATGCAGCTCCTATTGCAGACATATCTCCCATATATATGTCATAGGAGAAACTGATCTTCTGACCACCATCAGGGTCTTGGCCTTCGCCCTGCTCATCCCATCGCTCAGGTCCTACAACCGAAGAAGACCCGCCCTTATCCAAATGTCGAAGACGAGCAGGGGACATTATCTCCACCTCTATCTCCTCAGGCGAGGAGGCATCTACCTCAGTTGTAACTTCAGGGTCCTGTGTAAAGGACAAACGCAAGGGTGAGAAACTTGCTAAAGGCTTGACCAGAACGGCTATGGAGTCTAGGAAGGGGTCTACATCCAGATAATAACGCCCAGTGACACCGTTCCTCCGCTTCCAGTTTGCCGGGAGGACCTCCTCAAGGGAGGCGAGCCAGCACCTACTTCCTTGGCTCTCCTCAGGCCAACAATTTTCTTCTTTCGCTTTAAAGTTGGCTCATGGACCAATTCAGTTAGAGCTTTCCTCTTCTGGGGAGGATTGAGAGGAGAAGAACCATCGTCTTTCGGGTCCTCCTTCGGGGACACTGTTGCCTCACTAAAGATAGCTTCTGGCAGTGGTACTTCGGCTGGTTCCGCGGTGGGAAGAGTAATTTTTTTCATATGGCCTTTCGGTGCCCTTTTCGTAGGAAGGGGGTCAAACCGAGTCCCCAATATCAAGCTATGCTCACAATCATACTGAGGATGAAAAGTGTTGATCTGAACGTAAAACTTGGCGACGGCGTAGCACAAATGGGTCTTAGGCTTATCCAGAGGTAGAGTAAAGATCGCCCCCGTACACCCGGCGTTGTAGTTCATCCAAGCGCGTTCCCCATCAATCAAGCTGCCTATCGACTCCAAATGTGGGCTACCATTTCCCAGAAGAAGTTGGCTATAGCCAAACTGTCGCACGAAACGGCTCGGTAAATACGGCTCCAGATAGGCATGGTTCCTGTTTCGGAGTACCAGATGCGACGGTCTAATAGACTGAAGCCAGTGAAACGCCCCAGTAGTCAAATTAGTGGCATGAACTCCTTCATCCACCAAGATATCTCCCGCAGTACCGCCGCTGGATGGAGGGGATACTCTAAAGATCTTATAGTCCTGCAAAAATCCTAAAGCCTTTCTACAAGTAGGCACACTGACGACAGCCCAATCTGTATCACTAAATCTGCAAAAAAAAAAGCGTCTTCTGCCACCGAGTCCGCTACCGGTCCAGTATTCATTAGGGATGGTCAATGCAGTAGCAGCCACCCCATCAGGAAATAATACAGAAGCTCGGTCCGGGCGAAGTGGGGCCTGCCATCGGGAGTCAACGTATCCCTGACAAAGTCTCGCAGACCTCGTCCAATGGCACAGACCATCGCGAGGAGCAACGTAAGACGGTGTCCGAATGCCGGCTTCACAGCCGGAAGTATCATAACCCGGCTTATTCTTTCAATGGGCCCTGAACCTCCAGGGACTACACAGTCACGAAGCCAGATCATTAAGAAAGCTGCCAACACAGCTTTCTCCGACAAAGGATATTCGGCTTGGCAGAAGTAGTGACCAATCGGAGACACAAGATCATAGCTGTCCTCAATATTCGTTGTCTCATAGTCCGCCATCCGGGCCTCTATATCGCACTTGGTCATAGGTTTTAAGATAGAAAAAGAGGTCGGATCTTCCCTTTCTCCTTGAACGAAGACATAGCTCGTCCAGGCCCACGTGTGGGGGTTGGCCCCCTCGGTCCTCTCTTTCTTAGTTATCCTATGACAGATAAGAAAACGACAAAGCAATTCCTTGTATACATCAATCATCCCAGAGTTTTCACTCTCCAGGTCCTGGAGTTCATTATCACAAGGCACGTACTCTTCATAGGGCTCCGTACCCCAAGGAAGCTTTGACACTTCTTGCATTTCATGGAGAGCCAATCCCATCTCCCTAGCCGGAGTAAAAAAGGTACAAGTATGAAGGTTATATAACTCATCCATAGAGACAAATATTGGCCAGTTGACCCTCACACCATACTAAGTGGCCCTAATAGCATAGTAAAGACCAGCAGTCTTCAGGGTGGCTTTATACGTAGAAAGAATCCAGCTAGTGAGATTGCTCCAGAACAAAGACGGGTATCGCCAGCCTTCCATCCGCATATTCCCTGCGGTATACGACACACCATCTGTCATCATCAAATGGCAAAGTGTGTCAGCAGCATAAGGATGGAGGTTAGTGGGAATGTCGTTCACCACGGCACCAGGTTACAGTCCCCTCGTAGAGTAAGATGCAGAGCCCCGAACACATTTAAAAGTATCCTTCCTTCGATCGCCTGAGTCAAACTGAATTCTCCAAGAGATGATTCTGGAAAGTTCAAGGGTTAGCTCCCACCTCATCTGTCGTCGCACAGCTAAGGCAGTGAAAGTAGACAAAGGATACTGGCGCTCCATCGATGGCAACCATATCCTCTGAAATTTTAGATTAATCACTATGGGGATTCTCAAACGTATAGTCTCACCATTTTCAAACCCTACGCTATCACCAAACAGAAAGTATAGTTTCTTGAAGCGACGAGCCCCTTCTTGTATGAATTTCTCATTATTAATCATATGTCGTAAGAAGGTCTTATCTTGTTTAAGTATAGCGAGGGACCGCTCCATAGACTGGTTCTGACTAATCTTGGCCTGAACCGCGCTGATCATATCTGTTATGGAGCTCATGTCAAGGGCTTGATAAGTGGAACCGAAAGGGATTTTGTCAAATTCTGGAACAAACATGTTTACTACAAGAGCCACGGGCAGAAAGAAAGTCAGACATAGAAAACTGTAGACTCCTATGCGCCCAAAGGGCTATACGCCCAAAAGGATATGCTCCCAAAGCAGGACATGTGGGCGCACAACACTTGGACAGTGCATGGGCGCATAACATGCCACTGCTTAGAAGGCACATAATATTACAACACATGGGCCTATAGCACACTACAGTGTTGGCGCATAACTTCTGTGGGCGCATAGCAATGCTCACATAAGTATGTTGCCTCAGACGCAAGCGTCCGGGCAGAAAAAAAGTTCGAGCGTCGCAAATTAACGCTCGAGACTTTATTTTTTGGAGCATGCCCTCACCCAAAATCGGGTCCTGGACTGCCGAAGATTACCGCAGGAGGAGAGTCACTCGGCGCAGCCCCCTTGCCCTTCGCGGATCGCTTGGCGACCTTGGGAGACATGATTCTCGAAGAAAGAAAACGAAGAGTTTTTCTAAAAAAATTCAAAGAGAGGAATTATGAACTTTCCCTCTCTCCAAGGGTCTATTTATAGGCACGGGCTATACTATGCGCCCGCCTACCATATACGCCCATTGTGTTATATGCACCCACTACAGCCTATGCACCCACGTAAAAGATCAGCTCTCTGCTTACTATACGACTGTCCCTTGCTGACGTGGACGACGTATGGAGGATGGACCGCTTCAAATTCCATTCCGATGAATCTATCAGTTCGAATTTCGAGGGAAAATCTCAACAGTCATATCTCCTTGACAGGCTGGCTAAAACACTATGCGCCCAAGGAGAGAGCCGAGCTATATGCCCATTGCCTCGCAAGAAGACGATCCATGCTTCTTTTAAAGTATTTCGAACTTGTTCAAAGTATCGAAAACTTTGAAGGGGGTCCTGTAGAAGCATGAAAAATTTTCAGCAAATGAAGCCCCATGCGCCCAAGCCAGTGGAACTCCATACGCCCAAGCCAGTGGAACTCCATGCGCCCAGCCAGTGGAACCCCATGCGCCCAGCTAGTGGAACTCCATGCGCCCATCCAGTAGAACCTCATGCACCCAGTCATTGAAGGAGGGCGCATAGCCTGAGACATGGCTATGCGCCCAAGCCTGACTCAGTCAAAGCCATGATCAACACGTGCATCGAAGCACACGGCCACGTCAGTCTCTACGAGTAGTCGTGTACCGAAGCATGTGGCCACGCCAACGCCACGACCAACCCACGATCTCGTAGCCTGTATGTGCCTACGTCCTATGCGCCCAAAGCAGGACTATACGCCTACATAAAAACTAGTGTGTTTCCTCATGTGGGCGCATAACACCATTCCAGCTCAAAAACTACTATAAAAGGGGGGCTTCATCCCTCTTCAAACAGACAGAACGGAGAGCATTTTCAAGATCCAAATTGCTGCACTTCTTGCCAGTGAGCCGAGAGTTAGCAATTTTCTTAGGTTTTCTCCCACTTTTGTAATCGGAGTGTCAACGGAGTAAAGGAGCAACTGCCGCTCGATCTCCATCGTCCTATTCCCCAGAATTCTTTTTTGTACTCGGGGATCCTCAGCGCAGGATCTCTCAAGCATACTCGATTTGTGGTGTCTTGTGCCAACAAAAGAAAAGATAACATGTTCTTCTTCTTTTTTTTTGTGTCCACATCAACCATGTCTACGGATATAGTCACCCTCACAGGGGAAAACTAGGCAATTTGGAAGCCAAGGATGGAGGATCTACTCTGGTGTAAGGACTTGCATGGTCCGTTGGAGGGCGACAGCGCAAAGCTGAGGATAAAGCTGTTGAAGACTGGGAATGACTGGATCGAAAGGTCATTGGATTCATCCACCAATGGCTGGATGATTCGGTGTTTCACAACGTGTCTATGGAGAGTTTAGCAAAAGCATTGTGGGAGAAGCTACATTCGCTGTATGAAAGGAAGACAACTAGCAACAAGGCATTTCTTATTTGCCAATTCATCACCTCTAAGTACACAGAGGGTGCCCAGTGGCACAACATCTGAACGTGATTTAGGGTATCATCAATCAGCTATCTGCGATAAAGATGGTGATTGATGATGAGCTTCAGTTCCTACTATTGAGTTCTCTGCTGGAAAGCTGGAAGATGTTAGTGGTGTCGGTGAGCAACTCTGTGCCTGATGGAGTTGTTACAATGGAGGCAGTCAAAAGTAGCTTATTGAATGAGAAGGTCCGACGCAAGCAAGTGGAATCATCGCAGGAGTCTGCTCTGGTGGCTTCCTACGGGCAGGGAAGACCCAAGTCACAGACGAGGACATGGAAGAGTTCTCGAGATCTTACGATTATAGAACGCAAGGAGGGATGCTATCACTGTGGCAAAATGGGTCATATCAAGAGGAACTGCATGAAGCTTAAAGCTGAGAAGGCCAAAGGCAAGGACGATCAGAAGGATCTTATCATGTTTGGGGATATCATCATTGCAGCGATCAATGCAGAGGAATATTGTAGAATGTGTCATGATAGCGATTAGGCCATGGACACGGGTGCATCGTATCACGCCACTCTACATAGGAAGATCTTTACGTCATACCAAGGTGACATGTTTGGACGTATGAAGATGGACGACAAGGGGACGACTGCAGTTGTAGGCATCGGTGATTTGCACTTGAAGATAGAGTTTGGTGAGAAGCACATCCTCAGGGGTATACGACATGTACCAAGTTTGCACTATAACTTGGTTTAAATAGAAAGGCTGGCAGATAATGGTTGTCGCAGTCTGTTTGGGGACAAAGATTGGATGCTTGCGAAGGGTTCACAACAGCTGGCTCGGGAAGATTTGTGTTGTGGAATGTACAGGCTCAAGCTGCTGAGCTGTATGTGTAGACCACAGACATCAGATTGAGGCTCGAAGAGTGTTCGACAGGAGGTGGATCGTCGAGAACTTGTTGAGGAGTATATGCTTTGAGGGAGACAGAGGATTCGGTTCATCTAAACAAAGCGACAGATGGTGATGAGTCAAAGATTGAGTTTAATTCCAAAGGTCGACGACGATTATCTACCCACTGCTTCTGTCGCTCATGCGCTGCTCGTAGGTGGTCTTATATCTTCTTTACCTTCTCCACTGTGCTCAATACTAATTCGAGACCAATATATGCCGCTCACCTATGTTGCTCCAACAAACAGGAGATCGACACTTTCTTCCATATAATGCTTCAAACGGAGCCATCTAAATGCTTGCTTGATAGATATTGTTATAGGAAAACTCGACAAGATGAATGTGGTCTTCCCAAGATCTGCCGAAGTCAAGCATACATGCTCTCAACATATCCTCTAACGTCTGAATAGTACATTTTGATTGGCCGTCTTTCTGCGGATGGTATGCCGTGCTAAACTTCCAACGCGTACCAAAACTGTCATGCACACTCCTCCAAAAGTGTGAGGTAAATCTCGAGTCACAATCTGACACGATGCTAACTGCTACACCGTACAGCTTCACTATTTGCTTCATATACATATCCGCTAAAACTTCTATGGACTGTCCTACTCTAAAAGGTAAAAAATTGGCCGATTTGGTAAGTCTATCAGCGATCACACATACCGCATCTCGTCCACTAGGACTGAGGAAATCCTGTGACAAAGTCCATCGTAATGTGCTCCTACTTCCACTCGAAAATGGATAGCGCCTGCAATAATCCGGCCGTCTTATGGTGCTCGGCCTTCACTTGTTGGCATACCAAACACTTGGACACAAAACGAGCTATCTCCTGCTTCATTTCGTACCACCAATAATACTGGCGTAAGTCCCGGTACATCTTGGTTCCTCTGTGATGAATAGAGTAAGTCGAACTGTGTGCTTCCTCCATCAATTCCTGCCATAACTCTCCATTAGGAACATAAATACGATCACCACATCGTAATGTCTCATCGGGATGAATTCTCAATCCCGTCTGCTCCCCTGCTTCAGTCATCTCTCTAAGCCGTTAAAATCTAGCATCTGTGGGCAATGTCATCTTGATTCGATCTACTAATGATGATTATACTTGGAGATTGGCTAATATGTCATCTGCTCCAGGCAATACTACCTCAATACCAAGCTGCTGCAAGTCTCTAATCAACTCCTTCTGTGTTGTCAAGAAGTGTGTCATGGACATACGGCTTAATGTGTCTGCTATAACATTAGCCTTGCCCGGATGATAATGTAGCTCAATCTCGTAATCTTTTATCAACTCTAACCAAAGTCGTTGTCGCATATTAAACTCTTTTTGCGTGAACACGTACTTGAGGCTCTTATGATCAGTGTAGATGTCTACCTTCTTGTCGTACAAGTAGTGTCTCCACAGCTTCAAAGCAAAGATAATCACTGCCATCTCAAGATCGTAGGTTTCTTCTCATGCACTCTCAACTGCCTCGATGTATATGATACTACATGACCATGCTGCATCAATACATATCCTAATCCCTTCCAGGATGCATCGTTGTATATCACAAATCCTTCCGGTCCTGATGGTAGTGTCAGGATAGGTGTCGTTGTCAAGCGCTTCTTTAACTCGTCAAAAGTGAATTGACACTCATCTGTCCATACAAACTTCTGATCCTTGCCAGTTAGTCGAGTCATAGGTCCCGCTATTCGAGAGAAATCTTCTACGAACCTTCGATAATAATCCGCAAGTCCAAGAAAACTTCTTCGCTCGGAAGCTGATGTAGCTAGGAGCGGGCCATGCCTTGACTGCTGTGATCTTCTCTGGATCTACTGATATGCCATCTCCAGTAACGATGTATCCAAGTAATGATACTTCTTTGAGAAAAAAATAACACTTGCTAAGATTCGCGTAAAGTCGCTCATTCTTCAATGTTTCCAAGACAATCCGTAGATGATGCTCATGCTCCTCTTAGCTCTTCGAGTATATCAAGATATCATCTATAAAGAAGACTACAAATTTGTCCAATCTTGTTCATTAAGTTCATGAAGACTGCGGGGGCGTTGGTCAAACTGAAAGGCATGACCAAGAACTCGTAGTGTCCATACCTCGATCGAAATGCCGTCTTCGGAATATCTTCCTTCCATACTTTCAGTTGGTGATAGCCCGATCGTAAGTTAATCTTGGAGAATACTTTTGCTCCACTCAGTTGGTCGAATAAATTGTCTATGCGCGGCAAGGGGTACTTATTCTTCACCGTCACTGCATTCAAGGTTCTGTAGTCGATGTACATGCGCACTGTCCCGTCTTTCTTAGGCACAAAAATAATGGGTGCTCCCCACGGTGACGCACTGGCACGAATAAAGCCTTTCTCCAATAAGTCATCAATCTGTGTCTTCATCTCTACCAACTCCTTGGGTGCTAGTCGATATACTCGAGACGAAATAGGCTCGGCTCCGGGAATAAGCTCAATAGAAAACTCAATGTCTCGGTCAGGTGGCAGTCCTAGCAAATTTTTCGAGAATACATCCTCGAACTCAGTGATGATGGGGTGCTGAGGGGTGTCCTGCATCAACATGTGAGTTCCCAATATGGGTGCATCACAACTCTCTCCTTCTTCTTTGGTGAACTCGAACTCCATCGTATTCAGTAGTCTAAAGACGATACTGCCCCTATGGCAGCCTATGAAAGTGAAATGCTGGCTCAACCAGTCCATTTCGAGGACCACGTCGAATGTAGGCATAGGGAATACAAGAAGTCACGCTTTCATCTCTCTACCACATATCACTACAGGACAAAGTCTACAAACACCACTAATAGGTACAACTCCTCCTCCAGTAAGGATTTTAACATTTTTAGATAAGGGTGTGATGGGAATTGTCACACTCAAAATATTATTATTATATTATTATTATTTATTATTGTCTTGTGTTAACTTATCTTGTGGTTAGAATTTTTATCATTTTGTAGCCTTAACCCTAACCCTAGCCCTAGCCTTAACCCTAACCCTAGCCCTAGCCTTAACCCTAACCCTAGCCCTAAGGGGGGGGGGTGCCAAGTGCCCCCTACAAAGGACCCTAGCCCTAGGGGGGGGTGCAAGGTGTCCCTACAAGGGGTGGGGGGGGGACACCTCACCACAACCCCAATCCTATATAAAATACACCACACATACACACATGAAACCAAAAAAAAAACCACACACACCACTCCACCCGACCCCCACTCCAGCTGCTGCCGTTCCTGCCTTTCTGCTGCCGCTGCTGTGCTCGCCGCCCGCCGCCGCCAGCGCCGCCTGATGCCGCCGGCCAGCCCCTCCGGCCACCACAACTCCACTTCATCTCCACTTCCACTTCCTCTTCCCCCAACTCCATCTTCAACCTCTTCATCATCATCATCTTCCATCTCCAAAGAGAAGGCTAAACCTATGTATGTCAATTTTCTCCCTCTTTCCCCAAATTTCTATGTGTATTCTTACTTCTAGAACCCTAGGATTAGAAAATTCTAACCAATAAATGGTTATTGGGTTCAATTAGGATTTACGGAGGAATCCAGGCTATTCTCAACCTAAAGCAAGTCCTCTTTCTTTTCCCTCTATTCCTTCGAAATTTTCTTGTTTAATTTTCTAACGTGGAAACAATTGTAGATAATTTTTAAATTCTGAATTTATGAATGTTCTAACAAGAATCCAATTTTGTTGAATGTAATTGGAAATTGGGAATTGTCTTACATATGTATATATGTGTTTATGAATACTTGGACACATGAATGAATGTACTGGACACAATACAAATAATATATGCAATAGACATCTTGTGTAGGATACAACACAAATTTATATGAATTTGGGCACAACACCAAAGGATTCTTGGACACATGATATATATATATACACACCTTGACACAAATTATAGACACAACACACGATTTATGTGGACACTTATAAATTTTGGTGTCACTTGGGAATACGACCAACATACAATATATCTTCTTCATTTATTTAGAGTTCACTTACCTTAGTATTAATTTTACAATTTTGGGATAATTTCGTTATACAGAGTTGAGAATTGTCAATTCATTTCAGCACTTTAATTCTGTCCAAATTAGAATTTTTTACTAAATTAACATATTTAGATTTCATTTCGCATCCCCAAGTAGTTAAAATATGACACATAGAAGCATGAGTTAAATAGGGCATTTAGACCTATCTTGTGTACAACATAAATTGGAGGTCAGAATTGGTATATTTTTTTACTAACAACCATGTCTTCTTTAAAGTTGGTAGATTTTCGGAAATCAAGTTACTAATAATCCTAAATAGTTTGCTTGCTTGCTAAAGGAAAAAGGTAAAATTGTTTGCTTGCTTGCTTGCCAAGGTAAAGGTTCCTTTAATTAAGTATACACATTATACAACTGCGTGGTTCCGGTGTTGAGAGTTGCTCCACCGAAGGGGTCGGCGTACCCGGATATTAAATGCGTGGTTCCGGTGTTGAGAGTTGCTCCACCGAAGGGGTCGGCGAGCCCATATATTTCTTTTATATCATGTTTTGTAAATTGTCGGAGCTCCTAAATACAAAGGAGACTCTGCCGAAATTTTTGAAAAATTTAGGAGATAGACAAATTTCTGATTTTCGGAAATTTTAGAATCATTGGGTGGGGAGGACAACTGAATATCCCTAGATATCCCGTAACATAATAACCATAAAAGGCTGATCAGCAATTCCTGAATATCCTGATGAGTACTTCTATATAAGTACTAGCCCAAGAGAGGTTCCTGTCCTGCTACTTCTATTCCGACAGTAACATCGAATAGATTGGTTTTAGCCCAAGGGAGGCTCCGAAATTACAACCTGATCCCAGGTTAACGGGATTGTTCACGGGAATTATTTAGAGAATTAATTCAGAGTACTGTTCTCAAAATTGCATTGCATTTAGTCTACTAAATTTCATCTTACTCCAGCAAATAACTCCACCTATCAAAGTTAGGTAGTTTCTTGGTTGCTCAAGGGAAGCAAAATCCTACTGAGAGCTCAAGGGAAGCTCAGGAAATCTTACAATCCATGGAGTAGGATGTCATTTACATTTCCTTGATTTTGTGAAGTAAACCCATATAATAGTGCTAGTTGGCATATTTCTTTCCTTTAAAAAAAATTGCATCTTTCTTTTGTATACTTTACCGTCCTTGACCGAGGACTTGCTTGTCGTTTTCTAAAATGACCTAGTATTGTTCACTAGGTGAAGAAGAGGACGTCTCCGCCGAAGTAACGCCGCAGTACAACGAGGAATAATCGTCTGATAACTTGCTAGTTATTTCTTTTGTAATAAGCTTGTAAAGTATTGTTGATGAAGTATGTATAATAAGATGTAATCTCTGGCATTTTCTATTTTTGCTGATGTTTACGGGCGACAATCGCGGATTTTCGGCACGTAGCCTGGGGATGTGTATGACGTCACCATTCCATTTGGGAAGTGGGACGTGACACGTCTTTTAGTGGTGGCCCATGCAGGTCCGCGAAAATGGAAAATCCAGAATGGACCTTAGGTCTAGACGTAGGTTTTAAACTCAGATAGAAAATTTTGATTTCCAACCATATCTTAGAAATCCTTAAGTAAGGTAGATAAATAGTTGGTAGCATTTTCCTTACAAATTTCTCTTTCCTGTCTAGATCTTAAATCCTACTAAGGAGTTACTAACCTAAGGAAAAAATTACTTTTTATCTTCTTTTCAATCTAGGTCATGCCTCGTTTGCACCCTTCGCAAGACTAGGAAATGATAGTCACAGCCTAGACGAGTATTATGTATTTGTAAAGAAGATGTGGCACGTAGCGCGTAAAGGAATGATCGAAGCCTATGGAGTACACTACGAATTGAAATATCCAATAGTGTCAGACATAGATGATGAAAGGAAGGAGTATTATAACTCGGTACATTATTATGTCCTGATAAAGGCAGAACCCACCAAAGGCCCAGAGACTGATCGCAATGGTACCTTGGAGGAATGGCTGCAAACTCATCCAGACGCAATAGTGCACAACATCAGGAAAATGTGGATTTAGATCCACAAGCATGTATGTATGTGGAATGTATGAAGTAAGAATGTAATATATGGATGCATGTAGTAAGAATGTAAGTAAGTAAGGAAATATGGACTTAGATCCCTAGTATCTATAGATGATAAGTATGTGTATGTAGCTAGGATGGATGAAATGTAAGATATATCTGTATGTAGGTAGAATGTGACCAAGTATGTATGTAAGCCAAGGGCATATTGTTCTATAAATAAATAAAATATGCTTTTTCAATCTTCTTATGTTCCTTATAAGAAATTCTTATATAGGATATCATGGATGTAGGTATGAGCCTGTTTATACCCAGTTTGGAATGGGATGGAAGCGAGTACACCTTGTACCTATACCAACGCTATGCCAGGATACTATGGAACGCACCCGACTGGTATGACATTTATGCCTACCAAATATTCTATGGAGTCAGGCGTCCTATGTCGGATTGCACGGCTACGAAGGCACCATAGATGACTTTGAGAGGTTATATACAGAAGTAGAAATCCTTGCTGAAGGGAGGGAGCTTATTAAAGCCGTAGCATAAGATGTCTTAACCCTGTACATAGTGAAGAAGAAGTCCTTTTCCTTGTATTTTGGCATCTGCAAATATGAACCTGTATGAAGTAGAATAGTTTACCATGTCACGTTTTGGGATGATAGGTGACATGAGTAACTAAGTAGCAAGAATGTATGTAAATGAAAAATGAGAGTAAGGAGCACCATTTTGTAATTACTCTCATTTTAATGAATGAATATATATATATACGAAGTTTATGATACACTCTTATTGAAAATTACGAGTTAAATACTTTCCTAAGAATTGCGTTTTCTCAGGATATGGACAACCACGGTCAGTCAAGTACTCCGCCCCCTCAAGAACCAACTGTGGCCGATATGTTTCGATTATTCCAGCAATTACTGGAATCCCATAATCAGCAGGCCAATGCAGCCCATGTTGCCAATGCAACCATATTGGAACAAATGCAGAACTCCAATAAAACAGAAGAGGGAACCCTAAAAGATTTTCGAGATCTTAAGCCACCTAAGTTCAAGGGAACTGAAAATGCAATAGAAGCGGGTCAATGGTTGAAAACCATTGAAGGCTTAATGAAGGCCGCAAAGCTCAAAACCGAAGATATGGTGCCAGCAATCCACATCCAGCTAGAAGATATCGCTGGATACTGGTGGAGTGCTGAGTACCCAGAAGATTCCGATGGAGTTATGACATGGACAGAATTCAAGAAGAAGTTTGAAGAAAGATTCTATCCTAAATCAGCACGAATAGAGTTAGAGCGGCAATTCAACTATCTTAAACAAGGAAGACGCACCGTCGATGAATATGCTGTAGAGTTTTCCAGACTCAGTCGATTTGCTCCTAACATGATAGCCGACGAAGAAACAAAAATTTCTAGGTTCCTGGAAGGGCTCGGGACACAATTGAAGAGCAGGGTCGCGTCCTACCGATGCCAGACCTTTTCTGAGGTAACAGAAGCTGCTCGAGACCAGGAGAGAATCCTGAAAGAGGAGCAACCTTTCCGGTCATCACAACCCAAGAGAACTTTTGAGGAAGGATCATCCTCTAACAAGAATCACTGGCAAGGACCACCTAAGCGTCCTCAGAATGGCAACTCGGACAAATTCCTTATCTATGATTTCTGCCAGAAGCCAGGACATAAAAAGAATGTGTGTAGGAGAAGATTGGGGCTTTGTTTGAGATGTGGAGCAAATCATCCAATCAGTCAATGTCCTCAGCCGCCTGCGAATGGAGCAAGGACACAAGGCTTCACTCAAGGATACCGACCTCCAGTTCAAGGAAACCAACCTCGACCAATGATACAGGCACCAACAGCGCAAGCAGAAATGGCTTATGGAAATCAGCAAAGGCCGCCCGATGCCCCTCAGGCTTATCAGTTTCAACAAGCACAACGGGCAGCTCAAGCTCAAAATAGTAACAAGAAAAGGAATAGGCAAGGGCAAGCATTCATAATGGGAACTGAAGATGCGAATATCCCTGGAGAAGTAGTTTCAGGTACTATTTTAGTTTCTTCATACCCAGCTTCAGTATTATTTGATTCTGGGGCTACCCATTCATTTATAGCATCTTCTTTTATATCACAACGTGAAATAGAATCACAACCTCTGCCTAAATCACTGAAAGTACTCACCGGTAATGGAGTAGTAGAAGTCAGTCGAGTATGTCGTAGATGTCCCATTAAATTGGGTGGAAGAGCTTTTCGTACCCGATTGCTTGTCTTTCCAACAAGCAATTATGATGTAATATTGGGTATGGATTGGCTAACTGCAACATTAGCCAATATAGACTGCGGCCAGGGGAAAATTTCATTCCAACTCCCTGACGGCGAGTCTTATGAATTTGCAAGAGACCAAAATGAGTTCAATGCAGAGGAGCTAGAGAAATTTGAATTACCAGTACTACTGCAAGGAGTAGCAGAGCAATCATTTCCAAGGGTAGTGGAAGAATTCAAGGATGTGTTCCCAGAAGAATTACCAGGGCTACCCCCAGACAGAGCCGTGGAATTTTCTATAGATTTAATACCGGGAGCTGCACCCATAGCCAAGAAGATATACCCAATGAACAAAGAGGAGCTAGTTGAGTTAAATAAACAGATAAAGGAGTTATTGTCAAAAGGGTTTATTCAGCCTAGCACTTCACCATGTGGTGCACCAGTATTATTTGTGAAAAAGAAAGATAGTACCCTACGCCTGGTGATTGACTATAGGGCTTTAAATGAGGTTACCATCAAGAATAAATATCCCTTACCTAGGATCGATCAACTGTTTGATCAGTTAGGAGAGGCAAGGGTATTTTCAAAAATTGATTTGAGATCCGGATATCATCAGGTAAAGGTGAAAAAGGAAGACATCCCAAAGACTGCATTTAGAACTCGGTATGGGCATTACGAATTCTTAGTTATACCATTCGGGTTGACAAATGCACCTGCTATATTTATGGACCTGATGAATCGAATATTTTATCAATATCTGGATAAATTTGTGATTGTATTTATTGATGACATCCTTGTATACTCCAAAAGTGAAGAGGAGCATGAAAAACATTTGAGGATAGTATTGCAAACTCTGCGGGAAGAACAATTGTATGCTAAGCTTAGTAAATGTGAGTTTTGGTTGGACCAAATACCATTTCTAGGGCATATTGTCAGTGGAGAAGGCATCTCGGTAGATCCAAAGAAAGTAGAAGCAGTCAAGTCTTGGCCAACACCTAAGTCAGTAGCAGAAATCAGAAGCTTCTTAGGATTGGCTGGCTATTATCGGAGATTTGTAGAGAACTTTTCAAGAATTGCAGAACCTTTAACCCGTCTTACCCGGAAGGAAGAGAAATTTAATTGGACGGAGAAATGTCAAGCAGCATTTGACGAGCTGAAAAAAAGATTAATTACAGCTCCAATACTAGCATTACCCTCTGGTTCAGGTGGATATGAGATATATAGTGATGCATCAGGTAAAGGTTTAGGATGTGTACTGATGCAGCACGGGAGAGTCATAGCCTATGCATCCCGACAATTAAAGACACATGAAAGGAATTATCCAACTCATGATCTCGAACTTGCAGCGGTAGTATTCACACTCAAGTTGTGGAGACACTATTTATATGGAGAAAGAATCAAAATATACACAGACCACAAGAGCTTAAAATATGTCTTCGCACAAAAGGAGATTAATATGAGACAGAGAAGATGGTTGGAGTTACTGAAGGATTTTGACATGGAGTTGATCTATCATCCGGGCAAAGCTAATAAGGTGGCTGATGCCTTAAGTAGAAGACCCGAAGCTTTCTTTATGAATACACCCAAAGAAATCCTTGAGAATTTGAGGAAGATGGGAATTGAAGTGATACGCCCGCTAACCGAAGGAATGTGGCAAAATTTGCAAGTACAGTCCTCCTTAATAAATAGAATTAAGGAAGCTCAACAGAATGATTCAAAACTTCAGAAAATTTGGAAACAAACAGAAGAGGGACTCCAGACCGGGATAAGGAAGCATCCGGACGGATCATTAAGATTCGGAGATCGATTATGTGTGCCCAGTGGAGATTTAAGAACAGTGGTTATGTCAGAAGCCCACAACTCACAATATTCCATTCATCCGGGCAGCACTAAAATGTACAAAGATTTGAGACAAACATTTTGGTGGCACGAGATGAAGAGAGAAGTCGCCAGATTCGTATCAAAATGTCTTGTCTGTCAGCAAGTAAAAGCGGAGCATCAAAGGACAGCAGGGCTTCTCCAGCCGCTACCCATACCCGAATGGAAATGGGAACACCTCACCATGGATTTCGTGACAGGATTGCCTAGGACCCAAAGGGGTAATAATGCTATTTGGGTCATCGTAGACAGACTTACCAAGTCCGCTCGTTTTCTGCCCTTTCGAGTTGGACAGTCAACGGAGGTCCTGGCAGAAATGTACATGAAACAGATTGTTAGTCAGTATGGAGTGCCAGTGAGTATAGTATCGGATAGAGATACCAGATTCACTTCACATTTTTGGAAAAGCTTGCAAGAAAGTCTTGGCACTAAATTGAAATTTAGCTCCGCCTACCATCCCCAAACAGACGGCCAGTCTGAAAGAACCATTCAGACCTTAGAAGACATGCTGAGAGCGTGTACTTTAGATTTTGGAGGAGCATGGGATGATCATCTACATTTGGTAGAATTTTCATATAACAACAGTTATCATGATAGCATCAAAATGGCTCCTTTTGAAGCACTATATGGTAGGAAGTGCAGATCGCCGGTATGCTGGACCGACGTAGGAGAAAAATAATTGTTGGGGCCAGAATTAGTAACACAAACTGTGGATATCGTCAAAGCAATAAGAAGTCACCTGCAAGCAGCTCAGGACAGGCAGAAGATGTGGGCGGATAAGCACCGAAGAATATTGGAGTTTCAACCCGGAGAACATGTATTTCTGAAAATTTCACCAACTAAGGGAACCATCAGATTCGGGACCAGAAGAAAGCTAAGTCCCAATATATTGGACCATTCGACATCCTGGAGAAAGTTGGGAATGTGTCATATCGACTCGCCTTGCCGCCAGCACTAGAAGGAGTTCACAATGTATTCCATGTTTCCCAGCTACGAAGATATGTGCCGGACACGAGCCATATACTCAATCATTCAGAAATCACCATCGGGCCTACACTCCGGATAGAACAAAGACCCGTTGGGATCTTGGATCGAAGAGATAAGATACTCCGCAATCGGGTCATTCCGTTAGTACGAGTTGCATGGAGCAGGGATTCTCCTGGAGATTCAACTTGGGAGAAGGAAGAAGACATGCGGAAGCAATACCCGTATTTATTCCCTAAGACAGGTCAGTAACCATATTGCTAGTCTAATTATTTCAAATTTCGAGGACGGAATTTTTCTAAGGAGGGTAGACTTGTCACACTCAAAATATTATTATTATTATTATTTATTATTGTCTTGTGTTAACTTATCTTGTGGTTAGAATTTTTGTCATTTTGTAGCCTTAACCCTAACCCTAGCCCTAGCCTTAACCCTAACCCTAGCCCTAAGGAGGGGGGTGCCAAGTGCCCCCTACAAAGGACCCTAGCCCTAGGAGGGGGTGCAAGGTGTCCCTACAAGGGATGGGGGGGACACCTCACCACAACCCCAATCCTATATAAAACACACCACACATACACACATGAAACCAAAAAAAAAAAAAAAAAAAAAAAAACCACACACACCACTCCACCCGACCCCCACTCCAGCTGCTGCCGCTCCTGCCTTGCTGCTGCCGCTGCTGTGCTCGCCGCCCGCCGCCGCCAGCGCCGCCTGCTGCCGCCGGCCAGCCCCTTCGGCCACCACAACTCCACTTCATCTCCACTTCCACTTCCTCTTCCCCCAACTCCATCTTCAACCTCTTCATCATCATCATCTTCCATCTCCAAGGAGAAGGCTAAACCTAGGTATGTCAATTTTCTCCCTCTTTCCCCAAATTTCTATGTGTATTCTTACTTCTAGAACCCTAGGATTAGAAAATTCTAACCAATAAATGGTTATTGGGTTCAATTAGGATTTACGGAGGAATCCAGGCTATTCTCAACCTAAGGCAAGTCCTCTTTCTTTTCCCTCTATTCCTTCGAAATTTTCTTGTTTAATTTTCTAACGTGGGAACAATTGTAGATAATTTTTAAATTCTGAATTTATGAATGTTCTAACAAGAATCCAATTTTGTTGAATGTAATTGGAAATTGGGAATTGTCTTACATATGTATATATGTGTTTATGAATACTTGGACACATGAATGAATGTACTGGACACAATACAAATAATATATGCAATAGACATCTTGTGTAGGATACAACACAAATTTATATGAATTTGGGCACAACACCAAAGGATTCTTGGACACATGATATATATATATATACACACCTTGACACAAATTATAGACACAACACACGATTTATGTGGACACTTATAAATTTTGGTGTCACTTGGGAATACGACCAACATACAATATATCTTCTTCATTTATTTAGAGTTCACTTACCTTAGTATTAATTTTACAATTTTGGGATAATTTCGTTATACAGAGTTGAGAATTGTCAATTCATTTCAGCACTTTAATTCTGTCCAAATTAGAATTTTTTACTAAATTAACATATTTAGATTTCATTTCGCATCCCCAAGTAGTTAAAATATGACACATAGAAGCATGAGTTAAATTGGGCATTTAGACCTATCTTGTGTACAACATAAATTGGAGGTCAGAATTGGTATATTTTTTTACTAACAACCATGTCTTCTTTAAAGTTGGTAGATTTTCGGAAATCAAGTTACTAATAATCCTAAATAGTTTGCTTGCTTGCTAAAGGAAAAAGGTAAAATTGTTTGCTTGCTTGCTTGCCAAGGTAAAGGTTCCTTTAATTAAGTATACACATTATACAACTGCGTGGTTCCGGTGTTGAGAGTTGCTCCACCGAAGGGGTCGGCGTACCCGGATATTAAATGCGTGGTTCCGGTGTTGAGAGTTGCTCCACCGAAGGGGTCGGCGAGCCCATATATTTCTTTTATATCATGTTTTGTAAATTGTCGGAGCTCCTAAATACAAAGGAGACTCTGCCGAAATTTTTGAAAAATTTAGGAGATAGACAAATTTCTGATTTTCGGAAATTTTAGAATCATTGGGTGGGGAGGACAACTGAATATCCCTAGATATCCCGTAACATAATAACCATAAAAGGCTGATCAGCAATTCCTGAATATCCTGATGAGTACTTCTATATAAGTACTAGCCCAAGAGAGGCTCCTGTCCTGCTACTTCTATTCCGACAGTAACATCGAATAGATTGGTTTTAGCCCAAGGGAGGCTCCGAAATTACAACCTGATCCTAGGTTAACGGGATTGTTCACGGGAATTATTTAGGGAATTAATTCAGAGTACTGTTCTCAAAATTGCATTGCATTTAGTCTACTAAATTTCATCTTACTCCAGCAAATAACTCCACCTATCAAAGGTAGGTAGTTTCTTGGTTGCTCAAGGGAAGCAAAATCCTACTGAGAGCTCAAGGGAAGCTCAGGAAATCTTACAATCCATGGAGTAGGATGTCATTTATATTTGCTTGATTTTGTGAAGTAAACCCATATAATAGTGCTAGTTGACATATTTCTTTCCTTTAAGAAAAACTGCATCTTTCTTTTGTATACTTTACCGTCCTTGACCGAGGACTTGCTTGTCGTTTTCTAAAATGACCTAGTATTGTTCATAGGTGAAGAAGAGGACGTCTCCGCCGAAGTAACGCCGCAGTACAACGAGGAATAATCGTCTGATAACTTGCTAGTTATTTCTTTTGTAATAAGCTTGTAAAGTATTGTTGATGAAGTATGTATAATAAGATGTAATCTCTGGCATTTTCCATTTTTGCTGATGTTTACGGGCGACAATCGCGGATTTTCGGCGCGTAGCCTGGGGATGTGTATGACGTCACCATTCCATTTGGGAAGTGGGACGTGACAGGAATGCTATGTCTAGTGGCAAAACTAGTGGCTATGAATGAATGAGTAGTTCCAGTGTCAAACAATGTAATGGCAGAAAATATAAAACCATACTTGCTATGACCTCTGCCTCTATATCTATATCCTCAACAGCAAGTAAGAATGCCTGTCCATAATTTTGTCCTGTACTCTAAGCTCTGGCCTTGTTGTACTGTGCGCCTTGGGAAGGCAATGGTGGCCTAGGTGCTCCTGATGCTGGTCGGGGAGCTGGGGGTGCTGAAGCTGTAGGCCTCAAGGCCTGATGTACATGTACTAGTACTCGCTGCTCGGGGCAATCTCTGGCCAAGTGCTGTCCCAAACCACATCACATACATAATCCCAAATAAAGCTGGCAGTCATCTCTGATGTGACCTTGCTTCCCACAAAAGTGACAAGTGGGCTTCTGGTAGGGTGTAGTCCTCTGCTGGTACTGTCCAGTGGCCCTCCTGATAGGTCCTTCCTGAGTAGCTCGTGCTGGTGTTACTATTGGTGTATGACGTCTAAATGTCTACTGCTCCTTGCGCAGAATCTTCTAAGCGCGAGCTTCTTCCAAGATAGCAGAATTGGAGACTCGAGACTACGTAGTCGTATAAGATTGAGCTCCGATGCAAGCCCCTGATGGAATCTCCTCGCCTGCTCTAGTTCTATCGGGATCAGCCCCATGCCAAATCTACGCAGGCAATTAAATTCTGAGTCATACTCATTAACCATCATATTTCCTAACTTCATATGGAGGAATTGGTCGAATAGACCGTCTCGAACATGGATGGGAAAGAATCTCTCATAGAATAGATCATAGAAATCCTTCTAAGTGATCCTAATTCCTAGTCATCTTTCTTCTGCCTTCCACCAATGTGGTCATTATCCTCTAGTAGTAGATCCACTGTTGTCGTCCAATCTCGAACGGGCAACTGGGATGCCTTCAATAACTTTTTTGTACTAAAAAGCCACTATGACACCTCTAGCGGCTTCTCTATTGGTCACTACCACATTTTAGATTGAGGGTATTTTGGTCATTTGGTAATTTTTAGAATTTATTTTAAATTTATTTAATTGGTGATTCTGATTTTGACGTTGACTAGTTGAGACTTTGTAGACTAACCTAGGTGTTGACCCTAACCATGGTGACTAGGTTAGCATGGTGAGACCCTAGTCTAACTTAAGTCAATCTAGGTTAGTCATTTAGAAATCAATATTTGAATAGGAGGACTGGTGATTTGGTGCATGACTTATGACTTAGAATAAAATTTATGACTTATGAAACATAGTCCATAGGCCCATGACTTGAACCCAAACCCTAGCTAAGTCTACCAAGGCCGGCCACTAGGGCTCTCCCCTTCCCAATAAATAGTCTCTTAATTGGTTCTTGCCTCTTTTTTATTGAAGGAGCACATAGAGAAAGAAAGGTTTGTCCATTCTTCCCCATTCCATAGATTCTTCATTTTAAATCCTTTTCCACTCTACTTTCTTACATTAGAGCCTAATACTCTCCTATTTTCTGATTGTGGAGATTAATCCCACTTTGGGTCATTTTGGAGCATTTGGCAAGCAAGGAGAAACCCCCCATTTGAAGCTTTTTTTTGCTATTTGCACCTATAAGTAAAATACCTCCAATTGTTGTAATATTTTATTTTCTTTGCAATTAGGGCTAGATCTAGGTCTCCCCTAGTTGTCCCTAAAGTTTGGGTAAATTTCGTGTCCATTTGGTGTCCGTATCAGACACGTATCATAGTGTATAGGAAGGTGTTTGATTAAATGCCGCTTAGGATTTTACTTTTGAAACTTTTGTGGAACTAATTACATGAATCCCTAGATCTATATGTGTATATTAATATTTGTGAAGACTGAGTCAAGTTTGTGTCAATTTTTATGTCGGATTTGGTGTTGGACATGCAGCATGGGGGCTCGGTCGGGTGCCCTGCTGCCCGTGTCCGAGTTCTCCATGGACACGATACTTCTTGACACCATAATTGGTGTGAACATCCACTAGGTGACTGACACAAAGCCCCTAAAATTTTGTGGGATCTTATGGAGTGGTTTGTGAGATATTCGACCCACATAGTTTTGATACTGACAGTGCACAGTCGGCTAATGGCGACTGACACTGTGTTCGTGTCTCATATAGACACGTCCTGGACACGACTCAGGGTGTCGATCGTGTATCCCTACATGTGGGCTACACGTGTGTACGGCCACGTGGCTCCATTTGGCCTGTGTCGAGTGCACGAGTCCATGGACTCGCTGTACGACGCTAGTACACGCACATGTGTCTGTGGTGTTCACGAGTGTCTGGATACCCCGTCCTGTCGTGTAGACACAGGACGACACTTATGACACATATACACGTGTACGATACTTTACCTACCATAAATTTGATGTAATTTGTATTTTCGAATTCGATTACGGAATTTTCCATATTCCCTAATACTGAAACTGTCAGTTGAGTTTTTGAGGATTTAAATGTATGATTAACCTATTTTTATGTGTTTTAATTGATTGCTTGTACACTATATTCGTATCAAGGATTAACCTACATGTTAGGTTTGTTGATTAGCAAGGGAAATAAGTTTTCGAATTTGGACTTTGGGTTGGGATTTCAATTAACTGATACATTGTAATATGCACTGTTTTGAAGACACACTACTAAACTGAGATTACACTGTTAACCTGGGAATTCCTCTGCCATGTTTACTAAAATGTTGGTTCAAATTCATATTGACTCCTATAGTTACTTGAGTTGAATTGATACACTGTTATAGGCACTTACTTCCTGAAATTCTGAACTCTGAGCTTGAACACACAATTACCCATTGCTTGATTCATGAAGCTGAGTACATAATGAGTTCATTACACTCACAAACACATATTGAATGTTACTTTAAATCTGAGAATATGTTCACCTATACACTGTCATCCTGGAAACTTAACTGTCATATACACTTCATCTATATACACACTCTGAAACTGATAAAATCTGAGATTGGAAACTGTCACACACATATCCTTATTCACTCACACACACATTGGTTGTTTATATTGAATCTGAGATTGCCAACTGTTTGAACTGTCACACACTCATCCTACTGTTCCTGAGATCTATGAAGTCCACATACACACACATCTCACACTACAAATTCTGAGAACACACAGGACACTGAGATGCACTGTAAACTGAGAGTGTGGAACCCTGTTATGCACACACACAGGTACTCTAGACACACACACTACTGCTACCACATGACACTATTTACACACACATGACACTCTTTCACACATCTATACACACATTGTTTTAAAGACACACACATTTCATTTTTGAATTTCTGAAAACATATTGCACGCACTGGATTTTGAGTCCTATTACACATAATGTTCATACACACATATGCTCATATGACACACACATACATATACATTCCCTCTATCCCTCTCTATGTGTATATGTGTGTGTGTATATATATATATAAAATATATATATATATATATATATATATATAACTTAATGTGATGTAATATAGATATTGCCTATTGATATATATATAATGTGTATATAGATACATGGAAAATAGATATATGTGTATTGCCTAATATATGTATGGCTCATGGCCTATGTAGTGTAGCATATGGTATCCTAATGTACAGTCTTGTCACGACCCGCACCCGCTTTTCGGACGCGAGCTCGTGAGCAAGCCAGCTACGTATTGAGCGGACTCCAGCCCGACTCGAGTACGTATAAGTTGTCCAGAGTAGGGTATCATGTCTAATCTAAACTATATTTCAATCCACAAGAATCATATAAACAAGAATGAACAAGTATGGGTCATGGTCTGCAGCCCATTAGCATATTGTCCGATTAGACTCCAAGAATGATATGAGTCTATAAAATAAGCAGAACATAACATGGCGTGGAATATAAAGCACGAACGGATAATAAAGAAATATCACAAGCAAATACCTGTGACCCTGCAGGTGTAATCACTACCATCATGACCCGCTAACTAAACTCCATGCAGTCGCTAAACATGAAGAGATCATCAGGTCCTCAGAGGACTAGCAAGATACATAATATACAAGCCAACATGTAACAGTAAAAATATACAAAGATGTAATAAACAATCACGGATATCCAACAAGACAAAATGAACTAAGACACAAAATCTAAACATAAGGATCCTAAGACACTGGCATGCCATACTAGAAATGGCTAATAGGTCAAAGCTATAGACTGCAGTCAAGGCAAGCACTCACAATCTATAGTGTCTCAATCGCAGTCAAGGCAAGCACTCACAACCAAGATGGTAGCCAATCCTAGTACAAAAATTCTATAGACCGTAGTCAAGGTAAGTACTCACAATCTATAGAATGCCAAAGTCAAGTCCTACTCAAGTCATGTCAAGTCAAGTCAAGTTATAATCAAGTCGAGGGAATCGTGGTATAGGACTAGACGACTCTATCAAGGAATACATATGAAACTAACACAGTGTAACAGATAGAAATATCATAACAGAAAGGAACAAGAAGGTGTAGACAACTAGAAACATGTAAAGTAAAACTATAACAGGATGAGTGTACTAGACATGGAATAAAGCAATCATGAATGAGAGAAAAAGAATAGCAGCGAGATAATAAACATGTATATAAATTATATTGTACAAGTTGGCAAGGTATACTTGCCTGTTGGTAGCGCAAAAAACCAATAAGATACCGTCAATTGGTACGACATAAAGTCCAAAATCCACAAATGTCTCTGAAAGCTGAAACAGACATCGCCAACATTCTCAGAATAGTCAAATTAGCTAGGATTGCCTGTCCTTAAGTCCAATTCTGGACACAGGGGCAAAACGATAATTTCGGGCAAAAATGGTGTCCGTCGTTGAACACGCTTTGTACTAAAAATCGTGCCAGAGCTAATGGTCTCTAAAGTCGTTAAACTATATGTCAACAGGTCCGGTTTTTTGATACGAACCCAACAGTATGTCCAAAGTTGGATTCCGACGGGTCGTGCACAAAATCACCTGTTGGGTCGGATCGTGGAGCTCGCAAAACGTCGATCCGATCAACTGTCTCAGAATCGGACCAAATGGCACACAGGACCAGAAAAATGATACGGTCCTGTTGGCGCAAGTTTCGTCTCGATCTGACGAGCATGTACGAAGTAATTGGAAAACTTGCACAGAGGCCGATACGGTGAATTTCGACAGATACGCATCAATTCGTCACGCACACACGACCAATTTGAATTCCGTCAAAGCCCACACGTCCACGAAGACGTTACGCACCTTTCGATGCTTTCGGTTCGCGACCACGTCACCCGGAATGGCGGGATGCACGTCGTATCGAAGGTTTTTCTAGTTTTTTAATATTTTAAAAACAGTTTTTTGCCAAACTTCGGAATCGAATAACTTGACACCTACTTAATGAAATTGGAATCTATAAAAAGGGTTTTACTGCCATGTATATTGTCTATGACTGTGTTCAAATGGAATTTCTAAATGGTTACTGGATCGATCGGAATTGATCTTCCAATGTGGGTTCATGGACTGTTTCGTGTCCTATTTTTGAACAGGTTTTCGATCGACTTCGGGTCGATCTCATGGACTGGTCTGGCAACCTATACGAAATCAAATTACTGGGGTTTCGATGCGGTTATGTTGGCTTTCCAAAGCAATCTTCGGGTCGTGAAATAATAGAGTATTGAGAGAGGAATATTACCGCGAAGTGAAGTCGATGCACTGCGCTGTTCCGCGCCTGTGTGCGCGCGCGGGCTGGCTCTCGCGCCCGGCCGGCCGACTCTAGCGCACGGCGATGATGCGCGGCCGCAGGGTGGGTCGCCCATGTATGGGAAGGGTGACGGCGTGGTGACCGTGTGGGTTCGCTTAGGTTTTTGGTGTTGAAGAGCAACTCTCCCTCTCGGTTTCCAGCGGATATACATATATATATATATATATATATATATATATATATATATATATATATATATATATATGTATATATGTTCTCAGCCTGGTAACAGAGTCGGGGGAGTAGTTTCTGTTGGTTTGGGCCTATTCGCTATGGGCCTGGGCTGGGAGAGTTGTGCGGGCTTTGGGCCTGTGGGGACTCAGGGCTGTGGGGGCTTTAATGGTTGGTTTTTTTATTTTATTCTTTATTACTTCTTCTCTTATATATATATATAATAACTTATATAGATTTATCTATATTTATATATATATATATATATATATATATATATATATATATATATATATATATATATATATATATATATATATATATATATTTATATATATATATATATATATATATATATATATATATATATATATATAGTTATACATATATATATAGTTATACATGGATTTTTTTTTTCTTTTATATGTATATACATGGATATATATATACACATGGATATATATATTTATATATATATATATATATATATATATATATATATATATATATATATATAGTTATACATGGATATGTATATTCATAACAAAATCCATTGATATATATATTCGTAATAAATAAAAGAATATAACATACTCTCGTAAAAATTATCTCAAATATTAATATATCTTTAACAATATATAAATCACATTACATATAAAAGCTCTATAAATCAGTCTATATTAAAGCCAATAATAACTAATAATTCTATTTAATGGCACAACAAAAATAAATATTAATAATAGAGTCTGGACAACTAAAAATAATTAATGGTAACTACCATAAATTTGGGTGAGCCTGTCATGCTTCCACATCCATTGGTCTATAGAAACAGTCCTATAAATAATCTAAGATACCATATCAATATTAGTGATATTAATATTATTCGTATATATAATTATTATAGGAACCATTTATTTATCATAATTAAAGTAAGGTAGAGGTATACCTCCCAAATTACGTCGACATGGACGTCTCTGGACGCACTGTTCGACTACATAGGCTTGGGCTAGGTTCGGCTGAAATGGCACAACCGGTTCTTCTGGAAGTCATAAATCTTAATAATAAATAATTAAATTATTTATAGGAGTCAAGTCGCAACTTGGTCTGGTTTTTCTTGTTAGGACGCACTTATAGCTGGGTCTTCCTTGGCATGGCTAATACACTAGTTAAGGCACGTCTCTGCACTATCCGTGCTATTGATTTTTAGTCACCATGTACTCCAAATCTCAACCATGGCTAAAATTATCTACCGTGATAATTAACTAAATAATCATTTATAAAATCCTGAAAATCCCCATTTAAATCAAATAAATAATAGAAAAAATAGTTTAAAAATTTCTGATAAGGCAAGCTGTAAATCTACCCACCTTAAAAATAATTGTCCACGAAATTCCAATTCATAACTATTCCTTAAAAATCAAAGTCTATTATTTCCTTAATCTCCTCAAATTTAATTTCAAAAATATTTTATATCCGCCCCTAGTCATTTTGTAACTCCGAACACTTGATGACATCTACCCACCTTTGGTCACACTACTCCTCAAAACTCGGTCGCTAAAATCTTATAACCTTCAAACTAGTGGCTAATATCTACCAGCAGATATCTAGGCATATGGTATTTATAATCCCTCATATCTATAAACAACCAATTGTTCAATAATCAAGCAATATTATACTATAACTTAAGAATTTCTGATGAATTCTAAACAGCACGATTATTCGTCACCCCGAAATAGGAAGGGACGAGAATCAATAGTACGGAAAGCAAGAAAGTATAATCGAGAGCAAATATGGAATTTTCAAGGACGCAAAAAATTTCTAGGAGAATTTTCAAGGCAGTATGGATTAAGATTTCTAAGGTTTAGTCATAGTCACAGGCTCGTACCAGTACAGTTACGTAACCGGTACGATATGCTCTGAACTGCATGGGCCACCACAAAAACTTGTCACGACCCGCACCCGCTTTTCGGATGCTAGCTCATGAGCAAGCCAACTGTAGAACCCTATAGGGGGGGTGAATAGCGAATTAAAAATAAACTATAACAAATGATGCAATAAAGAGTAAGGAGTAGAAAGATCAAACGCAAACGCAAGGATGTATCCTGGTATCCTCTTTTGAGGCAATCCAGTCCCGGAACTCTCTCCGGCTTTAATCCACTATTATGCAAATAGTACACACGAGTTTGGATCCGAAGAACTCGCCAACTTCAACACGAGTTTGGATCCGAAGAACTCGCCAACTTCTACACACGAGTTTTCTTACGAAGGCTCGCCAACTTCAAAGAAAAGGAAAGGATGCTTTGATCTTCTAAACACTTGAAGATCGAAAGTAAAAGCTCTTGAAACACTCTAGCACTTTGGGTTGGATGACAATTGAAGATTAGGTAGAGTAGTAATGGTGAAGCTCTTTTGGTTGTTGAGAAAATTTAAAGCTTGGAAGAGATAGCCTTTAAGAGGAGAGACAAAGCCTCTTTTATACAAATCCAATATCATAAAGGCAATACAGCCGTCGAGCGGATTATCCGCCGGATTTCTGCGGAAATCCGTCGGATTATCCGTTCAACAGTAACGGTCATAAAAAGAGCCGTTGGATGCATTAAATGCATCTGTCAGATGCCGTTGGATTTAAATTTCAAGTTGCAAAAAGGTCAGGCGGATTATCCGTCGGATTTCAGCGGAAGTCCGGCGGATGATCCGAACTGTGGTCTCACAAACTTGCTGTGAGGGGTTCGGATGATCCGCCGGATTTCCGCGGATTTCCGTCGGATTATCCGAACTTCTCCTCACATACTTGCTGTGAGGGTTTCGGATGATCCGTCGGATTTCCGCAGTTTTTCGTCGGATTATCCAAACTTTTCCTCACATACTTGCTGTGAGGGGTTCGGATGATCCGTCGGATTTTCGCGGATTTCCGTCGGATTATCCGAACTTCTCTACACATACTTGCTGTGAGAGATCGGATAATCTGGCGGATTTATCCGGAAATCCGTCGGATTTTTCGTCTCCTCTGAATGACTTCTTCACCATTTCTATCTTTATAAATGTCATCTTAGCAAAGTACGTACATGGATTCCTAGTAGAATACAGACTCTAAAATTCACAGGAACCGCCATCTTCTATGTAGACTTTATGCAAGGTTTTGCATTGTTTACTCCAACGTCTCTTGTAGTAAAACGTCATCTTGATACTGGAGAAATGTAAGACCGCAAAGGGCGTCTTTTAGGAAGTGCCTGTGAAAATCAGAGACTAAAAGAGATACAGGGGTTAATGTGATCAATGTATCAAAATAGATGTGCCAACAAACTCCCCCATTTTGATAATTGACAAATAAGAAGCTCCCCCGTAATTACAGCTCTCCCCCTCACTATGATTTTCTCTCCCTTTGTCATTTAATCAAGATGGTAGAGAACTAAAAGCAGTAAAGCAAGAAAGAGAAATGGAGAAGTAGAATGCATTCATTGAAATTTAAAAAAAAACATGGGTACAATAAGGGGGCTGTGAAAGCCCAAACACAAGTCAGAACTTAAAAGTCCGTGAAGGACCACACCAAAACAAACAGTAAACATAATTAAAACATACTAACAAAGTCCCCGAGGGACCACACAAGATAATACTAACTAACAACCACCACCCATCAACTGTCCGGTGTACCAGAGGGACCCGCCTCCTGATCTTCATCGTCCCCGGCGGCGGAGGTAAAAGCGCCATAAGGGTCGACGCCATCAGGGTACATGAAGCCATAAACATTGGGATCAGTGAACCGCGGGCCCGGATAATCAGGATGAGGAGCGTTGGGATTGAGATAGGGAGTGTGCTCCTCGAACATCCGCTGAATATAATAGGCCTGATCCATGAAGCCATGGTGGATGAGGGTGCCGAGTCCCCGAGTGTTGGCCTGAAGGCGCTCATGGGTAGAGAGAGAGAGATCGGCAAACTTACGATCAATGTACCGTCGGACATCAGGAGTGAGGAGGGACGCCGGAGGAGAAGTAGGGCCACCAGCGACAGCAGCAGGAGTGGGAGCAACAACAGGAGCCGCACGAGCCCTTGCCTTTGATTTGGCAAGAGGGGTAGGTTTAGGATCACCAACCGGACAGTGAGTGAGGTCCACCCCATTGGCCTCAAGGATCATGGTGATGTACATGCCAAACAGCAGGGAACGATGGGGAGAGTCCCGGATGAGCATCATGGTGTAAATGATGGATTTGGCCAGAGAGAAGGGCTGCCGGGAGACTAGATAGTACATGCAGATGAGCTCCTCAGAAATCAGGCTGTCCATGTTCCCGGACTTGGGGGTCAGAGTGTGGCAGAGGATACGATGCATGTCATGGAAGAAGGGACTCAGATCCTTGTCTTCCGGGCGTTGAACAAGTGACCCGCCACAGATGTTGAAGAGAAACTCCTCATAAGACATGTCAGACGAGAAAGAGATGTGGTCAATGGTAGCCGGAAGGGAGCGAAATACCTTTCGTTCATCAAGACCTAGGATGGAAGCCAAGGAAGCGGCGGTGACGGTGAACTTAACGCCTCCAACCTTGGTCTCGAACTCGGGCCCTTCCTTAGCGGAAACGAGATTGCAATAGAACATGCGGATGGCATGGGGATAAAAGTTGACCTGACGCTCGAGGAGTTGATCGATGCGGGCGAAACGGAAGTGATCACGATAGTCTTTAAAATTGATCCAGGAAATGGGTTTGCCGACGCAGATGGGAGCCTTGTGGAAGAAGGAGAACCACTCCCTGGAGTGAGAGGCCGACTTGAAAATGGCTGGATTGTGGCCTTGAGACGGTTGAGGAACAAAGAAGGCAACGGAAGGAGGCTGAGCGGAGGAGGAACTGCCATCATGGCGCTGACGCTTTGTGTGAGAGGCCATGGAGGAGGAGAGGAAAAGGAGAAAGAGAAAAAGGGTGAAAGTGTGGATGGTGGTGAAAAGGAGAGAGGAAGGAGTTTATAGAGAGTAGAGGGGTGTAATGAAGAGTCATAATGGTTTGGAACGGATAGAGAGGGGAAGTGAACGGATAGAGAAGCGCCTGGCGCTTCGGATTTCGCGCCTGTGCCCGAAAGTCAGAAAATCCGGCGGATTTTACCGGATTTCCGACGGAAGATCCGGGTCAAGTACTGATAGACAATAAAGCGGGTAGGTGAAAAGTCATGTCCCATTAATAGGGTAGCCGTTTGCAGCCGGAAATTACGGAGGACAATAAATGCGGAAGATCCGGCGGAGTTCCGCTATAATCCGGCGGATTTTCCGAACTATTCCAGAAAAACTTGCTGGAATTGAACGGATTATCCGGCGGATAGTTGCGGAATTCCGGCGGAAAATCCGGTGAAGCAGAAAAATATCAATCAGAGAGATAAAGAAGACCGAGTTCGCCGCAAATGAAGGTGAATCGATCTTCAGAAAGGGGTTTGGTGAAAATATCAGCAAGTTGATGAGTGGTGTCAATAAATTCAAGACAAACGTCACCTTTAAGCTGATGATCTCGAAGAAAGTGATGTCTTATCTCTATGTGCTTGGTGCGAGAGTGACAAATTGGATTTTTCGTGAGATTAATGGAGCTAGTATTATCACATTTAATAGGGATGCAATGAGAAGAAATACCATAATCTACTAGTGTTTGTGTCATCCAAAGAATTTGTGCACAACAACACCCTGCCGCTATGTACTCTGCTTCAGTGGTTGAAAGAGCGACAGAGTTTTGCTTCTTACTAAACCACGATACCAAGGACTTCCCGAGGAATTGACATGTGCCACTAGTGCTTTTTCGGTCAAGCTTGCATCCGGCAAAATCCGCATCCGAAAAGCCGTGAAGCTCAAAGGATGAGGATTTCGGATACCAAAGACCCATGTTAATGGTGCCTTTGAGATAACGAAAAATGCGCTTAACGGCAGTCAAATGTGATTCCTTTGGATTAGCTTGATATCGTGCACACAAGCAAACACTAAATATGATATCCGGACGGCTAGCAGTTAAATAAAGTAAGCTACCGATCATACCTCTATACTTACGAATGTCGACCGATGTGCCATCTTCATCATTGTCAAGCTTGGTCGTTGTAGCCATAGGGGTTCTCATTGATTTGGATGAGTCAAGGTCGAAACGCTTGAGGAGGTCCCTTGTATATTTTGCTTGATTGATGAAGGTTCCTTTAGGTCCTTGCTTGATTTGTAACCCCAAGAAGAAGGAGAGTTCTCCCATCATACTCATTTTAAACTCTTCCTACATAACTTTGGCAAATTAGAGTTGATGGATTTGAAAGATGACTTGGTCAACTTACTTTTCTCGCATTCTTCACAAACCATATCCTTCTTGAAGGGGATACTAGGAAGTCCTCGTACAAGCTTCTTGGAGGCGAGGCGAGAGATAGTATCCATGTTGGCGTGTCCAAGCCTCATGTGCCAAAGCCAACTCTCATCGTTCTTTGCGACTAGGCACCTGTCATTGTTAGTACCTTCAACAAGATAAAGAACATAAATATTATTTTCTCTAATGCCTTCATACACAATAGTTCCATTGGAGCTATCGGTAATGTAGCATTTGAGTTTAACAAACTTGATATCATAGCCATTATCGATAAGATGGCTAATACTAAGGAGGTTATGCTTGAGATTTGTAACAAGACATACATTATTAATACAAGGATAAGGAGGAGAACCAATATTACCATTTCCAATAATATAACCTTTTAGATTGTTACCGAAAGAGACGTGTCCTTCCTTCTTCATCGATAGCGTTGTAAAAAGTGAAGCATCACCGGTCATGTGCCGTGAACAACCGCTATCGAGAATCCACTTGCTTCTAGCATGAGAAGGATTCGTCACCTACAACATAAGTTGAAGATGAACAATTTGGTACCCATGATCTTGTGGGTCCTTGAGTGTTAGTCTTAGGAACCCATTTAAGAACTCTCATGTCAACTTGTTTTCTTGTATAACAAAAATTAGACGTATGACCAAGCAAACCACAATAGTTGCACAATAAAGAGGATCTAGAAGAAGAAGTGTGAGTGTTGTGCATATGTGAGTCTCTAGTGTGAGATGTTCTACCATGAGTGTTATGATGATAGTAAAATGCATGATGAGATGTTTTCTTTTTAACAAAGGGTCCTTTTCTTGTGTTAGAAAAGGAGTTGTGTGTAGTGTTCATGTAATGGTTATGCATAGCATTGTGATGAGTGTGGGGTGTCTTGGAGCATGCATGTGAGTGGTATTCTTATTACTTAAAGTCTTACTCCGTGTAAGAAGATCATTATACTTTATAGAAGTGGAATATTCTCTTCTATTAGCATCTTGACATTTGCGCATAGTAAATTCATAAGAGCTTCTCATGGATTGAATCTCATCATCCTTTTTCTTGATGGTGTCAAGAGATTCTTGAAATTTTAGTCTCAAAGACTCCATTTCATCCGTGTCGGAAATAGGAGATTTTCCCTTCACATTACTAATGATGCTTGAGAGCCTCTCTACTTCAAGTTGAAGAGCCTCAACCTCCTTAAGAGATTTCTTGTATTTATTCCGAACACCTTTGTGTTCTTCATGTAACTCAAGAATGGCTTTCTCCAAATCATCATAGGTAAGAGTGTTTAAGGAAAAATCATCAAGTACCTCATCGGTTGCCATGAGACAAATATTGGCATTGTGTTTGCACTCCTTGTCGTTGTCGGAGTCGCTCGCGTCGCTTTCACACCAAATGCTAGTGTTGGCGAACTTTCTGGAGGACGAGCTTCCCTTGCTTGGCTTCTCGTACTTGCTTGAGTCTTTTCGTACCATCGGACAATCCCTCTTGATGTGTCCGGGTCTTCTGCATTGATAGCATGCCGGATCTTCTTCATTGTCCCGTCTAGAGCGGTTGGCCTTGTTGAACTTTAAGAACTTCCTGAAGTGCTTAGCTGTGAGAGCTATTTCTTCATCGTCGTCCGACTCATTGTCGTCGGAGCTATCCTTGGAGTAGGACCTTGATGCTTTGAGAGCAAGAGTCTTCTCCTTTTCTTTGGTCTTCTCCTTCTCCTTCTCTTGAATGGAGGATTCCTCTTGATCCTTCATGTCAAGCTCGTGAGTCCTCAGCTTACCCATGAGGGTCTCTAGGTTCATGACGGTTAGATCGTTCCCCTCAATGATTGCGGTAGCTTTAGGACTCCAAGCTTTCGTCAATCCTCTAAGAATCTTCCTTATCTTTTCATGAGCGGGATATTCCTTTCCAAGAGAAGAAAGAGGGTTAATAATATCACCAAAGCGAGTAAACATGCTAGCAATAGATTTATCATGCTTCATTTTAAAAGACTCATATTCTTGCATGAGTCTACTGATCTTAGATTCCTTCACTTGTGAAGTCCCTTCGTGTGTGACTTCAAGTAACTTCCAGATCTCATTGGAAGTCTTGCAAGTAGAGATTCGATTGAATTCACTACTGTCGAGAGCACAATAAAGAGCGTTCATTGCCTTGGCATCTCGACAAGCAAGCTTCTTGATATTTTCAGTGAGTGTTTCCCGAAGGGTGTCAGAAGCAATATCCTCAATAGCTCTGGAAGGAGTAGGGAGGCCATTTATCACGCAATCCCATAAATCGAAATCTATGGACTTGAGATAAATGCCCATCCTAATCTTCCAATAGTTATAGTTGGTACCATCAAATAGGGGAGGCCTATTTGTGGAGTGTCCCTCATTGTGAAACGTGTTGATGCTAGGGTTAGAGGCCATGGATCACTCAAGGGTGTAAATCCAAATCAAGAGAACGAAGCTCTGATACCAATTGTAGAACCCTAGAGGGGGGGTGAATAGGGAATCAAAAATAAACTATAACAAATGATGCAATAAAGAGTAAGGAGTAGAAAGATCAAACGCAAACGCAAGGATGTATCCTGGTATCCTCTTTTGAGGCAATCCAGTCCCGGAACTCTCTCCGGCTTTAATCCACTATTATGCAAATAGTACACACGAGTTTGGATCCGAAGAACTCGCCAACTTCAATACGAGTTTGGATCCGAAGAACTCGCCAACTTCTACACACGAGTTTTCTTACGAAGGCTCGCCAACTTCAAAGAAAAGGAAAGGATGCTTTGATCTTCTAAACACTTGAAGATCGAAAGTAAAAGCTCTTGAAACACTCTAGCACTTTGGGTTGGATGACAATTGAAGATTAGGTAGAGTAGTAATGGTGAAGCTCTTTTGGTTGTTGAGAAAATTTAAAGCTTGGAAGAGATAGCCTTTAAGAGGAGAGACAAAGCCTCTTTTATACAAATCCAACATCATAAAGGCAATACAGCCGTCGAGCGGATTATCCGTCGGATTTCCGCGAAAATTTGTCGGATTATCCGTTCAACAGTAACGGTCATAAAAAGAGCCGTTGGATGCATTAAATGCATCTGTCAGATGCCGTTGGATTTGAATTTCAAGTTGCAAAAAGGTCAGGCGAATTATCCGTCGGATTTCAGCGGAAGTCCGGCGGATGATCCGAACTGTGGTCTCACAAACTTGCTGTGAGGGGTTCGGATGATCCGTCGGATTTCCGCGGATTTCCGTCGGATTATCCGAACTTCTCCTCACATACTTGCTGTGAGGGTTTCGGATGATCCGTCGGATTTCCGCGGTTTTCCGTCGGATTATCCGAACTTCTCCTCACATACTTGCTGTGAGGGGTTCGGATGATCCGTCGGATTTCCGCGGATTTCCGTCGGATTATCTGAACTTCTCTACACATACTTGCTGTGAGAGATCGAATAATCTGGCGGATTTATCCGGAAATCCGTCGGATTTTCCGTCTCCTCTGAATGACTTCTTCACCATTTCTATCTTTATAAATGTCATCTTAGCAAAGTACGTACATGGATTCCTAGTAGAATACAGACTCTAAAATTCACAGGAACCGCCATCTTTTATGTAGACTTTAAGCAAGGTTTTGCATTGTTTACTCTAACGTCTCTTGTAGTAAAACGTCATCTTGATACTGGAGAAATGTAAGACCGCAAAGGGCGTCTTTTGGGAAGTGCCTGTGAAAATCAGAGACTAAAAGAGATACAGGGGTTAATGTGATCAATGTATCAAAATAGATGTGCCAACACCAACTACGTATCGAACGGACTCCAGCTCGACTCGAGTACGTATAAGCTGTCTAGAGTAGGGTATCATGTCTAATCTAAACTATATCTCAATCCACAAAAATCATATAAACAAGAATGAACAAGTATCGGTCATGGTCTGCAGCCCATTAGCATATTATCCGATTAGACTCCAAGAATGATATGAGTCTATAAAATAATCAGAATATAACATGGCATGGAATATAAAGCACGAAAGGTTAATAAAGAAATATTACAAGCAAATACATGTGACCCTGCAGGTGTAATCACTACCATCATGAGCCGCTAACTAAACTCCATGCAGTCGCTAAACCTGAAGAGATCATCAGGTCCTTAGAGGACTAGCAAGATACATAATATACAAGCCAACATGTAACAGTACAAATATATAAAGATGTAAGGAACAATCAAGGATATCCAACGAGACAAAATGAACTAAGATACAAGATCTAAACACAAGGATTCTAAGACACTGGCATGCCATACTAGAAATGGCTAATAGGTCAAAGCTATAGACTGCAGTCAAGGCAAGCACTAACAATCTATAGTGTCTCAATCGCAGTCAAGACAAGCACTCACAACCAAGACGGTAGCCAATCCTAGTATAAAAATTCTATAGACCGTAGTCAAGGTAAGTACTCACAATCTATAGAATGTCAAAGTCAAGTCCTACTCAAGTCATGTCAAATCAAGTCAAGTTGTAATCAAGTCGAGGGAATCATGGTGTAGGACTAGACAACTCTATCAAGGAATACATATGAAACTAACACAGTGTAACAGATAGAAATATTATAACAGAAAGGAACAAGAAGGTGCAGACAACTAGAAACATGTAAAGTAAAACTATAACAGCATAAGTGTACTAGACATGGAATAAAGCAATCCCGAATATGAGAAAAAGAATAGCAGAGAGATAATAAACATGCATGTAAATTATATTGTACAAGTTGGCAAGGTATACTTGCCTGGTGGTAGCACGAAGAACAAATAAGATACCGTCAATTGGTAAGCCATTAAGTCCAAAATCCATAAATATCTCCGAAAGCGGAAACAGACATCGCCAACATTCTCAGAATAGTCAAATTAGCTAGGATTGCCTGTCCTTAAATCCAATTCTGGACACAGGGGCAAAACGATAATTTCGGGCAAAAACGATGTCCGCCGTTGGACCCGCTTTGCACCGAAAATTATGCCAGCGCCAATAGTCTCTAAAGTTGTCAAATTATATATCAACAGGTTCGATTTTTTGATACGAACCAAACCGTATGTCCAAAGTTGGATTCCGGCGGGTCGTATACAAAATCAGCTATTGGGTCGGATCGTGGGGCCCGCAAAACGGCGATCCGATCAACTATCTCAGAATCGGACCAACCTTGGCATACAAGACCAAAAAATGATACGGTCCTATTGGTGTAAGTTTCGTCTCGATCTGACGAGCGTGCATGAAGTAATTGGAAAACTTGTACAGAGGCTGATACGGTAAATTTCGACGGATACGCATCAAATTTGTCGTGCCCACACGACCAATTTGAATTCCGTCAAAGCCCACACGTCCACAAAGCCGTTATCCACCTTTCGATGCTTTCGATTCACGACCACGTCGCCCGGAATGGCGGAACGCACGTCGTATCGAAGGTTTTTCTATTTTTTTATATTTTAAAAATAGTTTTTCGCCAAACTTCGAAATCAAATAACTTTCCACCTACTTAATGAAATTGGAATCTATAAAAAGGGTTTTACTGCCGTATATATTGTCTATGACTGTGTTCAAGTGGAATTTCTAAACGGTTACTGGATCGATCGAAATCGATCTTCTAATGTGGGTTCATGGACTATTTCGTGTCCTGTTTTTGAACAGGTTTTCGATCGACTTTGGGTCGATCTCATGGATTGGTCGGGCAATCTATACAAAATCTAATTACGGGGGTTTCGAGGCGGTTATGTTGGATTTCCAAAGCAATTTACGGGTCGTAAAATAATAGAGTATTGAGAGGGGAATATTACCGCGAAGTGGAGTCACTGTACTGCGCTGTTCCGCGCCTGTGTGCATGCACGGGCTGTCTCTCGTGCCCGGCCGGCCGACTCCGGCACACGACAGTGGCGTGCGGCCGCAGGGTGGGTCGCCCATGTGTGGGGAGGGTGACGGCGTGGTGGCGACGTGGGTTCGCTTAGGTTTTTGGTGTTGAAGAGCGACTCTCCCTCTCGGTTTCCAGCGGATATACATATATATATGTATATATGTTCTCAACCTGTTAACAGAGTCGGGGGAGTAGTTTCTGTTGGTTTGGGCATATTCGCTATGGGCCTGGGCTGGAAGAGTTATGCGGGCTTCGGGCCTGTGGGGACTCAGGGCTGTGGGAGATTCAATGGTTGGTTTTTTTTATTTTATTCTTTATTACTTCTTCTCTTATATATATATATAATAACTTACATAGATTTATCTATATTTATATATATATATATAGTTATACATGGATATGTATATTCATAAAAAAATCCATTGATATATATATATTTGTAATAAATAAAAGAATATAACATACTTTCTTAAAAATTATCTTAAATATTTAATATATCTTTAACAATATATAAATCACATTACATATAAAAGCTCTATAAATCAGTTTATATTAAAGCCAATAATAACTAATGATTCTATTTAATGACACAACAAAAATAAATATTAATAATAGAGTCTGGACAACTAAAAATAATTAATGGTAACTACCATAAATTTGGGTGAGCCTGTCATGCTTCCACATCCATTGGTCTACAGAAACAGTCCTATAAATAATCTAAGATACCACATCAATATTAATGATATTAATATTATTCGTATATATAATTATTTTAGGAACCATTTATTTATCATAATTAAAGTAAGGTAGAGGTATACCTCCCAAATTACGTCGACATGGACGTCTCTAGACGCACTGTTCGACTACATAGGCTTGGGCTAGGTTCGGCTGAAATGGCACAACCGGTTCTTCTGCAAGTCATAAATCTTAATATTAAATAATTAAATTATTTATAGGAGTCAAGTCGCAAGTTGGTCCGGTTTTCCTAGTTATGATGCACTTATAGCTGGGTCTTCTTTGGTATGGCTAATACACTAGTCAAGGCACGTTACTGCATTATCCGTGCTATTGATTTCTAGTCACCTTGTACTCCAAATCTCAACCATAGCTAAAATTATCTACCATGATAATTAACTAAATAATCATTTATAAAATCCTAAAAATCCCCATTTAAATCTAATAAATAATAGAAAAAAATAGTTCAAAAATTTCCGAGAAGGGAAGCTACAAGTCTTGTGTATATGGAATATATACACATGAGTTAGGGTTATATTGGACTTGTGTGACTTGAAATGGATGTATACATGCTAGGATAGTCTGGTTAGGCCTAGTAAGACTTGTTGGGCTAGGTTTGACCTAGTTGACCTAGTTTGACTAGAGTTGACCAAGGGTTGACTTTAGCCTAGATTGACCCAAACTTCATGTAAAATGCATCGTAGCAGTATATTTTACCAGTTTGGATATGTTGTGACTTGTACTGTTCTAATTAGGAGTCAGACACCACTCATTAGGCAGTATTTCATTCAGACACTCAGGATATCAGGCGAGTACATTCTCTGACCGTTTCATACTTGCTAGGATTATTTTCTTGCTCTAGATTATTTTACTTGATGCTGACACGATGGAAACACGGATTAGTACTATATGGATCTTTTTATACGATGTTATCCCCCTCGGGAGCATCAGATACATCATGTCATGTGCGTTTCACTTTCATCATATATTCTTGTGCTTTTACCATTCATGTGCACTCTCGTGATTCATGTACTCTCATGTTCACGGAGCCCCCATATTTATTTTCATGTGCACCCATTTATGGGCCCCATATGAAATCATGTACAATAACATAACTTGAACGGTTCCTTGTGTATTGATTGGGGTACGGAGGAGTCTAAATAGTCATGTGGACAATTTCTAAAGTAGTGTAGCCATGTACAACCTCTCATGTTTATTATCAAGCCGTTCACATGTCTAGCTTGTACCCTGAATTACTAGTTCACTGTAGCTCTTTACTTATAGTAGATATTTTATAACAGTCTTCTCTTTTAGTTCATGTATACTCTTCAGCGTTTCATGTATCTTACTCTATTGCCTGTATTATATTCATGTCTTGAAATAAACTGCGTGAGATGTACTGTGCTCGCTCCAGTCCTGACTGGACCTGTTGAAATATTACAGATGATATGGTGGAGCTGTGTTCCACTTATTATGGAGCAGGCCTAGATGACACCTGTAAGCTGGACCCTCAGGAGGACCCAGCACTTGCAGATGATATAACCCCAGTAGACTAGGCTAGTTAGCTAGACTAATTTCTTATTATCATTCTGTCTGTTGGATACACTTGTATTTATTCGGAGATTTGTATTTTGGATTTGTGGAAATATTTATCTTAGACCTTTTGCTATTTTTCTGATCTGTATTTGTCATATGTGGATTCTGTGCTTTCATCTATTCTATCTTACAACTGTTAGATGTATGTGACCTATGACAGCTTTCTACCACCAACACTACGGTGTAGGCTGGACGTAACTACTTCTCGTGCCCCTACACTGGGTGCGGGTCGTGACATGTTTTTAGTGGTGGCCCATGCAGGTCTAGTTTAGAATTTTAGTGGTATTCAAACTAGAGTATCACTGCAACCTGCAGTAGGATTATGATATTTTTGAAGGTACTTAATCACATTTGGAAAAACTCCTCATCAAATTCTGTATATCTACATTTTGCCGCTATTTGTCTTCCTTTGAATATAAACTGTCCTTCTTTGCTATTTCGACTCATTCTTGTTTTACTTAACAAAAAGCCTTTACAACTTCAAGAAAAGAAAACGAGAAAAAGTACAAATTTGATTCTGGGAATGTATTGCTATGGAAGTCTGATTCACAAATGATCACTTTGTTCCTTGGACCACACAACGATGTTGAAGAAGCTTGCTGTCTAAAAAAAAGAACAACTGAAGAACGGAGGCTGTAGAAAGATATCGACGAAGTTGGCACTGATGGCACAAGTCAAATGCTTTCCTGCTCTACTTCACTTTGTTCTTGAGAAGAAGAAGTAAAAGAGAACACTCAGGAATTATAACAATTCTTTTGATTCCCTTTGTCAGATTCTTCCCCATGGCTGTCAAAATTACTGCCTATTTATAGGTTCAAGTCCTCCAAGAAATAAGCAGCAAAATAAGACCATTACGTATATTACGCATGCAACTGCCATACACGATCGCAGATAGTACGTGTCCTTGTTGTATATTATAATCCATAACTGTCCATCACGATCCCATTTAGAGTTTTACGCAAGTGCCACATGTCCCACATACTGCTAACTGCTTGGCTCAACACAGTCTCCTTTACGCAAGTATTTTGGAAGCTGTACGCAGACAATGCCACGTAGCCTACATATATACAACTGCTCAGCACGATCATATTCAGAGTATTACGCAGACGCCATGTGTCCCACGTAATATAATCTCGTACGCGTGTCTTCTGCCACATACCCTATACTTATGGTAATTTGCGTACAGAAGAAAAAAATGATTAAAACTCAATTAATGCTCCCCTGCGTATAGTGGCTAATCAACCTTGGGTATTAAAATAACCCAAATAAACTAATACGCGTATACTTAAGAGTGGCTAATATAGCCTTAAGCATTTAATTAGCTTAAATAGACTCTTGCGTATAGGGGAAAATAATTGAGCGTAATATTTCTCCTCTGTTAGCACACTAACCAATGAATATTGAGTTACGTGAGATGTCTTTTCGTAAACAGTGAAAACCATCATTATAGCCGTCTGCGTATCTCAATAAATCTCAGCTGCGTAAAGCTTTTATGTATAAAATAGCATTTCCTCGATTCCAATATGTCTCTCCGACTTCTGTGCCATTAAATGTCAGAGAAAAGAATAATGTTTGTCAGATCCCATATCTCTGCATTAAATATAGAGATAACAGCCTGTTCCATTGCGTAAAGCAAACAAGACAGCTGTCAACTGCGTAATGCTCAACAATTGAAATCTGCGTAGAGACTGATTTGTCTTGTAGTGCTGCGTAAAACCCAGTCTTCATTTGTCTTGCGTAAAGTGTCTTCTGCGTAAAAGCTAATTGTTTTATTTTTATTGCTTCTACAAAACCCCCTTCAAAGTTTTCAAATATACTTAAAATATTTGAAATACTTTGAATAGAAGCATAAAGAACGGGATATCCAACCGTCATTAGCCAGATTTTTCGAAATATATTTCTATAAATAGGCCTCTATTTCATCAAAGAAGAACTTTTATCTCTTCTCAAATTTTCAAAAACCCTTTCATCTTCTCCTTCTCAAAAGTTCTCCCCAATGGCTCCAAAAAGCAGAACCGCTGCTGGCAAAGGAAAGAAGACGACTGCACCGTCAGTCGATCGTGTTGAGACACTTGCTTCTCAATCAGAAGAAACCCTAGAAATTCCTCCAGTGGTGGCTGAACCGATTAAAGGTAAAGTTTCATCAAATTTCGATCATTGTTGGAGACGAACTTTGATAAGAATGAGGATGAGTATATTAAGGATTTTGACCAGAACCTTAACCAAGATCATAAACCCTAAAAACTCTCACCTACGCTGTGCGTATTAGTGTAGAGATTTGGGAAAATAATGATGCCCACGTGTATACGTGTCAGCATACAAAAGGATCAATACAATACGCCCACGTGTATACGTGTCAGCGTATGTAAAGATCAACACAATACGCCCACGTGTATACGTGTCAGCGTAAAAGTGTTTATTTACCAAATACGCGCACATTAAATGTGTAAGCGTATAGCCAAAAACTGAATCTTTACGCATGAATTTGTGTAAAACCATCTGAATAGATGTCTGCGTAAAAGTAATCTGCGTAGACTCACTCGCGTAAGCTTTCGCGTAGACTCACTCGCGTAAGGTTGTCTGCGTAAATTCATCTGTGTAGACACTGCGTAGAGTCATCTGCGTAAGGTTGTCTGCGTAAATTCGTCTGTGTAGACACTGCGTAGAGTCATCTGCGTAAAACTATTTGCGTAAAGTAATCCATTTATAACCATCTGTATAAGAGATTTTGGCTATTTGACTTAACTTTACCATTTCTTTTTCTTTGCAGTCAATTTACAAATTCATCCATTGGCAGAAATATTTGGTTCTCCTTGTGGAATTATGGGCTCCAATTATCTGGAAGATTTATCACATGTTAACTTCCCACAGACCAATCCAATTTATCCTGAAGAAAGGAGTAATTTGATCACATCACAAGGGGAGAGGATGTTGTTATCTTTGATGAATGGAGAAATATTGATGTCTTTAACTTTAAAGCAATATTTAAAGCCCACATTTTTATTTGGAGATGCAATTGATAATGAATCCCAAACAAACCCAAAGAAGGAGTCGTGGGTATTCAAATTTGAAAATACGGCAATGTACCTCCCCGAAATGAATAGGGATTATCCGATTGCTGCCTTTTTTCATACTACACATCCCAGAAGGATGGCATGGAATCTGACTCCTTATACAAACGGTAAACCTGGCAAAATAGTATTCAGAAGAGAACAGGCTAACTGTATGGGATACTTCACCAGTACTAGTTATGGAGGTGTGGTCCCGTTCCAAGGGTTAATGCCTGGAGAAAATCCCAGTGAAGACTCTTCCTTGATCCAACCGATCCAAATAAAAATGAACATAAACCGGTTTATGAACAAAGGAGTATTATATCCTTCAGGGAATCTTAGACTCCAAGGATGGATGAATCCTCAGAATAAAAATTGGATCATGTTGACAGCCTGGGTGTTGAAGTATTTTAAATCAGAGCTGCAGACCATTGGACTATATAATGCAGTTACTGCTACTAGTCAAGGAATCCATATAAATCATAATTTATTCCTGGCTCTGATAGAACTGTACATCAATTCCACTGGTACCATTTCAACTCCGATTGGTGAGATGGGGTTTGCACTCCATGAAATGGAGTATATTTCAAGATTACCAATGGGAGAACTCCCTTATGAAGAGTATATCCCTACCAACCAAGAATTGGCAGAGATTCAGAAGCAGAATCCTCAGTTGGTTGAAGTATATCAAGAATTAATGTGTCACTATCTGACTTGTACTACCATGTATGAAAGTCCTTCAAATTTGGCCTACGTCAATAAATGGACAACATATTTATTCTATCACAAGAATAGACTTCTCAAAGAAGACGGAGAAAGGTTCCAAGAGAACAAGTCTCAAATTGTCAATCTCATGACCACAATGCCTGGGGATGTAATAGTTGCTTTGATGAATCAACACAAGATCCCGGACAGATATCTGTCATCAAAAACTGGTGACTTTCCAGCAGGGATAGAAACCCTCAGTTATCTTCGTCATAGCAGAAAGCACATCTCGAAAGAGGCCCTACTAGCTGGCTACTTATCCTTGTGGTTACGCAAATGGATTGTCCCTGGATCTACTTCTATAGATAGAATCCATCGAGACATATTATGGCCGGCAGTACGTCTAGTTTTCAGGGCTAAATTGAGTCTGCTTCCAGCCATGGTGTGTCGGCTTCAATCTGGTTTAAGGAGTTTCAGTGATGAATTAGTTCTAGGAGCTAAAGCTCGTAGCGAATTTCCCAGAGTGGAGCTACCCTTCCTGTTTTTGATGGGTTGGTTATTACTTCATAATAACCGCTTGATGTCTCCAGGCCCGGAAGATCCATCAGGGTTATTTCTTCTGAAATATAACAAAGCTTCATGGAAGATGACCTCTGTTGCTGACACTCGAGCATCTTTAAATTACTCCCATGGTTGGAGTTTTTTCTGCATCCCACCCTCAGTTCCATCAAACCTTCTGGGTATACGTCTTGAAGATGGAGGTCAAGATAGAACATCACTCCCTCGACCGGCATTTAAATGGCTTTTATGCATCAGACCATCTCATTTGATGTACAGGAATGGTGAACGCTGTATATTCGAACCTTATCTGCCAAGTAGATTTGCAAGGCAGTTTGGATATGACCAGCTTCATGTTGGAAATGCTTCAACAGTCTTCAATAGTTACGGGAAGTTAGTTGATGGCGCCAGGGTTTGGCGATATTTTAGTACTGGATGTACAGGAGCCCAATTCTATATACCAACTACTTCCATTACTACTGAATTGAAAATACTACGATCATACACAATCTTCTATTCTTCTATCCGTTCTTTTTCCCCCGGATATGATTTAAGAAGAAGTCTCCGAATCAGAAAAGAAGGAGATCCAGAAGAAGTTGTTCGAGTACCAGAAGATGCCCCAATAAATGATGCTGTTCCAGATGAATTTCTGGAAGTTATTGTCACAGATAAAGAAGAAGCTCCCGTACTTACTGCTAAAGGTGGGAAGAAACGGGGATTATCTTTGACAATCAGTTCCCCAAAGAAAAAGAGGAGAGTAATAAAAAGACCGCTTCTCCTGGATGAGCCAGAATTTGAAGAGGAAGTTTCTAATGTCAATCTTCCATCAACCATAGATCTTGAGGTAGGATCTTCATCTGCAGTTGCACCACAGGTTCAATATCTGGGATCTACAACTGCTACTCATGCACCAATTGCAAGTGAACCAGCTATTCCTCCACAGGTAGCTGTTTCTCAGCCGATAACTGTTAGTACCACAGTTTCAGAGGTTACTCCAAATATAGAGTCTTCTACAGCTCTTCTTGAAGAAGGTTCTTCTGTAGCTCCAAGGACTATTGCTGAAGACATTGAGTGGGATACTCCCATTGAAGATGAACCCATTCCCTCTGATGAACCAGCTTTAGATTTGGGTGAGGATGATTGGGAGGATATGGACTCTGATGATGACTTTTTATCAGGTCCAAATCTTTCCTTTATATAAAATAGATTTTATTCATATGATCAGATATTATAACTATTTCATTTATTATTTTCTTTACAGGGACAAGTTCTATACTCAAGAAAATCATTTCTCCTGTCAAGAAAGCCCCTCTTCAGAAGATTACTCCTCCTGTTAAACCACATGTAAAAGAAATTGATGATTCAGATGAGGAAGATTCTGAAACTGAAAAATCAATTGAAAAATCTTCTGAAGAAGTTCCTGCAGAACCATCTTCTATTGTTCTTAAGAAAGACTCGGCTGTTATTATGAACCTAACAGAACAATCAGTTACAGATGTTGCAGCTCTGAATGTCATAAACGTAATGGAGGATACTCCAGTTAATATTGAAGAATCAGCAACTGAAGATGCCGTGGTTACAGCTGCTGAAATTGAAGCCACAACAGGAACACTTTCTACTGATATAACATCAGTTCCTGTAGAAATAGTGTCTGAGCTAGCTCCTGTCATTGAAGTGAGCCTCCCTCTTGCTTTAATTCAAACATCAGCTCCAGAGATAGCTGTAGAAGTTACAAATATAGCTACTACAAATCTGATGATTGAAACTTCTATCTCAGCAACTACCACTCAGACTGCTCCAATAATACAAGCTCTTACTGCAGAAGCTACTACAGTAGCAACTTCGAGCTTTTCTTTGCCAATAAGAATGACAACAAGTGTAGCTACTCCAAGCTCGATCAATGATATGAATTTTCTAGCCCAAGTTCATACTGATACCTTCTACACCACCTTGATAACTTTGACAAAAATGATTTTGAGGGGGAGCTATCAGTATAAAGATTTGAAGGCCACAATCACCCCGGTTATTGGAAACGTTGCCATATTCCATAGTACCGAGAAAGCCACAACGTTGCAGGCTATAGTTGAAGGTCTTGAGCAACCTTTACAAGAATATGAAGAAATTTATCATGGCACTATAGAGAGTTTTATTCAAACCGAATATGACACTCTAACTGCTGAATACACAGCTCGAGAATTATCATTTCAAGAAGCTCTCCAGGAGTATAATGCAAAAGTTGCACAAGAAACAGCTTTTCTTTATGGAAGCAAACCTCTGTTAGAACAGCACCGAATCACTTATGAAAAATCACATGTACGGCTTGTGGAGCAGGAAGACAAAATTCGTGAGGCTGAAGCTGTATTGGCTCGTTTGAAAGAGGAACGAGAACAAATAATTACTGAACGAAATAAATCTTTGGCCCAAGGTTCTGTCTTGGAAGAACAGATTTGTGGTTCGGAAAGTACCCTCAAAATTCTGAACGATGCAAAAGAAGGGTTAGTTATGAGTTTTACGGAGCTTTCTCGTAAATATTCTGAAGAATCAAAGCGTAAAATTGCTTCTCAAAATGCACCCATCATTCGAGAAAGAAGAATAGCAGAACTGAGAAAGATGATCGAGGACATGATCACTCCTCCTTTGTAAAAAAATTTGTAAAAGAATTTCTTTCTTTCTAAACTTTTCTTCCATGCTGATGTGATATGTCAATCATATGAATAACACATTTTGGATTTTTTTTGTGACTCTATCAAAAATAATAGAGGTAGGACAATTATCAGAGGTATTATGGACGTGATAAGCCTTCACAAATAAATTGTATCCATCCAAAGATAGCTAATCTTACTCCTTGTAGGGTATACAATACTGTCAGAGGTAAATATGGACGTAACAGATTGGATTAACCCGTAAAAGGTAGATAAGTATCTATGGACATGATGGATAATAATTAACATCAGTCAGGAAGAGAAAAAATAAAGAAAAAATCTCTTAAACAATTCTTTTGAAATTTTTAAATCAACCTGCCATAAATAGTTTACAAGGAACGTGCATTTATTTCGGCAACTTCTTTTCTAATCCATAGAAATAAATGGATGAATTTGTAATAAATGGATGAACCCGATGAATTTGTAATTAATGGATGAACCCGTCAATTTCGAGAAGACAGATTGTTTCAAATTCCAAAACTATCAATTAACATTCGTCCATAAATAACTCTTTACTATAAATAGTTTAGAGTTTTCTTATAAAGTATCATTCTCTCTTTTTTTTTTTTAATCCAACGAAGCAAAAATGTCTTCCAAGGACGTGCCTCAAAAATCGAAGCCTCTGAGAAAGCGATTGAGAAGACGATTGAGACAACCCCCATGGAGCTGCCTCCGCACAAGAAGGAAAAGACTGGCGAAAGTTCTTCTACGCCAAAACCATCCAAGGACATCCTTTCTTTCTTAGTGGAGCCAGGAGAAACAGCCGAGGAGGAAGCGCTGAGGATGGTTGCTCGCAAATTTTTTGTGAGTTCAGGCAATGATGTCTTTGACGCATTGGCTGATTATGTATTCAACAATGAAGGCAGCGGCCCTGGTCCTCGTCCTTAATCTTTTGTATCTGAATTATAATATGATAAATAAAAGAGTTTTTTTTTTTATTATGTCTCTTTTTCCTTATACATAATATTTCTTCAGAAATTTGCCATTGATGGGCATCATAAGTAAATCTCCATTAGGCTTAGATAATCTATACGCCCCATTGGAAAACACGGTCTCAACAACATAAGGACCTTCCCATTTAGCTTGGAATTTTCCTTTACTTTTGTGAGTCATAACCATAGGTCTTCGGACAGCTAGAACCAACTCTCCAACTTTAAATATTCTCTCTTTGACTTTATGATTAAAAGCTCGAGAGATGCGTGCTTGATATAATTCAATATGTTGTTGCGCTTGAAGACGTTTTTCATCCAAACCTTCAAGTTCTTGAAGCCGCAAACGATCATTGTTCTCTGAGATTAGCTCATTGGCAATAGCTATTCTAAGAGATGGGATCTGAATTTCCAAGGGAAGAACAGCTTCACATCCATAAACCAACGAGAATGGCGTAAAACCAGTTGGATTTCGGACCGTTGTACGATATGCCCACAAACATTCTCCAAGTTTCTCGTTCCAATCACGTTTATTGGAAGAGACAAACTTTTTGAGAAGTTTGATAATCGTTTTATTAAAAGCCTCAGCTAAACCATTAGCAGCTGGGTTATAAGCTGTAGAAGCCAGATTCTGAATTCGATTCTTTTCACAGAATTTATAAAATGAATGGCTAGCAAATTGTGGTCCATTGTCATGGATTATCCTTCGGGGAATCCCAAAACGATAAATCACATGATGTTTAATAAAGCTAATAACATTGGAAGTCTTCACCTCAATCAAAGGAATTGCTTCCGCCCATTTAGAAAAGTAATCGGTTATAGCAAGAATGAACCGATGTCCTTTAACAGAAGGGGGGTTGATAGGGCCAATTATATCCATGCCCCAAGCTTCAAATGGCCATGAGGCTGCCGTGGGATGAAGAAATTCAGAAGGTTGATGTATAAAGTCTGCATGAATTTGACAGGCTTTACACCTCTTTGCATAATCTATAGCATCTGCTATCATTGTAGGCCAGTAATACCCCATTCTACGAATGCGGTCCTGTAATTTTGGACCAGGTTGATGTGCACCACATACTCCATCATGAGCTTCACGGAGTGTTTGTTTAGCTTCATTTTCGGAAAGACATCGTAACAAAAGCCCGTCATAAGAACGACGATATAGCATATTCATAGAAGTGTCATAATAGAATCGGAATGATCGTCGTTTGACTGATGCCGCTTCTTTAGGATCTTCAGGTAGAATTCCATAGACAGCATAGTCTATGAATGGACTTCTCCAATCTCTTTGTTGAGGAGTTAATTCTGAAGCATAACTATGTTCGATATGTAAGTTATTTTTAATACAGAATAAATCCCGATCTAACAAAATTATTGAATTTTGTCTTCTAATTGGAACTGCTAGATCTGCTGCTAAACTAGCAAGGGCATCAGCTTCTAAATTTTGAGAGCGTGGCACGAATTCTATGAAGAATCCTTTGAACAATAGAGCTAGTTCAATCACTGCCTGATGGTAAGGAATTAAGTCAGGATTCCTGACTTCATAAGTTCCTCTGACCTGATTGATGATTAGCTGAGAATCTCCATAAGCTTCTAAGAACTCAATGTCTAGTTCTTTTGCTACTTGAAGACCAATTAACAAAGCATTGTACTCAGCTACATTATTTGAACAAGGCTCATTGAGTGAATAGGCACGGTATATAACTAGTTTATCAGGAGAAACCAAGACTACTCCCACTCCAGAGACAATATTGCCCTTGGGTCCGACTCGTGAGGCTCCATCAAAATACAGTTGCCAAATATCATCTCCCATAGCCATATTGCAATCTGCAACCTCATCAGGAATGTCTTCATATAACTTGGAAGTTTCAGGGATAGGGTGAGCAGCCAAGAAATCTGCTAACGCTTGACCCTTTACTGACTTCTGTGATACATAAACCATATCATATGGTGTAAGCAACATCGCCCAAGTAGCTAATCGAGAATTAAGAATACTTGGTTTCTTCATTAACACTCGAATAGGATTTATCCTAGAAATAACATGAATAGTTTGTCCTGTTACATAATGTCGTGTCTTTTGAATGGAAAAGACCAATGCCAGACATTCCTTTTCTACTGGAGTATACCTATGTTCAGCTCCGATCATCATTCGACTAAGATAATAAATTGCCTGTTCATGACCCATATCACTTTTTTGTGCAAGAAGAGCACCAAGAGAGTGATCCATTGCCCGAACATAAAGCAAGAATGGCTTTCCCATTATTGGAGGGACCAGAACAGGTGGATTTGTGAGATACTGCTTAATGTCATTGAATGCTTTTTGACAAGCTTCATCCCAAACAAATGATACACCTTTCTTCATTAAACGGGAAAAAGGCTGACATCTTCCAGAAAGATTTGAAATAAATCTTCTGATGTAAGCAATACGACCCTGAAAGCCACGGAGTTCTTTCAGATTTCGTGGAGGACGCATTTCAAGAATTGCCTTGATTTTATCTGGATCCACATGGATGCCTTCAGAGGTGATCACAAACCCCAGAAACTTGCCACTAGAAACCCCTAAGAAAGACTTAGTAGGGTTCATTTTCAACTGATGTTGACGCATCAAGTCAAACACTGTCTTCAAGTCTTGAATATGATCATCTTTTGATCGACTTTTAACAGCAATGTCGTCTACATAACATTCTACTGTCTTCCGTAGATGTTTCTGAAAAATGTTGCTCATAGCTCGTTGATATGTAGCTCCGGCATTCTTCAAACCAAAGGGCATAACTGTATAACAATATACCCCTAAAGGAGTATGAAAAGCAGTATGTTTTTCATCTTCAGGATGCATCTTGATTTGATTATATCCTGAAAATCCATCCATGAAAGACATGCGTTCAAAACCACAAGTATTATCCACCATGACATCTGTGATCGGAAGAGGAAATTCATCTTTTGGACAGGCTGTATTAAGATCTCGAAAATCTATACAAATTCTGACTTTACCGTTCTTTTTCATGACTGGTACTATGTTAGCTACCCAATCAGGATGTTGTTCTTCACGAACAAAGCCGCAAGTAATCAGCTTTTTTACTTCTGCTTCAATCGCATCCATCATGTCTGGTCGAAAACGCCTTTGCTGTTGCTTTACCGGCTTAGCATTAGGAAATATATTGAGTTTATGAGTAGCTACTTTGGGATCCAGACCCGGCATATCCTCATAGCTCCAGGCAAATATATCAATATATTCTTTTATCAATGTTATTAATGACTCTCTTTCATCTTTAGAAAGATTCTTGCTAATGAATATTGGCTTAGAAATATTTTCATCACCTACATCTATTTGAATAACTTCATCGTCCGTAGGAGGTTGTCGTTGTTCAAACCGCAATTCCCATTGATTATCCATCTGCTGAACCCAAGGATTATTTTCGAATAACTCAGACTCATTATCAGTTTGAACCATATTAACAGAGAAGATTTGTTCAGCTTCATCATACTGATTCTCTTCTGAATCAGAGGATTGTGACGTACTGGAGGAATATTCCTCTTCATCTTCATTATTCACTTTATGTGCATCATATCCTAAACCGCATCGGGTTTTCTGATAAAATGGATCTCCACGTAATGGCATCCGTCTACCTTTTTCCATATTGAGGCCCGGCATAGTTTTCAAATCATATCCCATTTTCTGAATAATCTTTTGAGATTGTTGGCTATATCTGTTAATTCTGATATTTCCTTTATCCTTCTCATCAAGATCATTAGTTTGTGTTATGGGAATATTTCTTGCTAAACCGAATACAATCTGTCGTTTGTAAGTTTTGGTAGAAGGAATCAAGAAATATGATTCTTCCTGCTGTTTATAGGCTACACAAGCTTGAGATGATGATGTAACAGGTAAGAGATAGGGTTCACATTTCAGGAATTTCTGAGCATATGGTCCTACATCAATGTGTGGAGGAAAAGAGTTTTCCTTATGATCAACATATAAAGGTTCCTCTGAAAAAGAAGTTAAAAAAGCTTTGACATCCATATACTCCAAAAGAAAATCTTCATTAGATTGAATAAATACATGCCCAGTATTTACATCATTTACGGACTTCTTTACATTAGACGCTGATGGACTAACATCTTTCTTAGGCGTAGACTTGCCAAGATTGATAACCAATGGCTCAGGATCAGTAGGACGGGATGTACGTCCTTTAACTTTGATGATCAAGGGCTGGTCATTCATGTCAGTTCGGATTTGATTTTTGACAGGGATCTTCAAAGGCTCTTCAGATGCGATTTGAATTTTACCTTTAACCTTTATTACCAAAGGCTGATCATCAACCGTCTGAGACTGAGTTCGTCCCTTGACTTTGATTTTCAAAGGTTGGTCTTCTACTGGTACTGAGCTTCCAGCAGATGATTGATCTTCCAAAGAAGATTTGTCTTCAGCAATCTCAGAGATCTCCTTCGCATATTCTTCTTTATAGAGTCGTGCATCCATGAAATAGGCTTCAAGGTTCTTGAAAGGTTCAGAATCAGCAAACTCAGTCCTTACGTTCCCCTGTGAATCTACATATTTGAAGCATTGATGAAGAGTAGAGGGTACTATATTATTCTCATGTATCCAAGGTCTTCCCAACAGGATATTGTAGGATACATCGGAGTTAATAACATAGCATGTCACTATCGTCCGGAGATCTCCGATCTGGATCTTCAAACGAGTCTTCCCCAAAGGTTTGCTCCTGCCAGCATTAAAACCAACAATAGTTGTGTTAGTATAAGTTAAATCACTGGTAGAGATTCTCAATGGTCTCAGCATGCTTTGAAGAATAATGCTGATAGAAGATCCCGTATCTATGAGGATTCTGTCCACCTCAGTCATTCCAATATACCCTGTATAATACAAGGGTCTGTCATGACGATTGTGGCCAAGTAACATGTCATCTTGTGTGAAGGTAATGTTTGGAAGAGTTTCCATCACAGTATGACATTGAGGACAAGAAGGAGGTGTACTATCAGGAGCTTTAAGTTGGGCCAAACAAGAATCTGCTTGGAGCAAAGCCTCGCTCAAAGCTTCCCTACTATCCTTTGAGAGACGAAGTAATTCAAAGATAGAAAGTCTTGCCGGCGTGTTAGCCAGTTGAGCTAGAATGTCAAATTTGTAGGGTTTCATCATCCCCTGACTTTGGTTTGACTTCAGAGGTACATCAAAGCGTACTGCTCGTTGTTTCCCCTTCTCATTTGTTGACGGTTTAGAAGGCTTCTGATTAATAGGTATTTGAGAAGAGGTAGGTTGATTTGGAGGTTCAACCGTATCTTCCATTTCCTTAGAAGTTTCTTCATAGTCTTTAAGATATTCTTTTCCGGACCTTGTTCCGGTGAGAACTTCTTCTGCAGACTCAGGAGATACTACTACCATATTGCATGTTGTAGTTTTCTTTCCCTTTGGTCTTTTCTTATGAGATTTTGTATGCTGGATAGGAATCTCATATCTTAATCCAGTAGTGCTCTTCTGAGATTGCATTTATAAAGGAAGCCGTATCCCTTTGCCATAATTTAATCCTTCGGCTTTCTGGAAATCATAACCCATCAACTTCATGAGGCGCACTGATTGTTGGCTATAGATATGCATGGGAATAGAACTTCCAGAAGATGCTTCAGTAGTATTTGGAGTATCAAAAACAACAATTTGTGACTCCGGCAGTGGTGAAACTTCATCGAGTAGAAGAGCATCAGAAGTGCTTTGAGTCTCAGCAACATGAGTCTTCAACTCAGGAGGTGGTAGAATTCCAAAGGGTGCCTTTTCATATGCAGCAAAGATTTGCTGAGCTCTATATAAAGGCACACTGCACATAGCTGTTTGTTGGTGATGAGTGAGTTTCAATTTGATAGGAGGGGCTAGGCTCGGAGGACATATGTTAAGACCTCTTAACCTCTCCTCCAAAGGGATATCACCCCATAAATGATCAAGATCATCATAGTCTTCAGATATAACATGAGAGATCATGTTACAAGTAAAAACATTTTTATTTTTCTTGGATTTAGAAGTTTCATTTTCTTTCTCCAAATCAGGTATTAAATCGGGATGTACCCACATGATTTCCCCATTTTTTAAAGTAAGAGGGACTAATCCCTCAACTTGATCTCTGGCTGGTGGAAGATTTACGATTTCCAAAGTAGCTTTAGGGATTGGAATTACTCCATCAGGAATTTGTTGTGGAGGGAAATCTCCAAATTGTATAGAAGTCATGTTCGTTGTGACAGTGTGATCATCATTAGTCAATGAAATGACTTTAGCATTGATCAATTCTTGAATTTTCTTCTTCAAGACATAACATGCTCGAGTGGGATGGTTAATGTATCTATGATAGATACAATACTTGGGATTATCAGTCAAATTGACCTCATCAGGTCGTTTAGGGTCTGGGAGCTGGAGTTTGCCACTCTTCATCAGACATTCAAATATACTTGGAATATCGCTTTCATCAAAAGAATATTCCTCTTTTGGTTTCGATGGCTCAACATTAGCTGGTGCAGGTTTGTTTTTGGAAAGGTTTACCACCAATGTCTCCTTTCCTTTATCTCCTTTTCCACCACCTTTATTGTTATGACTTGGGCCAGCAGATGGCTTCTTTCCTTTATCTTCGGAGGTAAACATAATTCCATTTTCTCGTGCCAATCTGCCGTTATCTTCGGCTGAAGCAGCAGCCATAATAAAAGAAGGCCAATCAGTGAATTGAGTGGGCCCAATAAAGACAGCAATGGTGGGATGCAGGTTCATCTTGCATGTATCAATCAACGCTGCATCTGGCATCCCAGGAGGCAATTTTAGAGTCGCTTGTCGAAATCGATCAATAAATGCCCGAGCTTCTTCTTTATCTCTTTGTTTAATTGCTATCAAGGAGGACATGTTCATGTCCATTCCTACTTCGTAAAAGCGAGACAAAAACATTGCTTTGAATTCTTCAAATGATGATATGCAATTATCAGGTAAACTACGATACCAATCATAAGCAATGCCTGTCAGATAACCAATAAAAGCTCTAGTGAGGAGGGCGTCATTTTTTTCTAAATGAATAGTCATCATTTCAAAATGGTTTATGAATTGATTCGGAGAAGTTTTCCCATCAAACAAAACCATGGATGGTGGTTTATATTTGGAAGGAAAGGGAACGTCATTCCAGTGGGGAGGATATGGTTGTTTAATCCCCAATTTTTGGAGATGAGTTTTATGCTTCATACTCTCCAATTCTGCTTTTAATTCTCTTACTTCTTGCAATATACCATTGGATTGGAGAGTAACAGGGAGGATTGGAACTCCCATCTGAGGAAGTGGTGCACCTTCTGGATGAAGAGGTTCAGGAGATGCTGAATCCTGGTTAGCAATGGGTTCAGGATTGTTCAGGGGTGTGTCTACCCCCTGCCCATCCTGGTTTGGTGTGATTACTTGAACTGGAGGTGGAACTGTATGCTGAGCTATTAGAGTTTGCTGCATGTTTTGCATCATAGCCATCAGCTCCTTCATGGTTTGCTCGACTACAATTAGTCTTTGTTCTGTATTACCGGAAGATTCCGGTTCCTCACCAGCAACATAAATTTCTGCCTCTTTTGAACTTACGGATGGACTAGTGTAGAGACTAGAGTCCACACTATCAGTTTCAGAATCAAAATTCTGAGTACCCCCCAGCCTCAGAATAGTTTGAAGTGGACATCATAGTTTGACGATTCCTTGATCGTGTATTTTGATAAACACCTTCAAAACTGTCAACGATTCTGTTAAATCTCTGTTGACTTGGAGTCTGAGACGAGTTACGTCTCGTTCCTCTTCGTCTAGGTATGTGAGAAGCCATATTAACAGAAGCATATGATAACTCAAAATCACGTTCATCATGTTGTTGAGACACATCATAATTTAATCGGTCAAAAACAGACCGCTTTGTATTAGAGCAACAACATTTTATTACAATTTGATGACTCTCGCAGTGATGATCATCATTAGGGAGAGTCATAGGAACATTTCTATCACTACGCTTTTGATTTAACATTTGGCGCAAGTCAACAGTAGGAGAAGGCAGCATCTTCTTCTTCTGATTTGGTGCAGCAAATCTTTGAGACCCTTGAGTATAAAGTGAGTTGCTGATCTCATTGGCGTAAGTGGCCGGATTTTTCTTGGCCTGAAGCTGTGTACGCAAGTCAGAAGTTGGCTTTTGTGCACAACGTTTACCATCAACATCGCGCGTAATCCTGAGATTAGGAATTCTGCGTGGTGTTTTGTTTGGAATTTGTGGGTTAAAAACCGAAGTTTTGCCCACAAAACGAAAGGAATTGTCTACGCTGTTTTCAACAGGAGACTGTTTGTTACGCTGTGTGCGTAGAGATGAGTCTACCTTGCCACATGCAGGAGACTTTCCCTTACGCGCAAGACGTAAAGTATTGATGTCTGCCACGTCAATGACGGGAGATGTACTCTTACGCGAGACAGGAGTATCTGCCACATCGAAGACGGGAGATTTTCCTTTATGCGCAGGGTGAGTTGCCACAGTGTCTACCACGCCAAAGGCGGGAGACTGACCTCTGCGAACAGAGTTAGAGCCTGCCATTGGGACTACCACGCCACTGGCGGGAGTCTCATCAACAGGAGTGGGAAGAATCCCATCAGACTGTGAGGAAGGTACGTCAGATTTAGGCATCCAGACCTTTCGTACCTTACGCGACTTCAACATTTTGGAGTGGCGATTGCCACCCCCAGCATGAAGCATCTCCTCATAGGCAGTCTGGTCGAAAGAAACGACCAGAGTCTTCTTCGTCGATCCGATCGACGCATCGTCGTGTTGAGCAATTACTTTCTCATCAGAGGAGAAAGTTGTCCCCAGCAGAGTCGCCATTTTGTTTTACTTAACAAAAAGCCTTTACAACTTCAAGAAAAGAAAACGAGAAAAAAGTACAAATTTGATTCTGGGAATGTATTGCTATGGAAGTCTGATTCACAAATGATCACTTTGTTCCTTGGACCACACAACGATGTTGAAGAAGCTTGCTGTCTAAAAAAAAGAACAACTGAAGAACGGAGGCTGTAGAAAGATATCGACGAAGTTGGCACTGATGGCACAAGTCAAATGCTTTCCTGCTCTACTTCACTTTGTTCTTGAGAAGAAGAAGTAAAAGAGAACACTCAGGAATTATAACAATTCTTTTGATTCCCTTTGTCAGATTCTCCCCCATGGCTGTCAAAATTACTGCCTATTTATAGGTTCAAGTCCTCCAAGAAATAAGCAGCAAAATAAGACCATTACGTATATTACGCATGCAACTGCCATACACGATCGCAGACAGTACGTGTCCTTGTTGTATATTATAATCCATAACTGTCCATCACGATCCCATTTAGAGTTTTACGCAAGTGCCACATGTCCCACATACTGCTAACTGCTTGGCTCAACACAGTCTCCTTTACGCAAGTATTTTGGAAGCTGTACGCAGACAATGCCACGTAGCCTACATATATACAACTGCTCAGCACGATCATATTCAGAGTATTACGCAGACGCCATGTGTCCCACGTAATATAATCTCGTACGCGTGTCTTCTGCCACATACCCTATACTTATGGTAATTTGCGTACAGAAGAAAAAAATGATTAAAACTCAATTAATGCTCCCCTGCGTATAGTGGCTAATCAACCTTGGGTATTAAAATAACCCAAATAAACTAATACGCGTATACTTAAGAGTGGCTAATATAGCCTTAAGCATTTAATTAGCTTAAATAGACTCTTGCGTATAGGGGAAAATAATTGAGCGTAATATTTCTCCTCTGTTAGCACACTAACCAATGAATATTGAGTTACGTGAGATGTCTTTTCGTAAACAGTGAAAACCATCATTATAGCCGTCTGCGTATCTCAATAAATCTCAGCTGCGTAAAGCTTTTATGTATAAAATAGCATTTCCTCGATTCCAATATGTCTCTCCGACTTCTGTGCCATTAAATGTCAGAGAAAAGAATAATGTTTGTCAGATCCCATATCTCTGCATTAAATATAGAGATAACAGCCTGTTCCATTGCGTAAAGCAAACAAGACAGCTGTCAACTGCGTAATGCTCAACAATTGAAATCTGCGTAGAGACTGATTTGTCTTGTAGTGCTGCGTAAAACCCAGTCTTCATTTGTCTTGCGTAAAGTGTCTTCTGCGTAAAAGCTAATTGTTTTATTTTATTGCTTCTACAATTCTCAGCAACTGTTTTCTTGTTTGATCTGTCTCCAGGATGGTCGAGACTAAATCACATCGCCCCGGACCAGAGGACGCTGCAGAGGGGTCTGCCACCTCTCATCCCCAGCAGCAGCAGCCAGCTCCCAGTACCGCAGCCCCAGTCATGCCAGCTGGGGTGGGTGTTTCAGCTGCTTTCGGAGGAGCCCCTCCACCAGCAATACAGAGGCTGAGCCCGAAGGTTCCAGAGATGCTCCAGCAGATACAGCCACCTTCGAGGACAATTGATGCAGTTCAGCTGTTCAAATTCTTTCAGCAGTTCATGGAGGCCCAGCAGCAGCGTCAGACAGCAGAGTTTAGTCGGGGCATTGATCTGGCCCAAACTACAGTTAAAAGGGCAGCAGCTCAGCCCGCGGCAGTTCAGCAGCCGTATTCGCCGAGGGAGAAGGGCATCCAAGACTTTCAGAAGATGCACCCGAGGGATTTCTGGGGTACATAGGGCATTCTGTACGCCGATGAGTGGATAGAGCGTATGGAGGAGATTTTCAGACTGGCAGAGATTCTAGCGAGGCTTCAGATCGAGGCGGCGACCAATATGATACAGGATTTCGCCCACACTTGGTACCAGACCGACCCGAGGGTTGCTACGCCAAGGCAGACTTTGACAGCATTCAAGAAGCTGTTCAAGGAGAAGTTTTTTCCAGATGCAGCGCTAGGTACCCTCAAGACTCAGTTCGAGGACATAGTCCAGGGTAGTCAGTCCGTAGAGGAGTATGCTGGGGAGTTACGTCGTCTGGGCAGATTTGTCGAGGGGTTGTCCGAGGCGACGAAGGCCCGGAGGTTCAGAAAGGGATTGGTAAAGGAAGTGAAGTCTTATACCAAGAGTGCCCGCAGCGGTACTTTCGAGGAGATCTTGGTGGATGCCTTATTTGCAGAGGATGATCTGAAGCTGAGGCTCAAGAGGGGGCGAGATACCCAAGGAGCCAGTAGTTGTGGAGGACCGGCCAAGAGGCCGCACTTTCAGCCACAACATCAGCACCAGCAGCAGCAGAGGTTCCAGCAGCCGAGGCATCAGCCAGTACAGCATCAGCAGTCGAGGCAGCAGGTTACTAGTTGTACTTTCTAAAATAAGCCGGGGTACGGATAGACTGAGTGCAGGAAGAGGCTGGAGAAGTGCCTTCTCTGTGGATCGTCAGAGCATCAGCTGAGGGATTGTTCCCTCTTCTTAGGCAGGACAGCTCAAGGAGCTGGAGCCAAGGCTCCAGGGGGACCGCAGAAGGGACCATTGCCGACTCAGCAGCAGCGGTTCGTACAGCACCAGCAGCAGGCCAGGGGAGGCCAGCAAGGGCGAGCTTTTGCCATGGCGGCCGAGGATGCAGAGGCCATTGGGGAGTTGATTGCAGGTTCGGTTCTTCTCGACTCCATTCCAGCTTTCACTCTATTTGATTCCGGGGCTTCCCACAGTTTCTTGTCGGTAACATTTGCTATTAGATACTGCCTAGTATCTGAACCGTTGCCTAGGATCTGTAAGATCATGACCGGGGGTGGTGTTATCCTCGTGAGTGATGTTTGCAGAGGGCGGAGTATTATTTTGGGAGGCCGGAGAGTTGGAGGTGAGTCTGCTCGTAATGCCACTACTGAACTACGATATCGTATTAGGTATGGATTGGTTGAGCAGGCATCACGCCAGCATAGATTACCGTGGGGTAGACTTCTGTTTGCAGCGCTAGGAGAGCCAGAGTTCGAGTACACCCGACGGCAGCGAAGCAGGACAGCAGACTTTTCTGTGGAGCTTCAGTTGAGGAGCAGGCGGCTCCACATCCTTTGATTACAAAGTTCATGGATGACTTTTCGGAGGAGTTGCCAGGGCTTCCACCAGACAGGGATGTTGAGTTCTCGATAGACTTGGTTCCTGGCACGGAACCGATTTTTTAGCATGTCTATCGGGTGAACAACAGTGAGTTGGTGGAATTGAAGAAGCAGGTAGATGAGCTGCAGGACAAGGGCTTCATCTGATCGAGTTCTTAACCTTGGGGTGCTTGGTACTTTTTGTACCCAAGAAGGATGGGTCGGTACGGATGTGTATCGACTACAGGGAACTCAACAACCTGACGATCAAGAACAGATACCCACTGCCGCGGATTGATGATCTCTTTGATCAGTTAAGCAGAGCTCGGGTTTTCTCCAAGATTGATCTGAGGTCAGGTTATCATCAGGTGAAGGTGAAGAGGAAGGATATCCTGAAGACCGCTTTCAGGACGCGGTATGGACAGTTTGAGTTCTTGGTTATGCCGTTTGGGATGACCAACGCCCCGGCGGTATTTATGAACTTGATGAACAAAGTGTTCCACCAATACTTGGACAAGTTCGTGGTGGTGTTCATCGATGATATCCTGGTGTATTCGAAGACCAAGGAGGAGCACGAGGAGCACTTGAGAGTGGTTCTGGAGACACTCAGGAGGGAGAGGCTGTATGGAAAGCTCTCGAAGTACGAGTTCTTTCTGGACAGAGTTGACTTATTGGGTCATGTGGTCACTGGAGATGGAATCTCAGTGGACCCGAAGAAGATCACGACAGTTGAGACTTGGTCGGCACCAAGTTCAGTAGCAGAGATAAGGAGCTTCTCAGATGTACAGGGATCTGAGGAAGCACGTCTGGTGGTATGGGATACAGCGAGAGGTAGCTCGTTTCGTAGCTAGATGCTTGGTCTGTCAGCAGGTCAAGGCAGAAAGACAGAGGCCCGGAGGATTATTACAGCCATTGTCCATTCTAGAGTAGAAGTGGGAGCATATCACTATGGATTTTGTATCTGGGTTATCGCGTATACCAGGAGGGAAAGACACGATTTGGGTCATCGTTGACAGGTTGACGAAATCAGCCCATTTTTTGCCATTTAAAGTGGGTACGTCTACTGAAAGGCTTGTAGAGATGTACATGCGACAGATTGTCAGGATTCATGGGGTTCCGGTCAGCATTGTCTCAGATCGGGATAGTCGCTTTACTTTCCATTTCTAGAGGATTCTGCAGACTAGTTTGGGCACTCAGCTCAAGTTTAGTACTGTATACCACCCCCAAACGAACGGACAGTTAGAGAGGACTATTCAGATGCTCGAGGACATTCTACGGACGTGCATCTTAGATTTTGGAGGTTCCTGGGAGAATCACCTACACTTGGTAGAGTTCGCTTACAATAACAGTTTCCAGGCCAGCATTGAGATGTCACCTTTCGAGGCTATGTACGGGCGTAGGTGTCATACACCCTTATCTTGGGATGACATTGGTGAGCGAGCTTTATTGGAAACTGAGATGGTTGTTGACGCAGTCGAGAAGGTGAAGCTCATCAGGGACAGACTTTGCGTGGCGCAGGACAGACATCGGCACTGGACCGATAGCCACTGGAGGCCTTTAGAGTTTGAGGTACAGATTAGAGATAGGATTAGAAGTAGGTTGTTTGTTTTGTTTGTTTGATCATGTTTGATAATTTAGTAACATGAGATCTTGTTTGTGTTTAGGTCGGAGACATGGTTTTTCTGCAGATATCTCCGACTCGTGGTACCATACGTTTTGGTGGAGGTGGGAAGCTTAGCCCGCGCTTCATCGGACCTTTCGTGATCAGCGGAAGAGTCGGTGATGTGGCATACAGGCTAGACTTGCCACCTTTCCTAGTGGGTATCCATAACGTGTTCCATGTATCACAGTTGAGACGGTATGTGGCTAACCCTAGCCATGTACTTGATCATTCGGAGATTGAGGTGGGACCTAATCTCAGTTATCCAGAGCAGCCAGTAGAGATTCTGGATCGTCGAGAGAAGGTATTGAAAAACTAGGTGATACCATTGGTTCGCGTCGCAAGGAGACATCATTCTCTAGAAGAGTCTTCCTAGGAGCGGGAGGATGAGATGCGCGAGCGATACCCTTATCTTTTTGGACCTTGAGGTATGATTCTCTATCCTTCTCATCAGTTTAGTTTAGCCTTTTAATTTTGAGGGAAAATTTTTTTTAAGAAGGGTAGATTTGTCACTACCATATTTTAGATTAAGGATATTTTGGTCATTTGGTAATTTTTTGAATTTATTTTAAATTTATTTAATTGGTGATTATGATTTTGACTTTGACTAGTTGAGACTTTGTAGACTAACCAAGGTGTTGACCCTAACCATGGTGACTTGGTTAGCATGGTGAGACCCTAGTCTAACTTAAGTTAATCTAAGTTAGTCATTTAGAAATCAATATTTGAATAGAAGGACTAGTGATTTGGTGCATGACTTATGACTTAGAATTAAATTCATGACTTATGAAACATAGCCCATAGGCCCATGACTTGAACCCAAACCCTAGCTAAGTCTACCATGGCCGGCCACTAGGGCTCTCCCCTTCCTTATAAATAGTCGCTTAATTGGTTCTTGCCTCTTTTGTAATGAATGAGCAAATAGAGAAAGAAAGGTTTGTCTATTCTTCCCTATTCCATATATTCCTCATTTTAAATCCTTTTCCACTCTACTTTCTTGCATTAGAGCCTAATACTCTCCTATTTTCTGATTGTGGAGATTAATCCCAGCTTTGGGTCAATTTGGAGCATTTGGCTAGCAAGGAGAAACCCCCATTTGAAGCTTTTTCTTGCTATTTGCACCTATAGGTAAAACACCTCTAATTGTTCTAATATTCTATTTTCTTTGCATTTAGGGCTAGATCTAGGTGTCCCCTAGTTGTTCCTAAAGTTTAGGTAAAATTTGTGTCCATTTGGTGTCCGTATCAGACACGTATCATAGTATATAGGAAGGTGTTTGATTAAATGCCTCTTAGGATTTTATTTTTGATTTTTGAGGAAATAGTTACATGAATCCCTAGATCTATATGTGTATAATAATATTTGTGAAGACTGAGTCGATTTTGTGTCGGTTTTTATGTCGAATTTGGTGTTGGACACACAGCACGGGGGCTTGGTCGGGTGCCCTGCTGCCCGTGTCTGAGTTCTCCATGGATACGACACTTCTTGACACCAAAGTTGGTGTGAACATCCACTAGGTGACTGACACGAAGCCCCTAAAAGTTCGTGGGATCTTATGGAGTGGTTTGTGAGATATTCGACCCGTACGATTATGACACTGACAGTGCACAGTCGGTTAATGGCGACTAACACTGTGTTCGTGTCTCACATAGACACGTCCTGGACACGACTCAGGGTGTCGATCGTGTAGCCCTACATATGGGCTACACGTGTGTACGGCCACGTGGCTCCACGTGGCCTGTATCGAGTGCATGAGTCCAAGGACTCGCTGTACGACGCTGGTACACGCGCGTGTGTCTGTGGTGTTCACGAGTGTTTGGACACCCCGTGTCCTGTCGTATGGACACAGGACGACATGTATGACACATGTACACGTGTACGATACTTTACCTACCATGAATTTGATATAATTTGTATTTTTCGAATTCGATTTGGGAATTTCCCATATTCCCTGATACTTAAACTGTCAGTTGAGTTTTTTAGGATTTAAATGTATGATTAACCTATTTTGATGTGTTTTAATTGATTGGTTGTACACCATATTCGTATCCGAGATTAACCTACATGTTAGGTTTGTTGATTAGCAAGGGAAATGAGTTTTTGAATTTGTACTTTGGGTTGGGATTTCAATTAACTGATACTTTGTAATATGCACTGTTTTGAAGATACACTACTAAACTGAGATTACACTGTTAACTTGATAATTCCCTTGCCACGTTTACTAAAATGTTGGTTCAAATGCATATTGATACCTATAGTTAATTGAGTTGAATTTATACACTGTTATAGGCACTTACTTTCTGAAATTTTGAACTCTGAGTTTGAACACACAATTACCCATTGCTTGATTCCTGAACCAGAGTACATAATGAGTTCATTACACTCACAAACACACATTGAATATTACTTTAAATCTGAGAATATGTTCACCTATGCACTGTCATCCTGGAAACTTAACTACCATGTACACTTCATCTATATACACACTGTGGAACTGATAAAATCTGAGATTGGAAACTGTCACACACATATCCTTATTCACTCACACACACATTGGTTGTTTCTATTGAATTTGAGGTTGCCAACTGTTTGAACTGTCACACACTTATCCCACTGTTCCTGAGATCTATGAAGTCCACATACACACACATCTCACACTACAAATTCTAAGAACACACAGGACACTGAGATGCACTGTATACTGAGAGTGTGCAACCATGTTATGTACACACACACAGGTACTCTAGACACACACACACTACTGCTTCCTCATGACACTATCTACACACACATGACACTCTTTCACACATCTTTACACACACTGTTTAAAGACACACATTTCATTGTTGAATTTCTGAAAACATATTGCACACACTGGAATTTTGAGTCCTATTACACATAATGTTCATACACACACATGGGCTCATATGACACATACATACATATACATTCCCTCTATCCCTCTTTATGTGTATAATATATATATATATATATATATATATATATATATATATATATATATATATATATATATATATATATATTTTTATATATATATATATATATATATATATTTATATATATTTATGTGTATAATATATATATATATATATATGTATTAAAAATATATATATATATATATATATATATATATGTATTAAAAAAAATATACATATACATATATATATATAGATTTTTTTAACGAAAAAGCATTTTATTGAAAGCTAAAAGTTGCTCATGAAGAGCATTACACAGGTACTGGGCAAAGACAAAAGGGCCTTGATCAGCAGTTACATAAGCAAAACAAGAAAGTAGTATGGGCCTACCATGTCGAAATTTCCAAAAAAGAAATTTCAAAAATGACCAAAAAGACACATGCAGAACGATGGGGGCACTAGGCCCTAGGTGCACCCAGCCCGAAGCGGGCGGATCACTACCCGATGTGGGCGCAGGGATGGAGAGATATATTTGTGGTTTTTTTTTGGTCAACAGTCAAACGGATTTGAAAAAAATCAAAAACCGAAATTTGAAAGGGCACGAGTCGGTGGCACAAGTCCCGAGGGGGGAACAGGTGTGTGGACCAAGGGAGGGAGCACGCTGCCCCATGCGGCACGCTGTACGAGGAGTGCTCGTACCCCGAGGTGGGCGCACGGCTCGAGGGATGGGTGGCGCCGGGCCATGGGCGCCGACGCTGGCCGTGGCAGTCGGAGAGGGTGCCGTACCGGGAAGGGGAGTCCGGTGGGGGGGATTCCGGGGTGGGAGGAGGGGCTGGCCCGGAGGGAGCCAGAAGCGTCGCCTGGAGCCGGGGGATGCGGGGAAGACGTGGAGGGGGATACGAGGCGACGTCTGCCGCCGGGGGCGGGCAAGGCGGCGCTCGGGGGGGCGGAGGAGGGGAGGGGGGGAAGGGGCAAGTAGGGGGGAGGCGGGCCATCGGGCGGAGGGAGCAGAGGGCTCTACTTTCGGGGGCCAAGGCCGGCCGGCTGCAAGGGAAGGGAGGGAGGGGGAGAGGCGGAAGGGAAAAGGGGGCGGTGTTGTGGGCGGCGGAGCGTCGACGGGGGCCTCTGCGGAGCGCCGATCACCGGAGAGGGCCACCCGACTTGAGGCGGGAAGACCGCCGGATGCCGTAGAGGAGGGAGGGCGTCTCGAAGAGGGGAAGACGGTGGTGGCTGAACCGACGGATATCCGCCTGGCGCCGAAAAGGGAAGCGATGCCACTAGGGCCCACGAGGGGAGGGGCTCCGGAGCCAGGGAGAGGGCGGGGCCGCCGTGTGGGGAGTAGGCCGGAGGGGAGGAAGTCAGCGCTAAGCGGCCGGGGGGCTGAGGGAGGAAGAGGCGGAATTGGGCCACCGCAGGGAGCAGGTGGCCGAGGACGGAGAGGGGTGCGCCACTGCGGGGAGAGCCATCGGCGGCTGGATCGAGGCGGGGGACCTCGAAACGGGGGCGGAAAGGAAGGGGGACACCGCTCCGATGGCACCAGAGGCGGGGTCGGGGGGCCCCGACGGAGGGAGGAGGGCCGCCAACGACGGTACACAAAGAGGATCCGCAGGCGCCGCCGGCGACGGACGGGTCGCAACGGGTGGGGACGCAGCCGAAGGATGGCTGGACCTGGCCTGGTTGCGCCGGCGCCGCTGAGGGCGGCGAAGGGGTTGGGTGGGGAGGAGGGTGGTAGGGGTATCCCTCGGCGGGGAGCTGGCGGAGATGCTCCACGGCGATGGCCAACCCTGTCACGCCCCAGAACCAGAATACTGGAGAGCGGGGGCAGACACAGCCAGCTACGTATATTGAAATAGAATATATCTCAACTATACGGTCACGGCTGTCTAGATATGAGGGTTTACTACAAGCCAGCAGTCTCTTAAGGTCAAGCCTATTGTCTCAATCTCAAGCAATTAACAGAGTTACAAGATGTTAGAGCATCAAATATATATATATAAGGCGTCCCAAATATTATATATTGGATGATCATGAAGCTAGCCATACAAAATGATAGGACTAGCAAGAGTTCAGTCGTACATGATCAACCCTAGGATTTGTTAATCATGTTACAGCCCGTAGGCAGACAGTAAGGAATTGTGCATCGAGCTAACAGGTGCTCGTCGGCTAAACGCCTCAAAAGAATAAATTTACATATAAGTGGGTGAAACAAAAAGGGAAAACCCACTCTTGGCCCGGGTTCCGTCTAGTTGTCACCATTGGGCTGGAAGCTTGGTAGATCCTCGGGAGCCGCTCCGAAATCTGGCCATACAAAACCAGCTGGGTCAAACCCCAGAAAGAGCAAGTGCCACAAAGGAGGCCACAAATAAGAACAAAAGCCAGCATATCAAAACATAAAGAATAAAAGGAAAGTACAAGTAAAATAAAAGTACACAGAGCGATAAACGACTAGGGACGTGGAACCATTCCGGGAGCCAGGTTACAATCCTCAAACCAAACAAGGACCGGAATTGTACCCCTTCGCCTGAATAGCTCACTGTCTCTACCCATTTATCGTTAGAGATAAGTAAAACAATCATGATCAAGGGTTCCAGGTACAGGGGCTAGACAAGACTCTAGACAGGGCTGGACACCATTCATTCGCAATCGGCCAAGCAAGTACTACGGCTTACTACTTTAACTAACTAGGGTTATCACAAGCCTAATTACTAACAAGATGCAAGTGAGAAACTCCCAGTCCCAAGCCCTGCAGACCATCCTGTTATCCTTCCGCGGGTTGAGAGTTATAGGTGGGTACATCGCCCGGGAGACAAATGTACCCTTAGGTGACTTAGAGGGTGCAACACATGACAGTGTGCTGGAAATGTGCTCTACTCGTCGGCAAGCTACAAGTCCATTAATGCCTCCAGATAACGAGACTGCCTGTGACCGGAAATTCTCCATGTTCTAATTTGGTCTACTCATTACCTAGTCCAATTGTAGTGTGAGTCCCTGGCCGTGGTACCCAGGGAGTCACCTCCTAGCATGATGCAAGACAAGACAAGTGATTTGCACAGAGCAACAAGTAGTACACCCACGGTGTCAAGACAAGTCAAGTCGAGTCAAGAGAGTGCCACCACGGGCCACTAGCAAGTGAAGCCAAGTCATACCAAGTCAAGTCAAGTTAAGTTATCAAGTCATGCCAAGTCGGGAGTGCGCCGCTACGGGCCAAGATCAAGTTAAGTCAAGGGAACTTCATGCCCAGGTCTGGTTGGTTCGTATGCAGATACAGTGTGAAAATACAAGTGCAAGCTACAAATATCCAGTTACAAGTACAGGTTGAAGATTAACAGGTTACAAGTTACAAGTTACTAATATTAAGGATTACTAGATTGCAAGATGAACTACAGGTTACAGGTGATAGTTATAAAAGATAAGCTAAAATCTGCAATTCATAAGGAACCAGCCAGAAATAAGCCAAGACCATTAATACGGAAATCAACTCCAAGTTGTGTCCAAAGTGTATCAAGTCGGGCCAGGTAGTGTTGTGAGTTACAAAATATCAGAAGCTCCAATTCATAATAAAACGAGAGGGCTATTGAAGGTCAAACGGGCACCAGAGGTCCTGTACGCAGGCCAGCATACGCAGGGGCTATACGCAGGCCATACGCAAGGGGAGCAGTACGCAAGCCAGCATACGCAGGGGCTATACGCAGGCCATACGCAATGCACAGTACGCAGGCCAGCATACGCAGGGGCTAGGTTTGCACGAAAAACCAAAACAGCGGGCCCCACGCACGTGGGCGTGCGTATAGGGTCAGCAGCAGCGGCGCCCACGAAATGGAGCTGGGGCCCACGCACACGTGGTGCGTGCGTATAGGGGCTCAAAGGCTCATGATGGGGACAAGGAAGAGGAGGCCACGTGCTGGCTGCGTAGAGGGGCACTACGCAGGGGAGGCTACGCAGAGTGCAATACGCAGGGTGCAATACGCAGAAGACCCTAAGCAAGGGCTCTACGCAAGCAACACTACGCAGGAGCTCTACGCAAAGGCCGTACGCGGGAGCCGCGTGGCCAACAAGAGGGAAAGGCTGTGTTCTTCTCCTACCTCTGTCCGAGAGGAAGAGCACCCAACCCAAAAACTTGCAAAAATCCATAACTCTTTCAATTGAAAACGAAATCAGGTTTTGCAAAGACCAAAGTTGTGTAAAACTTGATTCTCCTCAACATGGAAACCTCAAAGACGCCAAAAATCAAAGTTTATGAAATAAATTCGAGGAAAACTGAGATTCATGAAAGTTCAGATCTAAGGAGATCCATGCTTCAAATCCAGAAACTCCAGGTTCTAATGTTGTTCATGGTGAACTAAGCTATCTATTGGACAAATAAAAAGGGTTCTCATGTGGTGGCCAAAAAGCACTTGCCTATGGGTTGAGGAGTTGTGTGGAAGAAGGAAGAAGAAGAAGATGGAGAAATAAATGAAAATAAAGAGGAGAGAGAAAAGTTAGGTGGGATATAATGAGGGTGGTTGTGGTGTTCTTGAGGGTGTAGAGTAGGTTAAGGGGTTCCAATGCAAAATAACCAAACCAAACCAATTAAAACCGAGTCGAACCAAAACCCGAAATACGAGAAAACCCAAAATTCTGCAAGTCAAGAAAATTAAAAATACAAGCCAAAATCCAATCTACGAGTATAAATACGAAATACGGAAAATGAGGGTGACAACTCTACCCACCTTCAAAGAATTCCGTCCTCGGAATTTAATCAAGGAGCTAGAGATTGCCACAACAAGCTATACTAAGCACAGACAAGCTACGCTAAGCAGTTCAATCATACAACCATACAATGCAAGCAAGGAAGGGAAAGCGTAAGGCATAAGAAAGACATTATACCTCACGAGTCAAACAGGTAGGGATATCGCGATCGGATGTCGTCCTCACGCTCCCACGTTGACTCACCTAGAGAGTGATGACCCCAAGCAACACGGACTAAGTTAACAGTCTTGTTCTTGAGCGTCTTTTCTCTCCGGTCCAATATAGACACGGGCCTCTCCTCATACGAAAGGTTGGTACCAACAACCAATTCCGAATGATCTAGGATATGGCTCGGGTCCGGAATGTACCGTCTTAATTGGGATACATGGAATACATCATGTACCTCACTTAGTGACGGCGGAAGAGCGAGACGATAGGACACATCGCCTACTCGCTCCAGAATATCAAACGGCCCTATATACCTAGGACTAAGCTTTCCCCGTACGCCAAAACGAATGACGCCGCGGGTAGGCGAGATCCTAAGGAATACATGGTCGCCGACGGCAAATTCTAAGGGACGCCGATGAGCATCGGCCCAATGGCGCTGGCGGTCCTGAGCAACTCGGATGTGATCTCTGACCTTCCTGACCACTTCAACCGTCTGAGAAATCAGTTCTGGACCGAGCATCTGCCTCTCTCCGATATCGTCCCATGCTAACGGGGATCTGCATTTCCTGCCATACAGAGCCTCGAAGGGTGCCATCTGGATACTGGCCTGGAAACTATTGTTGTACGAGAATTCCACCAGGTGCAGGTGATCCTCCCACGAACCTCCGAAGTCAAGGGTACACGACCGCAACATATCTTCGAGAGTTTGTATAGTACGCTCTGACTGCCCATCTGTCTGCGGATGATACGCTGAGCTGAACATGAGACGAGTCCCCAAACTTTGATGAAGACTGCGCCAGAAGTGTGATGTGAATCTCGTATCCCTGTCTGATACTATGCTGACTGGCACTCCGTGAAGTCGGACGATCTGCCTGAGATACATCTCTGCTAGCTGTGCCGTCGACTGTCCAACTCTAAAGGGAAGAAAGTGTGCCACCTTGGTAAGCCTGTCCACAATGACCCAAATAGTATCTCTGCCTGCCAGAGATCTGGGTAACCCAGTCACGAAATCCATGGTTATGTGTTCCCATTTCCATTCTGGGATGGGTAAAGGTTGAAGAAGTCCAGCTGGCCTCTGATGTTCAGCCTTGACTTGTTGGCAAACCAAACATCGAGAGACATACCGGGCTATCTCCCTCTTCATACCATTCCACCAAAAGTGCTGACGAATATCTCTGTACATCTTCGTGCCGCCTGGGTGAATGGAATACTGCGAACTGTGAGCCTCTGCCATGACTTCCTGTCTGATATCTCCGCTGGGTACACAAAGACGCGTGCCGTGTCGAAGTGTACCATCCTCATGAATACATAACTCTGGCCTTTTCCCTGCCTCGCACTCTGCTTTCAGCCGCTGAATCTTGGAATCTGCTAACTGTGCTGTCCGGATCCTCTCAACTATGGTGGACTGTATCTGTAGGCTGGCCATCAAGGCCACATTGGAAGGGAGAATCACTTCAATTCCCATCTTCTGAAGATCTGCCAATAGCGCTGGTTGCGCCGTTAGAAGGTAAACTCCGGCTCTCCGGCTCAACGCATCTGCTACAACATTGGCCTTCCCTGGATGATACTGCAAGTCCACATCATAGTCCACCAGTAGCTCGAGCCATCTTCTCTGCCGCATATTAAGATCCTTCTGGGTGAAAACATACTTCAGGCTCTTATGATCAGTAAATATCTCCACTCTGTCTCCGTACAAGTAGTGCCTCCACAACTTAAGTGCAAACACTACTGCTGCTAGCTCCAAGTCGTGGGTCGGGTAATTCTTCTCATGATCACGGAGTTGACGTGACGCATAAGCAATTACCTTCCCATGCTGCATCAAAACACATCCCAATCCTCTGCCTGAAGCGTCGCAATAAACTGTGAATCCTCCGGTCCCATCTGGAAGGGTGAGAATGGGAGCCGTCATCAAACCTCGCTTCAACTTCTCAAATGATTCCTGACATTCTGCTGTCCAAACGAACGGCACATCCTTGCGGGTCAACTGGGTCATCGGCGCTGAAATCCTTGCAAAATCAGAGACGAACCGCCGGTAGTAGCCGGCCAATCCAAGAAAGCTGCGAACTTCTGCCACTGAGCTGGGTACTGGCCATGACTCGATAGCCACAATCTTCTGGGGATCCACTTCCACTCCTCCTCTGGTAATGATGTGACCCAAGTATGAAATGCGATCGAGCCAGAACTCGCATTTACTGAACTTGGCGTACAACTGGTGCTCTCTGAGAATCTGAAGAACCACACGGAGATGCTGCTCATGCTCCGCCTCACTCTTGCTGTAGACCAGGATGTCATCAAGGAATACTATCACAAACTGATCCAAGTAAGGCATGAAAATACGGTTCATAAGGTCCATGAACACTGCCGGCACATTGGTCGCTCCAAAGGGCATAACTAGAAACTCCCAATGCCCGTACCTAGATCTGAACGCCGTCTTCGGGATGTCCTGCTCTCTGACTCTGATCTGGTGGTATCCTGACCGTAAGTCTATCTTCGAGAAAACTGAAGCCCCTTTGAGTTGATCAAACAAATCATCTATCCTTGGAAGAGGGTATCTGTTCTTGATTGTCACTGAGTTCAAGGTACGATAATCAACACATAGCCTGGACGTACCATCCTTCTTTTTCACAAGAAGCATTGGGGCTCCCCAAGGCGATCCACTTGCACGAATGAATCCCTTGGTCCTGAGTTCTTCAATCATCTTGTACAAAATTTCCAACTCTGAAGGCGCCATTCTGTAGACTCGCTCTGATACTGGTGCTGTCCCGGGAATCAAGTCAATGGTGAACTCGATCTTCCGCTCTGGTGGCATCCCTGGAAGTTCCTCTGGGAAGACATCTGGAAACTCTTCAACTATCCGGGGCAACTGCACTGCTGCTACTGCCATCCGCAATACTGGAGGAGATGGCTCTACTGTGCCTCTGGTAAATGAAAACTCTGGCTCTCCGGGAATACTAAAGACAACTCTGCCAACATGGCAGTCTATCCTAGCATAATGGTTCCTCAACCAATCCATGCCTAGGACTATATCATAGTCCGCCATAGGGAATTCTATGAATCTAGCGGGGAATTCTCTACCGCTAACTACGATCCGACACGAGGAGAACACTCGATCTACTCCCACAAGACCATTACCAGTAAGTATATTGAGCCTCACTGATAATGACTCGGGCTCCAACCCTATCCGTGTCGCGAATCGTGCAGACATGAATGAATGCGATGCACCAGAATCAAATAATACGGATGCTGGAAAGGTGTTGACGAGAATAGTACCTGCCACTACCTCACCTGGTGCAACTTCTTCTTCCATGGTCATCATCATTGCCTGACCCCTAGCTGCGGGTCCCCTCTGCTGGAAACCCCTCTGTCGACTCTGTGCTGGAGCCTGGGTGAACTGCTGCTGGTGCTGCTGTTGAAAGGCTTGGGCCTGGGGCGCCAATGGCCTCGGGTACTGCTGTTGCTGCTGCTGCGGGACTGGAACTGGGGCTGGTCCCCTCACCGAAGAACTAGAAAGGTTGGATGAGGATGGACCTCCCCTATTCGGGCAGGCCCCTATCTTATGATCTGCTCCTCCACAAGCCAGGCACAATCCCTGTGCCCTACGACACTCTGCCACTACATGGCCCGGCTTCCCGCAATGAGAACATCCCACCGCGGAAGACTGCTTCTGCTTCTGCTGCTGCGGATACGTCGGGGTCGAATGCTGAACCGACGTCACTGAGGCCGCCCGCCTCGGAGTTCCAATGGTTATACCCCTAGCTGCCGGGGCTGGAGCTGAAGATTGGTGCATCTGGTTATGGGACCGCTTCCTGCCTCCGGTCCTGTCCACAATTCTCCGGGAGGTATACTCATGCCTCCTTGCTGCTTTCAATACTGCATCGAACGTCTGGTGCTCGAACTGTTCTACAGCCAATAATATCTCCAAATGCAGTCCTTGCTGGAACCGCTGAGCCCTATCGAACTCGGTTGCCACCAAGGTGGGGGCGAACCTACTCAATCTAGAAAACTCGGTCGCATAGCCATCGACCGTCCTGCCTCCTTGCTTCAAGTTGGTGAATCTGGTCTGCAGGTCGTACCGTGCCACCGCATCGAAGTACTTTGTCTGAAACCTCTCTCTGAACGTCGCCCAAGTGACTGGTGTTGCTAACCCCATGGCCTGAGCTGCCCACCAATCGCGAGCCAAGTCTAACAACTGTAGGCGTACCACCGCCACCTTATCATTATCAGGTGTCCTAGCTGCTTCTAGAACCACCTCGGTATCCTGAAGCCAAGCATCCGCGGCAATCGCATCTTCACTGCCGTCAAAGAAGGGAGGGTTCAAGCGCTTGAAACTGTTGGCCGCCTGATTTCCTTGGGGACCTCCTCGGTTTAGTGCATCATGAACTTCCTGGTGCAAGGCGTCGCCTCGACGATCTTGGGATGCAAGCAGTTCTCTGATAAGCCCTACCAAAGGTCCCTCATCCTGTCTAGCTGGTTGAACGGGCGGAGCTGCCTGAACTGGAGGTTCCGGGCCTCCGGAAGGCATAACTCGAGAGGCTACTCCAGAGTGCTGAGCTTGATCTTCCTGGCGCTGGAGTGCTTGCCGAGCTTCCTCTGACTGGTTGGCAGGTCCGGGAGTAATGCCGCTGAAGAAGATGACATAGGGAACAATAAGGAAAGGACCAGGACAGATCAATTATACAAGCAATATGATCAGGTCAAGAATCTCAGGGATTTGAAGATACGAGCAGAGATCAAGGGCGAATATTGATTGAGACATCTATTTGGTAAACCCTCACATTTCTTGAATGCCAAGACCTGCATGGGCCACCACTTAAACCGTGTCACGCCCCAGAACCAGAATACTGGAGAGCGGGGGCAGACACAGCCAGCTACGTATATTGAAATAGAATATATCTCAACTATACGGTCACGGCTGTCTAGATATGAGGGTTTACTACAAGCCAGCAGTCTCTTAAGGTCAAGCCTATTGTCTCAATCTCAAGCAATTAACAGAGTTACAAGATGTTAGAGCATCAAATATATATATATAAGGCGTCCCAAATATTACATATTGGATGATCATGAAGCTAGCCGTACAAAATGATAGGACTAGCAAGAGTTCAGTCGTACATGATCAACCCTAGGATTTGTTAATCATGTTACAGCCCGTAGGCAGACAGTAAGGAATTGTGCATCGAGCTAACAGGTGCTCGTCGGCTAAACGCCTCAAAAGAATAAATTTACATATAAGTGGGTGAAACAAAAAGGGAAAACCCACTCTTGGCTCGGGTTCCGTCTAGTTGTCACCATTGGGCTGGAAGCTTGGTAGATCCTCGGGAGCCGCTCCGAAATCTGGCCATACAAAACCAGCTGGGTCAAACCCCAGAAAGAGCAAGTGCCACAAAGGAGGCCACAAATAAGAACAAAAGCCAGCATATCAAAACATAAAGAATAAAAGGAAAGTACAAGTAAAATAAAAGTACACAGAGCGATAAACGACTAGGGACGTGGAACCATTCCGGGAGCCAGGTTACAATCCTCAAACCAAACAAGGACCGGGATTGTACCCCTTCGCCTGAATAGCTCACTGTCTCTACCAATTTATCGTTAGAGATAAGTAAAACAATCATGATCAAGGGTTCCAGGTACAGGGGCTAGACAAGACTCTAGACAGGGCTGGACACCATTCATTCGCAATCGGCCAAGCAAGTACTACGGCTTACTACTTTAACTAACTAGGGTTATCACAAGCCTAATTACTAACAAGATGCAAGTGAGAAACTCCCAGTCCCAAGCCCTGCAGACCATCCTGTTATCCTTCCGCGGGTTGAGAGTTATAGGTGGGTACATCGCCCGGGAGACAAATGTACCCTTAGGTGACTTAGAGGGTGCAACACATGACAGTGTGCTGGAAATGTGCTCTACTCGTCGGCAAGCTACAAGTCCATTAATGCCTCCAGATAACGAGACTGCCTGTGATCGGAAATTCTCCATGTTCTAATTTGGTCTACTCATTACCTAGTCCAATTGTAGTGTGAGTCCCTGGCCGTGGTACCCAGGGAGTCACCTCCTAGCATGATGCAAGACAAGACAAGTGATTTGCACAGAGCAACAAGTAGTACACCCACGGTGTCAAGACAAGTCAAGTCGAGTCAAGAGTGTGCCACCACGGGCCACTAGCAAGTGAAGCCAAGTCATACCAAGTCAAGTCAAGTTAAGTTATCAAGTCATGCCAAGTCGGGAGTGCGCCGCTACGGGCCAAGATCAAGTTAAGTCAAGGGAACTTCATGCCCAGGTCTGGTTGGTTCGTATGCAGATACAGTGTGAAAATACAAGTGCAAGCTACAAATATCCAGTTACAAGTACAGGTTGAAGATTAACAGGTTACAAGTTACAAGTTACTAATATTAAGGATTACTAGATTGCAAGATGAACTACAGGTTACAGGTGATAGTTATAAAAGATAAGCTAAAATCTGCAATTCATAAGGAACCAGCCAGAAATAAGCCAAGACCATTAATACGGAAATCAACTCCAAGTTGTGTCCAAAGTGTATCAAGTCGGGCCAGGTAGTGTTGTGAGTTACAAAATATCAGAAGCTCCAATTCATAATAAAACGAGAGGGCTATTGAAGGTCAAACGGGCACCAGAGGTCCTGTACGCAGGCCAGCATACGCAGGGGCTATACGCAGGCCATACGCAAGGGGAGCAGTACGCAAGCCAGCATACGCAGGGGCTATACGTAGGCCATACGCAATGCACAGTACGCAGGCCAGCATACGCAGGGGCTAGGTTTGCACGAAAAACCAAAACAGCGGGCCCCACGCACGTGGGCGTGCGTATAGGGTCAGCAGCAGCGGCGCCCATGAAATGGAGCTGGGGCCCACGCACACGTGGTGCGTGCGTATAGGGGCTCAAAGGCTCATGATAGGGACAAGGGAGAGGAGGCCACGTGCTGGCTGCGTAGAGGGGCACTACGCAGGGGAGGCTACGCAGAGTGCAATACGCAGGGTGCAATACGCAGAAGACCCTAAGCAAGGGCTCTACGCAAGCAACACTACGCAGGAGCTCTACGCAAAGGCCGTACGCGGAAGCCGCGTGGCCAACAAGAGGGAAAGGCTGTGTTCTTCTCCTACCTCTGTCCGAGAGGAAGAACACCCAACCCAAAAACTTGCAAAAATCCATAACTCTTTCAATTGAAAACGAAATCAGGTTTTGCAAAGACCAAAGTTGTGTAAAACTTGATTCTCCTCAACATGGAAACCTCAAAGACGCCAAAAATCAAAGTTTATGAAATAAATTCGAGGAAAACTGAGATTCATGAAAGTTCAGATCTAAGGAGATCCATGCTTCAAATCCAGAAACTCCAGGTTCTAATGTTGTTCATGGTGAACTAAGCTATCTATTGGACAAATAAAAAGGGTTCTCATGTGGTGGCCAAAAAGCACTTGCCTATGGGTTGAGGAGTTGTGTGGAAGAAGGAAGAAGAAGAAGATGGAGAAATAAATGAAAATAAAGAGGAGAGAGAAAAGTTAGGTGGGATATAATGAGGGTGGTTGTGGTGTTCTTGAGGGTGTAGAGTAGGTTAAGGGGTTCCAATGCAAAATAACCAAACCAAACCAATTAAAACCGAGTCGAACCAAAACCCGAAATACGAGAAAACCCAAAATTCTGCAAGTCAAGAAAATTAAAAATACAAGCCAAAATCCAATCTACGAGTATAAATACGAAATACGGGAAATGAGGGTGACAAACCCGGATGTGGGGGGGTCCACCGAGGGGGGCGAAGAAGAAGATGGTAGTCGCCGCCCCTTAATGTGATAATATGATGTAATATAGATATTTCCTATTGATATATATATAAAATGTGTATAAAGATACATAGAAAATAGATATATGTGTATTGCCTAATATGTGTATGGCTCATGGCCTATGTAGTGTAGCCTATGGTATCCTAATGTGCAGTCTTGTGTATATGGAATATTTACACATGAGTTAGGGTTATGTTAGACTTGTGTGACTTGAAATAGATGTATACTTGCTAGGATAGTCTGGGTTAGACCTAGTAAGACTTGTTGGTCTAGGTTTGACCTAGTTGACCTAGTTTGACTAGAGTTGACCAAGGGTTGACTTTAGCCTAGATTGACGCAAACATCATGTAGAATGCATCGTAGCAGTATATTTTACCAATTTGGATATGTTGTGACTTTTACTATTCTGATTAGGAGCCAGACACCACTCCTCAGGCAGTATTTCATTCAGACACTCAGGATATCAGACGAGTACATTATTTGACCATTTCATACTTGCTAGGACTATTTTCTTGCTCTAGATTATTTTACTTGATGCTGACACGATAGAAACACTGATTAGTACTATATAGATCTTTTCATACGATGTTATCCCCCTCGGGAGCATCAGATACATCATGTCATGTGCGTTTCACTTTCATCATGTATTCTTGGGCTTTCACCATTCATGTGCACTCTCATGATTGATGTACTCTCATGTTCACGGAGCCCCCATGTTTATTTTCATGTGCACCCATTTATGGGCCCCATGTGAAATCATGTACAATAACATAACTTGAATGGATCCTTGTGTATTGATTGAGGTACGGGGGAGTATAAATAGTCATATGGATAATTTCCAAAGTAGTGTAGCCATGTACAACCTCTCATGTTTATTATCAAGCCGTTCACATGTCTAGCTTGTACTCTGAATTACTAGTTCACTGTAGCTCTTTACTTATAGTAGATATTTTATTACAATCTTCTCTTTTACTTCATGTATACTTTTTAGCGTTTCATGTATCTTACTCTATTGCCTGTATTATATTCCTGTCTTGATATGAACTGCGTGAGATATACTGTGCTCACTCCAGCCCTGACTGGACCTGTTGAAAAATTACAAATGATATGGAGGAGCTGCGTCCCACTTATTATGGAGCAGGCCTAGATGACACCTGTGAGCTAGACCCTCAGGAGGACCCAGCACTTGCAGATGATGTTACCCTAGTAGACTAGGCTAGTTAGCTAAACTTGTTTCTTATTATCATTCTGTCTGTTGGATACACTTGTATTTATTTGGAGATTTGTATTTTGGATTTATGGAGATGTTTATCTTAGACCTTTAGCTATCTCTCTGATCTGTATTTATCATCTGTGGATTCTGTGCTTATATCTATTCTATTTTATCGTACTTTCTTCCTTAGTTGTGATTGAGTTGTACTTATTATGTCACCTACATTTGGAGTGTATATATTGTACAGGTACCTTATAACTGTCAGATGTATGTGACCTAGGGCAGCGTTCTATCGCCGACACTACGATGTAGGTTGGACGTAACCACTTCTCGTGTCCCTACACTGGGTGCGGGTCGTGACACTGTTCTTCTAAAGGGCTTGGTATTTATGTCAGTGAAATTTTTTATAGAGCCTTCATAAGGATGCAGAGCCGGTGCTGGTACTGGTACCGGAGGTGGAGGTCTAACCAATACTGCCATCATAGTCTGTCTCATCAGCTCAGTCTGCTGCCACTGAGCCTGCATCATGGCATACATGAACTGGGAATTAGGGCTCCTATCAGTCGGTGGAGGTGGCATCTGAGGTCCCGATTGTGGTAGAAACTGCTGAGGGAATAGTGGTGGAGGAGGCAGTGGCACATTCCCTCCCGGTAGCATGGTAGTGGTCTGTCCAGCCTGGCTGACTGGGGGTGATGCGATCTCTGGTTGCACCATCGTCGGAGTCGTGGTAGGCTGCGACTGTCCTGGCTGGTATGGGATCACCGGGGTCATCGGAGGATTCTGTTCCACTTGGGTAGCCGCATCTCCAGAGGTGATAGCCAAGGTGGAAGTGTGTCTGCTTCGTAGATTCATACTGGTGGCACGAGGAAGAATAGGACGATATTTGGAGAGGTTAGATATGAGGTAATTCAAGTAAACAAAGGAATTTAAAAGGATTGGAAGTCAAGGGAAGTAGTAGTTCTGGATGAGATATTATTCCTATTCTTATATGCAGGCTTGTTGGACACAGTCATGTAACCCAACAATATTTTCTGACCTGCATGGGCCACCACAAAAATATGTAACGCCCTAGTCCCAACATACTTAGGACCAAGTACGTGAACATGCCAGCTGCACATATACGAAGAATACTCCAATATATGGAATTCCCGTATACACACATAAGCTGTAAATAAAATAATCACAGGCCAGAACAATATAATCTAATCTCATCACATCTCAACACAGAAGATAATAGAGTCCAGATAATAAATGAGGGTATCACAAGATAGCCGGGTGGACATACCCACTCCAAACAGCTATAAAAATAGTCTCACAAGATCGGAGTCGAACCTCTGCAAAATAGAAAGAAAAGAGATACAAAAATATCTACTAATGTCTCAATAAATGAATAATCTAGAAATCAGTAGGAGATGCCTCGTCATCAATATAGGATGGAACCAGTGCCATTCCGTGCTCCTGCAGAAAGTCGTCTAACCCTGGAGAGATAACCAGTTCCTCAGCGGGACGTAACAAAATACAAGAAAAGACAATGCCATATAAACTGTGATATATAAGATAAAAGAAAGGAAATACATGCAATAGGGTTCCTGACCATTCTACGTACTGTGATCATGAAATTGAGAAACAATCCTTCGACGCATGAGCCCTGGCTGAATATAGGATCCGGTATAGTCCCCTCTTGGGCACCAGGGACCAAGTGCATAACGTTCAAGAACGTTAGTGGCCAACTTGAGAGGATAAACATACCCGTATCTCTAGCGGAGCTTCCGGGTTACAAAGAATGTGTAATTGAAGCCCATACGTCAAGTATTGTTCTCCCCACCCAATGCATAGTATCGTCATCTCTATGAACAATAAGAACCTCTAGTAACTGCCAAGTCTTCTAGTATGCAACTCTACTGGCTATTACTCATGTCTGTCGCACGCTCCATACGTATCGGTGGCCAGCCGACTACGTGGGTACGTATCCTACATGTGACTCACAACACGTGGTAAAGCAAGTGTCCAGGTTGTACGAGATATACTAATACCTCATCAACATTGGGTGGTCACTAGACTAAATCAATACAAGAGAAATAAATAAAAGCAAGAAAACCACCGATAGAGTCGCTTGCACCCAAGTTTGACTTGGACGCACAGTTTTATAATAATAACAACAATAAAAATTCTGAAAATAAATACCTAAAAATAAGAATATGTAATCACAGAGTAAGGTTGTAAGGTATCTTACCTGGTGGTGCGAAGATGGCAAGTCAAAGAATCACAATGTCAGCAAAAGAAATGTCTCAATCTCCAAACAACTCCGGATTCTGAAACAAACATCAAGAACGTACTCAAAATAAGTGATATACCTAGGAAACACCCGTCCAAAAGTCAAATTCTGGATCAGGGGCAAAATCAAAATTTTGGGTCAAAACGATGTCCGTCGTTGGACCTGTTTTGTACCGAAATGCATGCCAATTTCTACGGTCTCTAAATTCGTCAAACTACATGTCTACAGATCCGATTTGAGGAGACGAACCCAAGGTATGTCCAATTTTGGATTCCAATGAGCCGTGCACAAAATTGCCCGTTGGGTCGGGTTGCGGGCCCGCCAAAAAGACGTTCCGATCAACCTTCTCAGTATCGGACCAAACTTGGCATATAAGACCAGAAAAATGATACGGTTCTGCTGGCACAAGTTTTACGTCGATCCGACGAACGTGCACAATGTTATGGTCAAGTTTGCAAAAGGTCGATACGGGGGTATCTTGACGAATACAGACTGATTTCGTCGCGCACGCGCAACAAAATCGAGTTCCGTATGTTCCACACGTCGACAACATCCATATGCGCCTTTCGATGTATATAATGTGCGACCACGTCGCCCGGTTTATAGGGGCGCACGCCGTATCGAAAAAGTTTCTAAAGCTTTTAATGTTTTTAACACTGTTTTTCGCACAAGTTTAACATCACGTAACTTTCTGTACAATAAATGAAATAAAATTCTATGAAGTACGTTCTATTATCGGTTATGTTATCTCTGACTATTCTAAACTAGTTTTCAAAATTACCAAGTGTTTTGATTAGAATCTCCTTTCCAAGTTGAGGGTTCAGGCTGTTCATATGCCCTATTTTTGGGCTGAATCGACTCAACTTCACATCGATTCTACAGCTAATCTAGGAGGTGATATTGAAATCCCTTTGAGGGAATTCAAAGTGGCTTATATGGGATTCATGTCGGACTTTGTAGATTCGAAAACGATTTGGCAGACGGGGAGATAAGTCGATAGGAAGTGGGGTACCTGGGCGGCTGAAACGACAGGCTGCTCTATTAGTTTCGGGTTGAAGGGGGGCTTCACGGCGGTTCGGCGGGTGGCTCGGGCGATCAGCAGCCAAAGTGGTTTGCCAGAGGGTGAGGGAGACTTGAGGATGGCTCTGGGAGGCTTCGCGAAGTTTTGGTTAGGGTTCCCTCGAGTTTTCTTTGCCGCTTTATATATACTGCTATTCTTATTCAAGTCTGATTCCCCTTTAGCTTGCGGGAATAATTGAGTTTGGTATTCGGATTCGGGCAGCTATTGGCAAATCTAAGTTTGAATGAATTGCTAGAGGAAATCTAGGTTTGACGATTTGAAAAAGATTTGAATTTAATTCTCTCAATCGCATGGAGGGGGTCGGCCATTTAAGAGTACTGTAGCCGAGCTACAGTATAAACTCTTTTTTTTTTAAATATATATATATATATATATATATATATATATATATATATATATATATATATATATATATATATATATATATATATATACTCTTATACTTACTCTTAAAAGTAAATAAGTAGATTATAAAAATTCTAAAAATTTATATAAAAATATCTAAAATTCCTAATTTATAATGCACCCTATACAAGCATTCATACCTATATTATTAACAAAAACCCATGACTTAATATTAAATTATATATAATAAAACTTAAAGAAAAGTAAAAAATAAGTAGTAAAATAATTAGGAAAAATATGGGGGTTTACACAGTATCATCAAACAACATCGAAATCCAGAATCCATAAATATAAAAGAAGTAAATACCCAAAGAATTGTTTATCAAGATCAATATTTAAAAATTATTTAAATAAGAGTTATGTATCCAAAATATCAACCAAAAAGTCAAGAAAAAAATATCATTAAAAAAGGCTTTGAGGAAGAAGCTAATAAAGAGAAGAAGATAAATTTGTTCAAAGAAATCAATAGCTAAAGTATGAGATAAGCATAAGTTTGAAACTACTTTTTTAAATAATATAGAACTTGACTTAACTCATACATCCCCATAAAGATGTTTATACAAAAAAAATATTAATATAAGAAACATATGAGCAATATATGAATGATAATGAATTGTTCATATATCCTTAATAAGCATTAAAAAATTATCACAAGATCAAAAATATGCATAAATATGCTTTATAAGATAAATATGTAATTTATTCATAAGAACTTAATCAAAATAAATTATGAGAATCAATAGTGAATATATTATGCAAGCACAAGGTTAACATAAAAGTATATGTATATACTTTTCAAGTAAATAAAAGACTCGTGCTAAACATATATACTTACAAAATACCGATCAAAGTAAATATGACATGTTAAAGACAAGTCGGTAAGAAGTGACCATTAAAAAATTAAACACAAAGAGTCAAAAACATATTTAACCAAAAAAAGGTAAGCTCCTATAAACTACAGTGGTATGCATGTTTCAAGAATAAAGATTATCATACATAGACAAATGTGTCACACTAATAGAAAATAAAATATTATATAGTATGAACTAATCATTTAACCTAAATAGCTAGTCATGTTAGGATTATATCTCACATTGATTCAAACAATAAACAAATAAAATATATCAAATAGCAGGACATTAATAAGAACATGCTAGATTCTAAATAAAACCATAAAATAAATCATTTAGCATGTTACCAAAGTGGTTCAAGTGACCACACTTACGTTGGTGCAATTGCATGGAAGATGACCTTTGTAGTTGTACAACCACCAACATGTTCCATATTTCTATGGTTCAGCATAAGTAGCTCCACCTCAAATATTAGGTGAAGACATTGGTATCTAATACTTGGATCCATATTTGTTAGCTTTGAGAACCCATTTGCACAAGTTCATATCAACTGGTTTTGTAATCTGACAACAATTAGAAACGTGTCCATTCATACCACAATAAGGACAGAAAGTATTAATATTAGTGCTATATGCAGTAGTATGAGAACGTACAGTGATGTGATATGATGTGTGTGAATACTTGTAATAGAAAGCATGGTTGCATGAAGCTTTAGCTTTGCTTGCTTCCTTTGTAAAAGATCTGTCTTGTGTGACTTTGTGAGGTGTTACGTGTCTTATGTTAGACTGAGTCATAGGTTGTACTACCTGCTTTTTTAGTCTAATCTCTAACTTTTTAGAGTTAGCACAGATCTCATCATAATTAGCATTAAGCGCATCAATTCTATATGAAGCAATAGAATACTTCTTCTTTTCTGATTCTAATTCCTCCTTAAGTTTAGCATTTTCTTGAGTGCTTTTCTTAATGCAATCAAGTGCCTCATGCAATCTAAACTCAAGTGTGAAAATCTCATAGAATTATCAGAAGGACAATTATTTCTAGCATCATTCAATAAACAAGTAAGCTTTTTCAGTCTCACGCTTATATGATAGAATATCCTTTCTAGCTTGCTTATACTTATCTAATACTTTCTTGTGTTCTTCTAACAGATCACTGAAAGCATCAGATAACTCATCATGAGAAAATTTATTATCTTTATAAAAAGAATTATTTTGTACCTTGTTAGATAATGCTATTGAGCATAAATTTGCAGCTTGATGAGGTCTCTCTTCTTCTTCTCAGAATCTCTTGCTTCGCTTCTACACCATATGCTCGTGCTAGCGTACTTGTAAGACGATAATCTTTCTTTATTTGATCGTTTGTAGTAACTCTCCTTTCTAGCAGTAGTATAATCTTCTTGGGTGTGGCTATCCTCTTGTAGTTGTCACATACAAGTTCTTCTTCATATAAGGGTTTGTGTTTTACTTTAAATTCCAATTCCATCATGTACATATTTGCATCATTATGAAGACTATCCTCCTCTCTGGAGTTGCTAGCTTTACTTTCATACCTGCACTCATAAGTAGCTTCAAGAACTTTCCAAATTTTATGAGATGTTGTGCAAGTAGTGATAAGATTGAATACATTTATGTCTATAGCACAATAAAAGGTATGCATAGCTTTTGCATCAAGGCTAGCTAACTTCTTCTCTTCCTTTGTGTAACTATAATAAGACTTGTTGACTATAGAGGATGTGAGAAGAGAAGTGATAGTAGGCTTTTTGTAGCCATTGACAACAATTAACCATAAGTCAAAATCTAGAGACTTCAGGTAGAAGCTCACTCGTGTCTTCCAATAACTATCATTTTTTCTATCAAATAGTGGGAGTCTATTTGTGGATTGCTCTTCAATTGTGAAGTACATACTTTCCATATGTGATATAGTAATCTATATAACAGCAGTTATATAATAAACATATTACCTCACTTTACTTGTATAACCCGTTCTGAAAATGAGGATCTGCTCTACGGATGTTAAGCCAAAATATCTATATGAGGAGCACCTCCTTTGATACCAATTATAGATACCAATTGTAGGAATGAGATGTAAAGCGCTATACTCTAGAGGGAGGGTGAATAGAGTAGGTTGAAAATTTTTAGCTATTAAATAATTATTAACAGAAAGATCACAGAATATATATCACAGATATGTAAATAAAAAATAGAGAGCAGAGAGAAAATGCAAACACAAGGATGTATAATGGTTTCCCTCTTGTGAGGACTAGTCCAGTCGGAAGAACTCTAGCTTTCAGTTGAATCCACTATAAAGAAATATCGCAAGTTTTCATCCGAAGTCCTAGCAACTTCTACAATGCGAGCTTTGATCCGAAGTACTCGACCAACTACGATTGTGAAGTATCTTTCTTCAATCAAGCCTCTGATTACAATCACTCTGAAACTTTTAGACCATACCGCACTGGCAAATCAACTAGAGGATTGTAACTGGCTTGAGATTTGAAAATAAATAGCTTAGAACACATCAGAAGAACGTATTAGGCTTAGAAAGAAGAGAAGATAGAGGTGTATCAAAATAAAAAAAATTCTTCTCTATTTATAGGTTTTCCAAAGGGAGAATTCGGGCAGAATTCTTTGAGAGAATCTCAGCAAATAGTCGTTGCATCCGTAACTGCAGGAAGACTGAGTTTGAAAGCCAATGTTCCACTGACCGAACTCGGGCGGAATCCGGGCCAAACTCGGTCAGAATTCTATTGGTCCAGAATTGGTTTGGTTTGGGTTTTGTAAATCAGGTTTTGGGCTTTTTGAAAGGTCAAGCAGTTATGAAGTATTTTGGGCTTTTGTTAGTAGGCTTATTTTTATAATAAAATAATATTTTGAAAATATTTCTTGGGTAGCCTATTTGCCATTACGACATAGTGTTCATCGTATTCCTAGACTCAATAAATGTGAAAATTACATTGATAAAATAGGAAAACCAAGAGCCCTTTGATGACACCTTTCTTCTGATATTTGAGCAGACGTAAAGATGTCGTTTTCCTTGAAGGCGGTCGTCCAAAGATAAAAGATCTAGAAATCAGAATAACGTTTGGGGGCTTTGCTCCCGAACCCCTATAGGGGGCGCTGCCCCCTCGACCCCTATCCACTGGCTGGGGAGCATAACCCCCGATACGAGGCCCGGATAGGTCATTGGACGGTTCAAAGAAATCTTTTTTATAATGTCGTCTTTGGTCCATCATTAATTCTTCATTGCATATGTCCTAGGTTGGTCATGCTCGCTGCTTGTTTGCAAGTACATGTTAGACGAACAAAATTATATACAATAGCAAATAAGATAACATTTGTTGAACAATAGGACAATGCTAAGTTTAAGTAGCAACATGATAGTGATTACATTAATAGTGATAAACTTAATTGATTAGCCATATTAAAAAATACGATATAATCATTGGGCTAACAGGGTAGAGACAAGACAATATATTATCTGATAAAATGATCGACATGACCAACTATAGGATCATATCTATCAAACAAGGATTAGGGGTAGATAACAAGGAATAAGACATGGCCAAGCAAGATAGGTCCAGGTAGAGATGAGGACGAATTCACAAGTTCAAGGGAGCGAAGGACAAGTATAACAAGTTGGAATACCAAGGAATAGTGGACTGAGATTAATAATCATTTGATACCCAACAATATCTCAAATCGAGACCTGCATGGGCCACCACTAAAACCATGTCTCGCCCTAGTACCGGAATATAGAGACGGATGTAGGCTAGCTACACCGTATAAGGTATGAAGACGTCATAAGGCGATTACGGCTGTTAATCTTGTTGGGTAACCTATTATGCAATCAATATATGGCCTAAATCCGATCTCATATTCACAAACAGTAATAATAAAATAATCAGCAAGAGAGAGAAGCATATCGAAAGTAGGAAATACTAATATGATAATCATGAAGTCTATAGTATAAGTAAATATAGACAATAATACCTTCCCACATAGTTCCTACATGGCCTGGAACTGAAGTACATCCTCTAAGTCAAGTCTAAAAGATCCACAGGGTCGGTCACTGGCAATCTGGGAACAATCCAGGGTTGGTCAGGCCAATCGCAGAAAGTACGAAAAATGAAAGCTCAAGGACGGGCGAAGAAAACCAGCAAGATAAAACATATGATAAGAAAACATATATAAACAGTAAATAGGGTAAAAAACCGTACAGTACCAAAGCACGATATCAATCCACAACTAATGCACTAAATAACCAACAATCATCACAGCCACCCTAACATCCACTAATACCTACGTCGCCAATTGGAACTCGTAGTTTGTCCTCAGAACAACAATCCATCCCTACACCCAAACAAGGACAAGGGAATGAATTTTTAGACGAGACATACCAACCAACTTTTCAAGCAGCAAGCCAAATAATTTAGGAGAATAAGCAGCCACTCAAATGCCTACGGCTTTCTAAGTAGATATAAAATCCCTATATTTCTACTATATTTTTTATTAAATTTGGTATTGATTTAAAATTTTGTAATTGTACGTCGCGTAGTCGTATTGTACGTCGCACACGAAAATTTTATTTTTCGAAATTGCTCGACGAGTGCGAATATATGTGAGCGTACATATTTTTAGAAAAACATTTTTTTTCTATTTTATAGTTTCAAAATAATATATGTAATAATTATTTTAGCTATCATACCAACATTTTCAAGTCCATTATTTTATTTATTTTATTATAAAAAGTCTTTCGTAAAAACAGTTATTAATAATAAATAATATTTTTCGTGCATACATATATATTTCATAAATATTTTATTAAGTTTATTTTTAAATAATAATTTATTTTCGAAATTATATTATAGCATTTTTGGAAAACATATTTTAAAAATTTTGTGGTAATTTAAATCTTGATTTGATTTTTGGATATGTTTAAATAGTTAAATTAATATCTATAATTGAAATATGATTTATCTTATTTGATTTTAAACTAAATGATGTAATTTAATTAGATTTAAATTGTATTTGTATTTGGATTTGGATTTGATTGATTTTAAATTAAGTTGCAAATTATCTATTTTTGGGTTTAACTACTCCTAATCCTTATCCAACTGGAAATTTTCACATCCTATAAATACGCAGGTATTCATCCATATATTTCTATTCTCCAAATTTCACAACCAAACGTGAGTGCATCGTGTCCGTGTTTCCCATCCAAATTCTTATTCCATCTTTACAAATACATTATTTAACTCTTCCGTGTCGGACACACCCCGACACGATTCATTTAAAACCCTATCCTAAACCCCAACGGCCCTGAACCTAGCCTCCGCCATTGATGTCCGACTCTAACACCCCGACCCCCACAACAACCAGCCAGCACCACTTCCACCTCCGGATCTCCACCACCGTAGTCGACTCACCACCACCGCCATCCCAGCCTAATCGTCATCACCTACCACCACGCCCGCCACCATCATTCCAGCAGCCCCAAACATCACCTCTACCCCAAAGCAAAACCACCTCCATCACCAACTGTCACCCCTCCGTCCCTCTGTCAGCAGCTCAACGAGCACCTTCACCGGCGTTCGACGCCGGCGACCCCGAAAACCTTCGATTAACACCAGACCAACACCGCCTCCGCCACTATGGCCATCGCTGACCAAACGACCACCGCCACCAAAATCCTCAAAACCCCCCAAATTAAAGAAATAAAAACAAAACCACGACCACCACCAGAGCTTACCTACCGCGCAGCCACGCGCGGGCTTCCTCCGTCGGAGCCGGAGCACGCCAGTGTCGCTCCTCCCCTGGAGCACAGCGATCGCCGCCCACACGTCCAATCCCACCGCACTGTCGTGCTCGTAAACCGTCGGTGTCTGGCCGACCCCAGCCGGCGGCCAACCCCGCCTGCGCGCCATCGACACCGCCCACCACCGGAAACCCCCTTCCCCTTCCGCTCGTCCTCCGTCCTCATCTCTCTCTTTCGACCCCCTCGCGTCTCAAGACGCGGCCACCGCTGGTTGTTCCCAACCTCCTCCTCGTCGTCTCGACGATGCAGTACCGCCACGCATCTTCCCGCGCCCGATCGAACTCCTCCGTCCCCTCCGCTCCTATTCTCGCCTCTCCGCCTGAGCGCCACGCTCACCACCGCCGAAACCCTTCGATCCGTCGTGCCTTTCCCCAATACCGCCGCGTCCGCCGCGGCCAGCACCACCGCCCTCAGCGCCTCGCACTCCGCCGCCCTCCGGTGCAGCTCCGACCGAAGCCCGACCCTGACTCCACTCTCACCCGCCCTCTCTCCCTAGGTCTTTCTTCCGATCCCTTTTCCCGAAGACTGAGTTTGATTGGTTTTTTATTTTTTATTTTTTTATATTTTTTTAAGTAATAGGTTCTGTTGATACGTTATTATTATTATTATTAGTATTATTATTATTATTAGTTAATAGATTATTGTTATTATTATTAGTATAAACAGTTATGATTAGTAAACTTATGATTTATGAATATTATTAGAATATTTATTATTTTGGAAAATTCTTATATTATAAATTTTCAATCTATATATATAATATAGGGGTTAGAGCTATCTATGAAATTCCAAATTTGGGTTTTAACCAAAAATATTTATCAAATAACTTCTTTATCCGTGCCACCATCAGAGGTCACCTTGCATAGTTGTCGCACCGAAGTCGCAGTTCGTGCCACCGTAATTATCGCAGCACACCAGGCGTACTACCAGGCAAGACACCTTGCCATTTGCTGTTTAATTATTTTAGCTCATATTTCATGCATTATTTATTAAATTTTTATGCAAAATAAACTGTGATACATGGCATAACCTGTTAGAATTTACTGTTCATTTATATTTCCTGCTATGTGTTATTTTTCTTACACATTAAACCTAGATTTAAGGAACCACCTTGTGTGTTGTATTCATTGGCCTTGACACGTTGTACCACGAAGTTGTGTGTCGCATGTAGAACACGGACATTTGTGACTGGCTGGCCACCGGTATGTATAAGCCGTGCGATAGGAATAACCGCTAATAGAGGTTGCATGCTAGTTTGACTTAGCGGTTATAGAGATTTACTGTTGTAGATACAACATAGTAGGCATTGGGCGGGGAGGACAATTCCTTAGCGTATGGGCTTCGATGCACTTTCCCTTTTGTAACCCGTGAGCTTCGCCGGAGACGCGGGTGAGATTATCCATTATTACTGACGGCTACTGACGTTCTGCGGAACGTTATGCTCTTACTGATTGGGCCTCTGGTGCCCCAAAGGGGGACCATGCCGATCCTATTTATCCAGGGTCCATGCATAGAAAGGATTATTCTTAAATACATTTCACTTAGAACGGTTAGGCACCTTTATCCGTTAGGTACGAGTACTTTTGGTTTGGGTACTTGTATCTGACCGTGGCTTGGAACAATAACTTGTTACGGATTAGTTCGTCACATCTTGTCTTATTTGGTTGTAGGTGTGACTTACTACTCTGATGAAAAGGTATTGAACCTTGTTGGGGTCCGGATACCATATTGGATTCATAGCATGGAAAGATACGTCATCGTGAATTAGCTTACCATCTCCTGTCCTTGTTTGGTTGGGGGGATGTTACGCTAGTTCAATAGGTGTGTATTGGACCATGTTATAATTCAGTTAACTTATTTATTTGAGCAATATTTATTCAGTTTATATGGCATGATATTATGTGTCTTGTTACGTCCCTCTGAGGACTTGGTTAGTCTCCAGGTGTGTGCTCTTGTCTTTCGCAGGTGTTCTAGCTCTAGCCGTGATCATCGTTATTTCTTCGAAGATGATTGCGCTTGGATCGTCTTCGCTTTGCTCGCCAAAATCATTTCTTTTCTTATGTATTTTTTCTTTACTTGTTGGTAGTGGATTTATCTCCGCCCAACATATTGTATCAAGATAATTTATTATCTTTATATGATATCTTTTATTCATTTATTTTTGTGTGGATGAGATTAGTTATGGTTCTACTGCATTTTACAGCTTATGTATTCATACGAGGTTTTCATACATTGGAGTATACTTCGTATGTATACAGCTGGCATGTCTACGTTCCTAGTCCTACGTATTTTGGGACTTGGACATTACATATTTTTGTGGTGGCCCATGCAGGTCAAGATAAATTGTTTGGTTACTTTACCGTACCAAACAGGCCTGCGAATAGGATTAGAAGTCTAGGATCTCATCTACGTACTTGACCTCTTTCTTCGATTCCATATTCGAACTATCGTTCGACTCATCGACTGCATCTGGCTTGATCCCTTCTATCATAATTCTTATCTTCCCTTCGTGCTTGCTAGAGATTGACCCTACTAGTTAAATGTCCCAAACACCCTTAGCTTAATTCTTTTAAGTTGGGTAGAATACCCCACTACCTGACACACCCTTGACCATTAAGGGAACACCAATAGTATTATCTAGACCATAGAGACTAGAGGAATTTAACCCATTTGGTCAACCAAGCCTTGGTCAATAAAAACCGTAGAATGATGGTATAGGAATAAACAAGACTTAGATCCTTATGACTCTTAGACTATTCATATTTGTTTTTATTTCATCTACCATCGTGCCTATATTTTTCTATCTAAACTAATGATGCTAATGTAGCCTAGTTTTTGCAAGCTAAAATCTTTATCAAGCTTGTTCATGACATATGTTATTGGATGCATCCACTAACGTATTGTCTACTCAGTACTGGTGCATGATGGTCTGATCAACCTAGTGTACTTTGGTTCACTTTTACCTCTCGTTCTACGTGGATAGGGACATAGCTAAACTTGCCCTCTAGAATCCCATCTACGACTGCCTTGACAATTCCTTTGAAACTATTCGATCGTCTTTGAATCACGTATTCGTATTCGATAACGCCTCCTTCAAACTCTATAATGCTTTCGCCTTCACCTATTTTAGAAGGACGAAGGCGTTATACTAAAACTTCCTCTAGCCTACCTATCGATTATGACCATTCTCACTCGATGTTGCTATATCTTTATCCTAAACCACTCGTCCTTTTCTTGGCCCTATATTTGCTATCATGAACCTTCTAAAGCACTTAATTTAGGCATGAACCTAATCGATCTCTTATTTGTGCCTCAACCTACTAGGCCTCTAACTTATTTTCTTTTGAAACCATATCGCTCTCTATTGCATGATACTCTTGATTTAAACTAAAACCTTAATCTTCTACTCGTGCTTTAACTTGCGACCCTCGTAACCATACCCGTGTTAAATTCTATGATCTAGATCACGATTTCTTACGACATGATTTTATTAAAACATTGTCATTGTTTGTTCCCCATCGATACCCCCTTGTGTCTTCTCACCCCTACTAATTCTTAATTTCGAGGACGAAATTCTTTTAAGTTGGGTAGGATGTAAAACCCCTAAATTTCTACTATATTTTTTATTAAATTTGGTACTGATTTAAAATTTTGTATTGTACGTCGCGTAGTCGTATTGTGCGTCGCGCACAAAAATTTTATTTTTCGAAATAGCTTGATGAGTGCGAATATGTGCGAGCGTACATATTTTTAGAAAAACATTTTTTTCTATTTTATAGTTTCAAAATAATATATGTAATAATTATTTTAGCTATCATACCAACATTTCCAAGTCCATTATTTTATTTATTTTATTATAAAAAGTCTTTCGTAAAAACAGTTATTAATAATAAATAATATTCTTCGTGCATACATATATATTTCATAAATATTTTATTAAGTTTATTTTTAAATAATAATATATTTTTGAAATTATTATTATAGTATTTTTGGAAAATATATTTTGAAATTTTTGTGGCAATTTAAATCTTGATTTGGTTTATGGATATGTTAAAATAGTTAAATTAATATCTATAATTGAAATATGATTTATCTTATTTGATTTTAAACTAAATGATGTAATTTAATTAGATTTAAATTAGATTTGTACTTGGATTTGGATTTGATTGATTTTAAATTAAGTTACAAATTATCTATTTTTGGGTTTAACTACTCCTAATCCTTATCCAACTGGGCATTCCCACATCCTATAAAAAGGCAGGTACTCATCCATATATTTCTATTCTCCAAATTCTACAACCAAACATGCGTGCATCGTGTCCGTGTTCCCCGTCCAATTTCTTATTCCAACTTTACAAATACATTATTTAACTCTTCCGTGTCGGACACATCCCGACACGATTCATCTAAAACCCTATCCTAAACCCCAACTGCCCTGAACCTAGCCTCAGCCATTGCTGTCCGACTCTAACACCCCGATCCCTACGACAACCAGCCAGCACCACTTCCACCTCCGGATCTCCACCACCGTAGTCGACTCACCACCACCGCCATCCCAGCCTAATCGTCATCACCTACCACCACGCCCGCCACCATCATTCAAGCAGCCCCAAACATCACCTCTGCCCTAAAGCAAAACCACCTCCATCACAAACTGTCACCCCTCCGTCACTCTATCAGCAGCTCAATGACCACCCTCACCGACGTTCGATGCCGGCGACCACGAAAACCCTCGATCAACACCAGATCAACACCGCCTCCGCCACTACGGCCATCGCCGACCAAACGACCACCGCCACCAAAATCCTCAAAACCCCCCAAATTAAAGAAATAAAAACAAAACCACGACCACCACCAGAGCTTACCTACCGCGCAGCCACGCGCGGGCTTCCTCCGTTGGAGCCGGAGCACGCCAGTGTCGCTCCTCCCCTGGAGCACAGCGATCGCCGCCCACACGTCCGACCCCACCGCACCGCCGCGCTCGCAAACCGCCGGCGTCTTGCCAACCCCAGCCGGTGGCCAACCCCGCCTGCGCGCCACCGGCGTCGCCCACCACCGGAAACCCCCTTCCTCTTTCGCTCGTCCTTCGCCCTCATCTCCTCTCTTCCGACCCCCTCGCATCTCAAGACGCGGCCACCGCCGGTTGTTCCCAACCTCCTCCTCGCCGGCTCGACGAGGCAGCGCCGCCACGCGTCTCCCCGTGCCCGAACGAACTCCTCCATCCCCTCCGCTCCCATTCTCGCCTCTCCGCCTGAGCGCCGCGCTCACCACCGCCAAAACCCTCCGATCTGCCGTGCCTTCCCCCAATACCCCTGCGTCCGTCGCGGCCAGCACCACCGCCCTCGACGCCTCGCACTCCGCCGCCCTCCTGTGCAGCTCCGACGGGAGCCCGACCCCGACTCCACTCTCACCCCCCTTTCTCTCCCTAGGTCTCTCTCCCAACCCCTTTTCCCGAAGACTGAGTTTGATTGGTTTTTTATTTTTTATTTTGTTATATTTTTTTAAGTAATAGGTTCTGTTGATACGTTTATTATTATTATTATTATTATTAGAATATTTATTATTTTGGGAAATTTTTTATATTATAAATTTTTAATCTACATATATAATATAGGGGTTAGAGCTATCTATGAAATTCCAAATTTGCGTTCTAACCAAAAATGTATTTTCTTTGTTAATATTTATCAAATAATTTCTTAACAAATAATATATAGTTTTTCCTACTTAAAATGTATTTTTTGCCTAAAAACGATTTTATATATAACTACCGATATATTTTCGGTTAATAGAATATTTTTTTCAAAGTTTATAAGTATTTTTTCTGAAATATCGTTTCTGTCAAAATAAAAAAAAATTCGAACTTAATATCTTTAGCCAAAACAGATTTTCTTACGATTTTCTTGACTCTTAAAATATTTTCATATGTTTTCTCGACTTATAAAAGAAAACCATTTTTAGTATTATGATTACTTTTCTAATTATTATTCAATTCTTTAATTCTTTCGTCCATGACCAGCCCTATTATTCCCGTTTCCTCACCAATTTTGTCCTTTCTCCTATCGATCCTAACCAATTTGACCGTCCTGGACCCGACGGAACTGTCTGTACCACCATCAGAGGTCACCTTGCATAGTTGTCGCACTGAAGTCGCAGTTCGTGCCACCGTGATTATTGTAGCACACCAGGCGTACTACCAGGCAAGACACCTTGTCATTTGTTGTTTAATTATTTTAGCTCATATTTCATGCATTATTTATTATTTTCTTTATGAAAAAAATATGATACATGGCATAACCTGTTAGAACTTACTGTTCATTTATATTTCCTGCTATGTATTATTTTTCTTACACATTAAACCTAGATTTAAGGGACCACCTTGTGTGTTGCATTCATTGGGCTTGACCCGTTGTACCACGAAGTTGTGTGTCGCATGTAGAACATGGACATGCGTGACTGGCTGGCCATTGGTATGTATAAGCCGTGCGATAGGAATAACCTCTAATAGAGGTTGCATGCTAGTTTGACTTAGCGGTTATAGAGGTTTACTGTTGTAGATACAACATATTAGGCATTGGATGGGAAGGACAATTCCTTAGCGTATGGGCTTCGATGCACTTTTTCTTTTGTAACCCGTGATCTCCGTCGGAGACGTGGGTGAGATTACCCATGATTACTGACGGCCACTGACGTTCTGCAGAACGTTATGCTCTTACTGATTGGACCTCTGGTGCCCCAAGGGGGACCATGTCTATCCTATTTAGCCAGGGCCCATGCGTAGGAAGGATTGTTCTTAAATACATTTCACTTAGAACGGTTAGGCATCTTTATCCGTTAGGCACGAGTACTTTTGATTTGGGTACTTGTATCTGACCATAGCTTGGAACAATAACTTGTCGCAGATTAGTTCATCTCATCTTGTCCTTGTTTGGTTGTAGGTGTGACTTACTACTCCGATGAGAAGGTATTGGACCTTGTTGGGGTTCGGATACCATATTGGATTCATAGCATGGAAAGATACGTCATCGTGAATTAGTTTACCATCTCATGTTCTTGTTTAGTTGGGGGGATGGTACGCTAGTTCAATAGGTGTGTATTGGACCATGTTATAATTCAATTGACTTATTTATTTGAGCAATATTTATTCAGTTTATATGGCATGATATTATGTGTCTTGTTACGTCCCTCTGAGGACCTGGTTATCTCTTCAGGTGTGTACTCTTGTCTTTCGCAGGTGTTCTAGCTCTAGCCGCAATCATCGCTATTTCTTCGAGAATGATTGCGCTTGGATCGTCTTTACTTCGCTCGCCAAAATCATTTCTTTTTTCGTGTATTTTTCCTTTACTTGTTGGTAGTAGATTTGTCTCCGTCCAACATATTGTATCAAGATAATTCATTATCTTTATATGATATCTTTTATTCATTTATTTTTGTGTGGATGAGATTAGTTAGGGTTCTACTGTATTTTACAGCTTATGTATTCATACGAGGTTTCCATACATTGGAGTATACTTCGTATGTATACAGCTGGCATGTCTACGTTCCTAGTCGTACGTATTTTCGGACTGGGGCATTACAGTGGAGGTTGGGTTACCCCAACAATGCAGAATATAGGAATTCTCATATCGTGCCGATCTAGTGGGCTAGCGGGCCAAATATAACAAGACATGATAAGCATCGATCCCTCATAAGGCCACCGTACGAGACAAGACAAGCATATAATACATAGTACATAAAGTAGCCGGATACTGCCATCATCTAATACGGACGGTACCAATATCCGTAACGGCCAGCCAAAATAAGTGGCTAGTACTTCATGACCTCGAGATTCTGTTCCCTCCTAATGCTTCTACCAGTTTAAGTTACCTAGATTATCCCTACAGTTATCCGAAATCACATGTCGTGGTCACATGATCATCCTCCTAGATGTCGTACCTCGGTACGGGAACGTTAAGTAAGAATCAACCTTGGCACCTAGAGTCCCAGTTGTGATTCATTCTTAGTGTAATGCAAAAGGCAATCAATCAATCCTAACCATGCCAAGACTAAAGGCCAACTACCATGTTACCCGTACATGTAATCATATAATATAACTAGAATAACAATATTGTATCACAGTACAATATAATCAGGGAAATAGCACCTCAGTGCAATAACAGCGCCAGTACCTCAAAGGGTAAGCTGGAATCCTAGCACGGATACACGTAGTCATGTCAGGAACAAGGACAAATCAGACAGTCAAATGAAGTCATCTGCCCATATCGTGGCATGGGTATCAGGTCAGGTATACGGTCGAGATCTCTACTATAATAGCATCTCAAGCACACATAGGAGCCTACAGCTCTAATCATCAAGTCGGTCTATCCATCGGATCAATCCATCAGTAGTCTTCCATATACAATGGGATAAATATCATGTCAGGAAAGACGATCACCAGATACTAAGCTAATCACTATAATCAATGCTAGGCCCTCTGGCTCACAAGAATTCATCGAATCAGAGATCACAGGTTATTAGTAAACCAGCCTCTCAACTACCGAGATATAGCAATCATATCAGGTTTTGGGCACTTGGAAAGTCTAGTAAAAATTATATAATGATACCCTCAATATTCTTCTCGTTCTGCGAAACACTCGCACAATCATCAAAATCCAGGAATCCACATGGTCATATTTGATCGAATTAAAGCATCATTTAAAATAAAATGGCAACTCTATCCAAGAATCCACGTGAGTCTCCGAATCAAAATCTCGGGATCATATTCCCTATAATACTCTCAGACATATCCAATGTCACAATCCTAATACATAGGACAACTTTCAGCCCTATCTAGCTAGACTAGAATAACTCCTAGAATGGTGATCAGGGGACAAGAGTCTATTAATTAATTCTGCCAGAAAATGACAATGATTGCATAAACCACTTTAGAGCAGATCCACAACCCTCAAACCGCTTTGTATTGTATTTCTCATTGGGATGTTGGTTTACGTACAGGTGAATGGGTCTAACCTACAATGCTAGGGTTCATATTAGCATGGTATCTAGGTTTTGATTTTTTCCTTGGACTGTCAATTGATGAACTATTGTGTGTTCACTGTTGAGAATATGTTTATACACATTGTAGATCACATACACTTGAATCCTGAGTCACCTTCACTTTATTTTCCTGGTAATCTATACCCTGTTTTCCTGAGAATACATGTGTGCTACGATTGTTGCATTAATTACAAACAGTCATGTACACAACTGTTTTGTATATTCGGAAAACCTGAGAATCCACCTATACTCACTCACACATTGGCATGAAATCAGTGAACCTGAGATCATTAGTTTAAACAGTAAACTGAAATCGCTTTTTCTAAGTTTTAATACACTAATTTGTATACTGTCTTCCTTTACACACACACACACATATCACAACACACACACAATTACATGTCACTTTGACACACCCCTAGTGACACTGAAACACACACACAGGTACACATCTACACGCACTCCCTAACTATTGAATCCTACTCACAGGCACAGTGTACTGAAATCACTCTTGTCATATGTACCACAACAATATTTTCCTATGCATCCTCCACACACACTCCCATGTGTTGTTCACACTGGTTTGTTCCACACACACGTACACACATGACACTGATTTTTGACATGATTTTTCATACTATTTTGACCCCCACACACTCACACACACATTGCCTTCATTCCCTATTCCTCCCTATGTGTATGTATGTATATATATATATATATATATATATATATATATATATATATATATATATATATATATATATATATATATAATATCTATGAAAAATCGGATGGTTCCCCTCTCCGATCCCTCTTCCCCACCCCTCTTTTCCTCCTGGCCCCCTACGCCGCCCATATGTCCCCTCCCCCCGCCCTCAGGTCAGCCGGAGCTGCTTCGCCGGCATCGAGGTCGGCACCGCCGGGCGACCCCGTACCCCGACGCGTCTCCCAGGCAGGCCGACAGCCTCCCGCGAACGCCCGGCAGATCCCCGCACGGCCGCTCCCGCTTCGGGCTGCGGTGTCGGCCACCCCGCTCCTCTCTCCCCTCTATTCTGGGTTCCCCACCTCCTCGGAGTCTCCCCTCGTTGGCCGAAGGACGTGTCCCGCCGGTCGTCTCCTCCTCTTGTCTGGCAGCCCCGGACGAATCGACTCCCGCCCTCTCTGCTGACGTTGGCTACTTCGACTTGGGCCGTGGCGGTGGCCAGTTCCCCGCCGGTGTCGGCTCCACCGGACGGCCTCCCGACTCCTCATTCCCCCCCTCTGTCCATTTCCTCGACCTTCTCAATCCTCCTGCTCGTTGGTCGTAGGCGCTCATCGCCCTAGTCGACTGCTCATCAGCGCTGCTGCGGCAGTCCCGTCCGGGGTTGGCGCCCCTTCTGAGCTGCCCGCCCGTCCCTGAGGTAGATCGTGCCTTTCCTTTTTCCTCCGCTGCCCAGGATGCTCCGTGCTTTTCCTTGCCGTCGGCTGCTCTGTCGCTGCGGTGGCCGCATCTCCCAGCTTCCAGCGCTCTCCGTCCGGTCAGTGCGATCTCGGGAGGCCCGTCCTCGGTTCTTCCCCCGGTGGCGTGCTCAGATCTTCTGACATCGATTCCCTCCCCCCCGGTGGCGTGCTCAGAGCCTCTGATCGGGTCCGTTCCGTCCCATCTCCCCTTGTCAGTCTGTTGCGTTGGGGAGAGTGCGCCTCGGGTCTCGAGCGCTGATGCTCACATTTTCTCCTCCTCGGTGGGCACGCCGTGTACGTTCCCCCATGCGACCGCTTTACGCAGCCTCCACGCCAAGCTGGTGGACGACCAGCTGCTTTGCGCAGGGGTCTCCAATCCCTCCCTTGCGCAGTCGGCGGGTACGTGCTCTGGGTTTGACCTAGCTACACGGAACGTGGATAAGTCTTCTTGCACAGAAGACCTCCAGCCCCTCTCAGCGTTGTACGTGGGCCCCCCTCCCTACGAGGCAGATGCCCTTGCCATGTGCCCTGCACAATCGGTTGAGAGCCTGCAGGTCCCCCCCTCTTGTAGGTCCCTCAGTTCATTATCTCCTCACTGTGCCTCTATTGCCTCCCCCTCCTCGCCTACTGGGACCCACCACCGCCCACTCCAGGCATGTGTTCGCCTCCTCGGCCATGTCCACCGCGCAGGTGGCTGAGCGCTTGATGCCCGCCACCCCTCTCGCTTGCGGGTCCCACGGCCACTATTCCTTCCTCTGCGCCCTTTTTGGGTCCATCCCTCCTCGGGGGTACCCAACCTCCTGCCCTTCCCCATTCGTGCTTGCCGGGCTTCATCCCCGCCACCCTCGCTCCGCAGTCACTCCGACCGTCTCCCCTTGGGGCGTCGCGTGGTTCCCTCTCGTGCAGCCCCTTGCTGGGTCAGGCCCCGGCTCCCCTGGCTGTCGCCTGCGAGATCCCCCCTACAGGCTTTTGTCTGCTCGGGTCCACCCTTGGCGCACGCCCCCTTTTCCCCTTTAGTTGCCGGTACGGACGGTCAGGCTGGCGAGATCATCTCTCCCTCGCCATCCAGTAGCGATCTCCCGAGCTCCCCTTCAGACTCCTCCTTTCTCCGGGTCCCTGCTCCTGTAGCCCCCCCCCCCTCCGACCCGCAGATCGTCATCGCCCTCGGGACCGCTCCCTTCGCTATCAGGAGTCCTTCCCAACTCCCTCTCCTTCGCTGATGTCCTGAGGCCCGATAGGACTCAGTCTGATCACGTTACGGCCGCGAAAGTGGTTCTGCCAGAAGTCACTCTCACGCCTCCGCAGGACGGATACCCTATCCGGGTCCCCTTCTCCCCCGAGGAAATTCAATCCCTCTCCTCCCGTTCATCAGGACCTTGGTCCTTAAGTTTGGATCCAGATGCCCTAAAATTGCTATCGTTCGGGAGGCCATTACCGGCTGGGGTCTCTTGACGACATTCCGGATAGCTCCTCTCGACCCCCAAATACATGTTTCTTCATCTTTCCTCCGATCAAGACTACAGCAAAGTTTGGGCGAAAGGCTCGACCAGGATAGGCACTCAGATAGCCAAAATTGTCAAATGGTCACCAATCTTCAATCCCAAAATCGATTCGACCGTAGTCACCTCCTGGATCACACTTCCCAATCTCCCCCTAGTATTCTTTTCTGCAGCCGCCCTTAAGAGGATCGCCAGCTCTTTCGGAGTCCTGGTGGCTATCGTCGAAGAAACGAGAGCCCTCTCCAAATGCAACTACGCAAAGATTTGCGTAGAGCTGGACCTATCTAGCGAAGCCTCCCAATTTGATCGAGATAGAACTGGGAGATCAGTCATTCGATCAAGCGCTGGTTTACGATAACAACATAATCTTCTGTTAACACTGCCAGATGAGCGGCCACTCGCTTCAATACTGCTTCCGTGCACACCCAAAACTCAAGAAACCAGCCACCAGGAAGTCACGCAAGACAGACGCGGGTCCCACATCCCGTCCCACAATGCGGATCCTGTCCGCCAACCCCCCATTTCCTAATCGTAGTTCCCCCATCCCTACCGCGTCGGTCTCCGCACCATCATATTCTCTCGCCATCACCCTCTATAACTCTGTCCGAGCTCTAGACTGCGATCCAGCCCCAGAGTCGCCTATCTCCGACGGCCCCCCTACCCCCACGTCCCCTGCTCTCGCCATCACTCTTCATAATTCCTTCAGCGCTCTAGACTTTGATCCGGCTGATTTCTCTCCAGAGACGCCTGTCTCTGGTAGCCTCCACAACCCCCCACCATCTTCCCCTATCGACCTCACCATTGCTCCCCTCCAGATCCCTCCCAGCTACCCCTTCCTCCTCACCTCTCCTACCCAGCCTCCCCTCCTGCTCTTGAGATCCCCTGTATTCAATCATCGGCCGGTCTCAGATCGCACTCCCCCGAGACGGAAGCTGGAACGATCTCCGCGGACAATCCACCACCCCTCCTCAGCTTGGCCATCGTTCCTCTTCGCCCGTCTTCCCCTCTCACAGGCAGATTTTGGCAGGCTATCAATGTGGGTTTCCTTGATCGCGGTAATCCTCTTTGCACTCTGGGGAGTGTGATGACTCTGACAATTCCTCTACGGCAACCGACGTTCTCTTTTCGAACTCAGATAGGGCTCCAGAATCGGTCAGCACTATCCCCAAAAAAAATTCTAGTAAGAGAAAGAAGAATTCAAAGAAACAAAGACAGCTTACGGCGATGACCACGAGATCCGCCGCAAAGCTTCAAAATACCCCCTCATCCTCCCTTAATGACTAACATTCTTTCCTGGAACGTTCGCGGCATAGGGAATAAACAGACTATGAATCGGATCATCAGCCTCACCAAATCAAACCGGATTGATTTCCTTGTTATTATTGAACCCAAAATTCCACAAAAAAGGATAAAGGCTATCCAACTCAAGCTGGGATTCCCCTACGCGCCCTCCGGATGTCACGACATTTGGATCTTCTTCGCAGCTGACTTCCGCTTCAGCATAATCAGCGACTCCACTCAGGCCCTCTCCTATTGGGTCGAGCACCCAGCCTTCAAGTCCTGCGTCCTTCTTTCGGCCATCCATGGTAGCTGCTCCATCCCGGAGCACGGAGTGCTTTGGGATCTTCTCTCAGGGCCCTTACTTCCTCACGACGAAATGCCATGGCTTTGCATCGGAGATTTCAACACTATTTCTTGCAGAGCAAAAAAATCTGGTAGTCGTGACCCCCCTCATTCGGCCATGGAGGACTTCAACAACTTCGCCTTCAATGCGCACCTTTCCGATATCTCCTTTCACGGCAATCAATTCACTTGGTGTAACATGCAAGAAGGATCTTGTAGACAGTACTCCCGCCTTGACCGTGCCATGGTTAATGACAGTTGGTCGGAATTGGGATTGATCAGTAATCTTTCGCACCTGAACTCTACCGAATCCGATCATTCCCCACTTTTTCTCGAGATCAACAATACTCATACCCACATCAAAAAAATCCTTCCGCTTCCTTGACTTCTGGCGCCACCACCCCCAATTCATGTACATCATGGAAGAGGCTTGGACATCTGTCACGACCCGCACCCTAGAGTTAGGGCACGAGAAGTGGGTACGTCCAGCCTACGTCGCAGTGTCGGCGGTAGAACGCTGTCCTAGGTCTCATGCATCTAAAGTATAAGGATAAACAGTTTATACTCCCCGAATGGGGGTGAAATAGCAGGTACAGACTCAATCACATCTAAGGTAGAGCATAATAAGGATAGATAAAACATGAAATCCAAAAGAGATACAACAGATAGAAGTCTAAGTGTCTAAGATACACAACCCAGAAATACATCTCAAAGCTCAAATACATTAAATCCATAAATACAACTCAAGACAACTGAAAATAAACTATAAGCAAAACCCTAGCTATCTATACAACCTCTACTGTGTCTTCTCTAGGCTAGCAGGCAACCTTCAAGCTATCTGTAAAATTTTCAACAGGTCCAGTCTGGACGGGAACGAGCACATATCTCTCAAACAGTTCATAGCAAGTTAGGAGTATAAATCATGCAATAGAGTAAAATACAGAAAGTGCTGAAAAGGAAGTACGAGTAAACAGGAGATATTTTGTAACTGAAAGTAAATACATGATAGTAGAGACTGTAAGTGGCTACGTGATTTAGAGCATAATGGTTATGTAAACGAATTGGGGCTAAATTAGTCATTCTAAAGTCTCTAATCACACTAACCTTATCCATAATAATTAGTCTAACCTCTAACTAAAATATTTCTATCATGTGGACTAAAATTAATATCATGTGGGCCATGCCTAACTAGTGTGTGGGTCCCACTAGAGTCAAACTACCCCCGGGTCCCCGTTACAAGTCAGATTGAGATGAAATTCGAACCCGACTCAAATAATCCCAAAAAAATATCATAAATAATAAAATAATATCAAAATAATTCAAAGAGGTCAAATGCAAAAAATATCCTTAGGCCAAAAATGACATTAAAATATCATAATCACATGGTTAGGCTCTAGGTCAAACAGTCTCTAGGGTTTCACTAGCAAAACGTCAAAACCACAAGTCATTGATTTAAATAATTTTAAAAATGATTTAAAATCACCAAAAATTATATCATGAATTAAATATCATTATTAAAATAATTATAAACATGAAATTTTAAAATTATCCTCATTTGGAAAACTGGGTGCTACAACTCTACCCACCTTAGAAAAATTTTGTCCTCGAAATTTAAGATCGATAGTACTCCTTCTAGAGCCTCTAACCTACCCAATATCTAAGGTAACACTTCCTAACACTGGAGTAATAAACGGTCGTCTAAATAGTGTCAATCTAGGAATACCTCCAATACTGCTCTGCTGTACGGCGGTAATGGAACTTCAATAAAATATGGACTGGAACCTATATCCAAGGGACTGGACCTATTTTAAAGTGGTCTTAACTAAGGATAAAAAGGAACTGATCATAGGCTATAGATATGCTCAAACTATTATCTTCCTATTAACCATCTATTAATACATTCTATTACCATAGGAATGATGCATTGCTAAGACATATAGGCCCCTATCTCTCATAACACATTTATACTCACCAAAAGACTAGTACATTCTATCAAGGCTGATACTATAATCTCTCCAAAATCTCCTAAGCTACATGTTTATAGGCACACATCCCCATATCAAGGACTAACCCATATATATCTACAACTGATACTAATGGGATGACGTCCCTATTTCTCAACAATCAAGGTCGAAAATTTTTTCATCTAAATCATGCAATTTGAAGGAATAGTATACAAGGTCAGGGCATACCGTAGCAGTTGGAAGTCTCACCTATGTGCACTGGTCATTCTAGGTCAAAATAGTACTATGGTATCAACACACAAACAATCTAGGGTGTCTTAATTGGGAAGGTAAGGGAACAACAATCATCAAGGTTGTAGGACTGTCTACCATCCTATATAAAAATTGGTCATTATCAAAATAAAATAAAGGAAACTACCAATTATTTAAAAAAAAGGTACAGAAAATCAAATTTAAAAATTAAGGAATTGAAAATAACTTGCATTGAAATCCAATCACAATATATATATATATATATATAGAGAGCGTTAGACAGGGAAAAGCTAGCATTGTGTGTATGGGGACGTGTTCATATGGTTAGATAGTAGGCGTGTGTGTACGTGAATATACATGAAAGTGTATATGAGGATTTGGATTTCAAACAATAACTATCAAGTTACACTAATCATGGCATATGGGTTAACAATCTACAATATACAATCTATTTAATCACAACTTGCATGGCTAACCATATATATATATATATATATATATATAAAAGGTAGAGACTTAGTTATGTATTTATATATATTATAACATGTATGCCTAAGCTCTATATACATCTATCTAGATATACAATCATAACATAGAGGGCAAGGGTTTGGTTACATGACAGTGTATACTAAGTTAGGGTGTGTGTGTGTGTGTCCTTGTACAGGGTTGTAGCTTAGTATTGAAAGGTTAAACCCAGTTTTAGTTCAGTATTTACATAAAAAAAAAATTAAAATAAGCTAACATTTAACCAGTGTAATATTAACATAATGCAATTTTAAAATTTAGGAGTTTGAAACATCACAACTAATTTCAATGCTCCCAATACATCCTAGCATGATAGAAATGAAATCCTAACATACTATCAATACATTTATCTACGCATACAGTTCAATATTACATGTTAAATCTGAAATTGAACATTTGAAATCAATGTGAAAATGTTAACATATATTCAGTTTTCAGGATTTTGGAGAAATTTGAACGTCAAAACCAACTCAATGTTTATCACAACCTATCATGTAAGAATATGAAACCTAACATTATATCCCTACAACAACAATGTACACAGCTCTAAATATTACATTTAAAACAACAATTTGAACTAACATTTAAAATCCAGTATTAAGGGTTAATATGCACATAGTCTCAGATTTGACAAATTAAACACAAAACTCAACAAAAATTTTTTTAAAAATGAAACTCTAGGTATGACATACATATGCAGTGATGTAAACATAACTAATAACATAAAATTTATATTTAACTTACGAAGTTAAACTGGAAAAGCAGAAAATCAGAAATATTGGAGTTTTGAAAATTTAACATCAACGACATATTAATATTTATTTAGATAGGTGAAAATCAAGTGTAGCATACATAAGTGTCAGGAAAGTATCCACTATATATATTCATATATATATATATTCTCATGTCCCAATATAAAAATCAGATTCTATACCAAGACCAACATTAGCTTCCTACCAATATTGTAAAACAGGTGATTGGTGTAATCAAGACGATTTATTATTATTTAATACAAGAATAATAGCAAGAAGGGAATAACGATAAAATCTATTTTGCTTATCTGTTTAAAAGAAGGAACCATTTTGAAATCTAGAGTTAAGATATCAAATCCAAGGTAAAGTAGAGCAAAATCATCGATTCATTGTATTAAGAAGAAATTCATAGAAGAAGTTACACAAAGGTTTATAAAATAGCTAAAGTTACTCCTAAGCTAAATAATGAGAAGCAAAAAAAAACAAAACAATTAATAATTCCCTTTTTTTTTGAAAGACTGAAACAAAGTAGAGAAAACATGTTCGAAAATATTTAAGGTACAATCTGATAATCATATGCGTCTATCCACAATCATGGTACTCTAAATTCTCGTCATACTAGTAAGCAAGGCTACGATAATCACAGAGCCCTTGACTTATGCACATATCTCTAGAATCATGGTATTTAACATTTTCGCGGTGCCGCTAGCTTGGCTGCAAAAACCTTAAATTTCCACACCCGAGAAATATATCCAGAGTCAGACTATATGTCCTCACCATGCTGGCTAATGTGACTATAGAAGACTAGATTCCATAACATAGATGACCTAGCCCATATAATTTCATCTTGCCAAAAGAAAAAAGAAAAATCAAGTTAGTAAAAATCTAATTTGAATTTTTACGCAGATGACTTAGTTAGAATTTTATGCATAAAGATTAAAGACTCTGTACTAAGAGAACTTGATTATGCAAAACTTTACGGTTATGCGCAAATTGTAGAAGTTTTTGTTTTTCGTAAAGTCTTGTGAATTCTACGATGGCACGTATTGACGTGAGCGTACTTTAAATTTTACGCTGGCACGTATTGACGTGAGCGTATTTTAAATTTTAAATTTTATGCTGGCACATATTGATGTGAGCGTAATGTGAATTTTATGCTGGCACATATTAATGTGAGCGTATTATGAATTTTACGCTGGCACGTATAGACGTGCGCGTATTTTGATTTTTATGCTGGCACATATTAATGTGAGCGTAATTTAATTTTTACGCTGGCACATATTGATGTGAACGTATTTTGATTTTTAAGGGCGTATGTTTTTATTTTTACGCTGACACGTATAACGTGGGCGTGAAGTTTAAAGTTCAAGTCCTCTTCTTCTCAGGCGAACTTACGGCCGAAGTTAGGTAGTATTCTACCTTTCATGGCCGGAGCCATGGCGGGGTTGGTCTGTCGGGGTGCTGTCGATGATGGGGTGTTGGTTTCTGCACGATCGGGTGTTGACGAAGCAACGACGGGCTTCTTGCCCTTGCTGCCGGCGGCGGTCTTGCTCTTGGGGGCCATCGAGTGGAAGTGAGACAGTATGTAGAGAAAGAAAGTAAAGAATCAAGATTGCAAAGGATGAGTAAAGTTTTCTCTCTACTCGTAAAACTCTATTTATAGAGAATTTTGAAATCGGTTCAAATTTTTGAAATTTAAGCTGACGGTTGGATATCTTGACTTTTACGCGGACCGTTGGGTATCCCGAATTCTACGCAGACTGTTGAATATCCCGGATTTTACGCTTCTGTTCAAAGTATTTCAAATTTTGAAATATTTGAAAACTTTGAAGGGGGTCTTGTAGGAGCGTAAAAAAAATTCTTCATGGACCAAGTCAAAGAAAGTTAATAGCTTTACGCAAGTCAAACAGAGTCAAACTCAGACTTTACGCAAGACAAACAGAGTAAAACTCTACGCGAGCTGCTTTACGCGAGAGCCATCCTCAAATCTTTTACGCGAGGGACAGACTGTCAAATCATCGCATTTAATGCGCGTGATATGGTTCTGACATAATGATTTTCTGACAGCGGACAGCACAGAAGTCGAGAAGATTTGATTTACACCAAACCCAATACTTGTCGTTTAGTGTGTAAATGGGCTACTTTACGCTCAAGAGATTGCTTCTTTTATGCATGAAAGTTATTCAAGCTTTTTACACTCAAGGTTGTTGTGCGCGTAAAGTTTATTTGAGCTAATTTTACGCTCAAGGCTGTTTTTCAGCCATTTTACGCGGGAAGTCTATTTTGGGCTATTTTACGCCCAGTCTTCTACTTTACGCAGGAAGTCTATTTTGGGTCATTTTTACGCCCGATCTTTTCGGGCTACAGGAGAACGCGGTCTGCTTACGTAGCTTTCATGCCACACTTATCGAGGAACGTGTGTACGTGCTCTCCTCATTTTGTTGAAGTAGTGGGACACGTGTCACCATGCGTAGAGATCAAAACTCTACATGGGACACGTGTCATCATGCGTAGAGGTTGATTTTTATCGTGGGTGACAATTACTTGCATAAAGACCCAACTTTGTTGCTTTTCTACGCACAGAGGGTCTAGTCTATAAATAGACTTATTTTTAACACAGAGATCATCAGGAGAGATATACAGGAGAGAAGATTCTGAGAAAACTCATACTTTCAGAGTGATATTCCCAGAAGCATTTCTTCAACTTTTTCTCAAGAACAAGGTGAAGCAAAGCGGGAAAGCATTCGACTGTGCCATCAGTGCCGTTGCTCGATACCTTTTTGGTGACTTAGTTATTTCAATTGTTCGTCTTCTTCAAGCAGTTTTCTTCATCATCATCGTATGGTCCAAGGAACAAAGTGATCGCTCTCAGATCAGACTTCCATAGCAATACTTTCCAAAAACAATTTGTACTTTTGTACTTTTTCTCGTTTTCTTTCAAAAGCCAATTTTAGGCATTTTGTTAAGTGAAATACACCCATCTATGGGCTTTCATGTGAAAATTATGTACGTAACATAACTTGTCTGGATCCTTGTGTATTGATTGGGGTATGGGGGAGTATAAATAGTCATGTGAACAATTCCAAAGTAGTATATCCATGTGCGCCTCTTTAGTATATTTATGTACAAATCCAGCAGTTCACATGTCGACTTTGTACTCTAAATCACTAGTCACTGGTAGCTCTCTACTTATAGTAGTTACTTCTATTACAGTTCTCTCTCTATTTACATCATGTACATGCTTTCTGTTTTATGTATCGTACTCTCTTGCATGTTTATATTTTCTAACCTATTTTGATCTGCGTGAGATGTATTATGCTCGCTCCCGTCCTGACTGGACCTGTTGAAACTTTTACAGAGGATGATGAGGAACCCTGCAACCCTTACTATGGAGCTTGCCTAGATGACACTCGCGACCTGGACCCCTGGGGAGGTTCAGGCAGTTGCTGAGGATGATACCCATGTATAGGGTAAATAGTCTAGACTGTTCTTTATTTTTATGTATTAGTTGTCTCGATTCAGAGTTGTACTATTTTGGTGTCACGACCCGCACCCACTATTAGGGTACGAGAATGTAAGAACGCACAGCCTACACCGCAGTGTCGGCGGTAGAACGCTGTCCTAGGTCACATCATCTAACAATATAATGCTAAACAGATACAGTCTCAATCACATTTAATGTAGAGCATGATAAGGTTAGATAAAACATAAAATCCAAAGAGATACGGGAGATAGAAGTCTAAGTGTCTAAGATACAAAAACCCAGAAACACATCTCAAAACTCAAATACAGAAATCCACAAAGTAAATACAACTCCAGACAAATGAAATAACTATCTAAACAACCTCTAAGGTGTCTCCTCTAGGCTAGCAGGCAACCTCCAAGCTATCTGTAAAATTTATCAACAGGTCCAGTCAGGACAGGAACGAGCACATCTCATCTAGAAAACCCAAGTAAATGACAGAGAACTATAAAGCAGTTATAGACAGTTGTATTGATGAAAATGGCAGTTTATATTCAGGTGATGGTAAGAAAGACAGATAAGGTACAAGAAAAGTAAATAACTAAACAAGAGAAGAATCATAGCAATAAAGTCTATAAAAATAGAACTAGCTGAACCAGGGTAATATGATATGAAGTCCAGACAATAATGTAGACCAGTGTAACTCCAATGTAAGTCCAGAACAAGATGAATCTAATACAAGATGAATCCAGTAAGGGACGATTCCAGTTATAGTGATCAATGATTCCAGGGTGAGTCCAGCCTATACTCTAACAGTGTGTTTTAAAATACCGAGATCGACATGTAAACGGCTGTGGGTAATCCGGCACACCTCTTACTGACCAGGCGAGAGATGGCTATCATTCCAGTAGATTCCAGTAGGGGTGATTCCAGTAATGGGGTATGTCTACATGTCTTACTCTAGTATTTTTCCTCCCAGCAAGTGAATCCAGAATTTTGACACAATAATTCAAGATGAGTCCAGCCAAAATATAATGATACTAGTAAATGATTCCAGTAAATGATTCCAGTAAATGATTCCAGCAGGTGATTCCAGTAATAGAAGCCAGAAATGATGATACCAGTAATAGAGGCCAGAAAATAAATATGTGTCGTATACATGAATCCAGTAATATCCATACATGTTGTAACAGAGAATCGCATACAACTAACTAGAACTGAAATACAGTAATTGACAAATAAATGAGAGAACTATCAGAGAATGTACTCGCCTGATAACCTGAACAGCTGATAAGTATAGGGGGTCCAACTGAAGCCACAGAGTCCTATTTAAAGCAACACAGGTTACAAGGTGTCTGGCTCCTAATTAGAACAGCAAAAGTCACAACATATCCAGAAGGGTAATATAAAGCACTACAATGCATTCAACATGAATCTAGGTCAAACTAGGCCAAAGTCAACCCTTGGTCAACTCTGGTCAACTGCACTAGTCAAACTAGGTCAAACTAGGTCATGTCCTAACAAGTAAGTCTTACTAGGCCTAACCAAGACTATCCTAGCAAGCACACATCAATACAAGGCTATACAAGCCAACATACACCCAACTCTATATAGCATGCAATAATTCAATACTCAAATAGGCAAGAATTCATATTGGATATACACTAGGTAATCTATTACTTTAAGCTATATATGTCTACATATATATATACACATGCATATATTGCTATTCAACATTAGGTCTATAATCACGAAATTTCAAATGATTATATAAACTTATATATTACAACACAATATGCTAACATATATATAATATACATACATAGCTAAGTGAACTATATTCATAAATACTTATTTAAGGGGCTATGTGTGTGTATGTGAACATGGCAAAGGGGCAAGTGAGGGATAAATGGGCATACATAGTGTATACATATCAAAGAGTGTCAAAGTGTAAGTGAACAATGTGTCAAGTGTGATAGTGTCAACATAGTGTAAGGGGGGTACATGAGGTAATATAGGATTTGTGTTAACATAGAATATTACTTCTCATTAACTTGTATATTGCATACATTACATTTATTATTACATTACATTCATGCTTGCATTCATTCATCATTCATTATTCTCTTGCACCACTATATGCACCATACATTACATACTATGGAACCTACATATTCATTACAAGCCATACTCATACATGCTTATATTAGATAGGATACTTATACCTCATACATCATTTATTTAACCATTAACTCATGCTTTTATCCTCTTTTTAATTACATAATGTATATACATTAACATGGGTTAAAATCAAATAGAACATTATATTACACACAAGGGTGCACAAAATGCATATGCCGAATAGTAACTCCTACTAATAATCAATACTGTACCATCTCAGTATGAAATAAAATTTAGGATTAAAGTATGTTATAGATCTATGTGTTAGCTTTCCGAAACTTTAAACGGATCGCGTTTTTGTTTCCGAAAACTCCCGGAATCGCAAAAACATCGAGAACGCATTTGTCTTTCGTACAGCTGACACTCAAATAATTCTCCAGAAAGTTACAAAAAGAATTAGGCCTATTAAAACATGTTTTTGGAAAGCTAACTTCAATATTCTTCTTTTAAAAAAAACAAAAGATTAAACCGAGCTTTGAGCTAGAAGTTATGACATTTCTAAGTTAGGGCTGAAATTAAAAACGTGGATAAAAATCATGACGGATTTAGTTTGTTTGAGACAAAAGAACACAAGTATATAACATAATATATCAAGAACTCACTCTCTACACTAATATGTATATATGAGACACTATAGAACACATCTCCAATACAAAAATATGAGATTAAACATGTAATAATTCATTCATACATAACAACAACACATAGTGTGTCCAAATTTGTGATTTTCCCACATGGACACAACCACAACACAAAGGACACTCTATGACCTCCAAATGGACACGAAATGGACACCAATGGAGATACAACTATGGGGTCATTCCTATGGGTTCAAAATAGACCTATATGCATGAGAAAATGAAAAGGAGAAGGGATTTATACCTTCCGGTAGATCGAATCGAAGAAAAGCCTTCCCGGAGCGACACCGACACGTAGAGATTCCAAAAGGACACGAATGAGCTCCGAATCCTCCCAAACTTGGGTAGCTTCCTCCTTGGCTAGAATGGAGAAGGAAAGAAGAAGATTTGGTGGTGAAATGGAATGATTTGGTGGAGAAATTGCTAGGGATTGCTCTCTAGGAATTTGGGGAAGAACAAGAGAGAGAGTGTGGATGAGAATAATGAAATGAACTTGAGCCTATCCTCTCCCAAAGTGGCTGGCCATATGGGGCTATTTGTCCTATTATGGTAACGTCCAAATTGCCCCCACTAACCTATTATATGAGTATTAGGAAAGGGCTAATTGGTTGGGGCTAAATTAGTCATTCTAAAGTCTCTAATCACACTAACCTTATCCATAATAATTAGTCTAACCTCTAACTAAAATATTTCAATCATGTGGACTAAAATTAATATCATGTGGGCCATGCCTAACTAGTGTGTGGGTCCTACTAGATCAAACTACCCCCGGGTCCCCGTTTCAAGTCGGATTGAGTTAAAATTCAAACCCGACTCAAATAACCCAAAAACAATATCATAAATAATAAAATAATATCAAAATAATTCAAAGAGGTCAAATGCAAAAATATCCTTAGGCCAAAAATGGCATTAAAATATCATAATCACATGGTTAGGCTCTAGGTCAAACAGTCTCTAGGGTTTCACTAGCAAAACGTCAAAACCATAACTCATTGATTTAAATAATTTTAAAATGATTTAAAATCACCAAAAATCATATCATGAATTAAATATTATTATTAAAATAATTATAAACATGAAATTTCAAAATTACCCTTATTTGGGAAACTGGGTGCTACAACTCTACCCACCTTAGAAAAATTTCGTCCTCGAAATTAAAATATCCATACTCCCTCTAGGTCAAACCCCCACAATCAAAGTCCCAGATTAAAATAAATCATGTGATCAAAAGGACGACATATAGGTTCATGTCATACGGTGGTAGTGAAAGTCTCATCTAGGTATACTAGTCATGCTAACCGAAACGGTCATAGGGTATCAAAACATACAAGCAATTTAGGGTGCTAAACTAGAGAAGTTACAGAAACAACAAACCATCAAAACTGTAAGGCAGTCTACCATCCTATATGAAACTGGTACTTATCAAAACAAAATAAAGGCAACTACCAATTATCTGAAAAAGGGTACAGAAAATAAAATTCAAAAATTAAGGAATTGAAAATCACTTGCATTGAAATCCAAATCACAATATATATATATATATATATATATATATATATATATATATATATATATATATATATATATATATATATATATATATATATATATATATATATACAGGGAGAGCGTTAGAGAGGAAAAACTAGTATTATGTAATGTTATGTGGTTTGTGTGTGTATGGGTGTATGTGAAATATACATGAAATTGTATATGAGCTATCCTGTTACACTACTCATGGCATATGGGTTAACAACCTACAATACACAACCTATTTAATCATAACATGCATGGCTAACCATAAACATCTATAAGAGGTAGAGATTTAGTTATGTATATACATATATTATAACATGTATGCCTAAGCTCTATATATATCTATACAAGTATGTGATCATAACATAGAGAGGAAAGGTTAGGTTACACGACAGTGTATACTAAGTTAGGTTGTGTGTGTGTCCTTGTACAGGATTATAGCTTAGTATTGAAAGGTTAAACCCAGTTTTAGTTCAGCATTTAGATACAAAATCTGAAAATAAGCTAACATTTAAACCAGTGTAATATTAACATAATGCAGTCTCAGATTTTACAAATTTAACATAACTTAACCAATTTCTCTAAAAATTAAAACTCTGCAGATATCATACATGTGCAGTTATGTAGACAAAACTAATAACATAAAATTTATATTTAAATTATGAATTTAAACTGGAAAAGTAGAAAACCAAAAATATTGGGGTTTTGAAAATTTTAACATTAACAACATATTAATATGTATTTAGATAGGTGAAAAATCAAGTGTAGCATGCATACGTATCAGGCAAGTGTCCACTATGTAAATATACTCATATATTCTCATGTCCCAAAAAAATTAATTCTACGTTAAGACCAACATTTAGATTCCTACCAAGATCGCAAAATAGGTGATTGACGAAATCAAGGCAGTTTTATTATTATTATTCAATACTAGAATAATAGCAAGAAGGAAATAACGATAAAAGCTGTTTGCTTATTTGCCTAAAAGAAGGAACCATTTTGAAACCAGAGCTAAATATCAAATCCAAGATAAAGTCTAGCAAAATCATCGATTCATTGTATTAAGAAGAAACTCATAGCAAGAAGTTACACAAGCTACTCTTAAGTTAAATAATTAGAAGCAAAACAAAGCAAAATAAATAATAATTCTTTTTGAAGGACTGCATCAAAGTAGAGAAAACATGCTTGAAAATATTTAAGGTACAATCTGATAATCATATGCGTCTATCCAAAATCATGGTACTCTAAATCCCCATCATACTAGTAAGCAAGGCTACGATAATCACAGAGTCCTTGACTTATGCACATACCTCTAGAATCGTGGTAGTTAACATTTTTGCGGTGCCGCTAGCTTGGCTGCGAAAACCTTAAATTTCTACACCCGAGAAATATATCCAGAGTCAGACTATATGTCCTCACCATGCTGGCTAATGTGACTATAGAAGACTAGATTCCATAACATAGATGACCTAGCCCATATAATCTCATCTTGTCAAAAAAATTAAATTAAATCAACAATGAATACCCATAAATCAAATCAAATTTATCAACGAACTTCAAAATTCAAAATGAACAAAAATCCATCAAAATATAACTCGGATGCAACAGCTATCATCAAGATTCAAAATTCGACAATCATTCATCAAAATCGATGAATACAACTCAAATTCAACCATAATCCATCAAAATCAAATTTAACAACAGTAAGTAAAAATAAATCAAATCAAGGGAAAAAAGAGTTCTCAAATCGAAGTTAAAATAAGATTCTCAAGGGTCGTTCCGGGAATCTCTTAAGGGTTCCTAACTGTGATTGAGTACCTTCAAGATATATCCTATTCCTACTGCAGGCTGTAGTGGTACTCAAGTTCGAATACCACTACATAAACTTGACCTGCATGGGCCACCACTAAAAACGTGTCACGACCCGCACCCACTGTTAGGGTACGAGAACGTAAGAACGCCCAGCCTACGTCGCAGTGTCGGCAGTAGAATGCTATCCTAGGTCACATCATCTAACAATATAATGCTAAACAGATACAGTCTCAATCACATTTAATGTAGAGCATGATAAGGTTAGATAAAACATAAAATCCAAAGAGATACGGGAGATAGAAGTCTAAGTGTCTAAGATACAAAAACCCAGAAATACATCTCAAAACTCAAATACAGTAATCCACAAAGTAAATACAACTCCAGACAAATGAAATATCTAAACAACCTCTAAGGTGTCTCCTCAAGGCTAGCAGGCAACCTCCAAGCTATCTGTAAAATTTATCAACAGGTCCAGTCAGGACAGGAACGAGCACATCTCATCTAGAAAACCCAAGTAAATGATAGAGAACTATAAAGTAGTTATAGGCAGTTGTATTGATGAAAATGGCAGTTTATATTCAGGTGATGGTAAGAAAGACAGATAAGGTGCAAGGAAAGTAAATAACTAAACAAGAGAAGAATCATAGCAATGAAGTCTGTAAAAATAGAACTAGCTGAACCAGGATAATATGATATGAAGTCCAAACAACAATGTAGACCAGTGTAACTCTAATATAAGTCCAGTACAAGATGAATCTAATACAAGATGAATCCAGTAAGGGACGATTCCAGTTATAGTGATCAATGATTCCAGGGTGAGTCCAGCCTATACTCTAACAGTGTGTTTTAAAATACTGAGATCGACATGTAAACGGCTGTGGGTAATCCGGCACACCTCTTACTGATCAGGCGAGAGATGGCTATCATTCCAGTAGATTCCAGTAGGGGTGATTCCAGTAATAGGGTATGTCTACATGTCTTACTCTAGTATTTCCCTTCCCAGCAAGTGAATTCAGAATTCTGACACAATGATTCAAGATGAGTCCAGCCAAAATATAATGATACCAGTAAATGATTCCAGTAAATGATTCCAGTAAATGATTCCAGCAGGTGATTCCAGTAATAGAAGCCGAAAATGATGATACCAGTAATAGAGGCCAGAAAATAAATGTGTGTCATATACATGAATCCAGTAATATCTACACGTGTTGTAACAGAGAATCGCATACAACTAACTAGAACTGAAATACAGTAATTGACAAATAAATGAGAGAACTATCAGAGAATGTACTCGCCTGATAACCTGAACAGCTGATAAGTATAGGGGGTCCAACTGAAGCCACAGAGTCCTATTTAAAGCAACACAGGTTACAAGGTGTCTGGCTCCTAATTAGAACAGCAAAAGTCACAACATATCCAGAAGGGTATATCCAGAAGGGTATATCCAGAAGGGTAATATAAAGCACTACAATGCATTCTATATGAATCTAGGTCAAACTAGGCCAAAGTCAACTCTGGTCAACTGCACTAGTCAAACTAGGTCAAACTAGGTCATGTCCTAACCCAGTAAGTCTTACTAGGCCTAACCAAGACTATCCTAGCAAGCACACATCAATACAAGGCTATACAAGCCAACATACACCCAACTCTATATAGCATGCAATTATTCAATACTCAAATAGGCAAGAATTCACATTGGATATACACTAGGTAATCTATTACTTTAAGTTATATATGTCTACATATATATACATATGTATATATTGGTATTCAATATTAGGACTATAATCACGACATTTCAAATGGTTATATAAACTTATATATTACAACACAATATGCTAACATATATATAATATACATACATAGCTAAGTTAACTATATTCATAAATACTTATTTAAGAGGCTGTGTATGTATGTGAACATGGCAAAGGGGCAAGTGAGGGATAAATGGGCATACATAGTGTATACATATCAAAGAGTGTCAAAGTGTAAGTGAATAATGTGTCAAGTGTGATAGTGTCAACATAGTGTAAGGGGGGTACATGAGGTAATATAGGATTTGTGTTAACATAGAATATTACATCTCATTAACTTGTATATTGCATACATTACATCTATTATTATATTACATTCATGCTTGCATTCATTCATTATTCATTATTCTCTTGCACCACTATATGTACCATACATTACATACTATGGAACCTACATATTCATTACAAGCCATACTTATACATGCTTACATTAGATAGGATACTTACACCTCATACATCATTTATTTAACCATTTACTCATGCTTGTATTCTCTTTTTAATTACATAATGTATATACATTAACATGGGTTAAAATTAAATAGAATATTATATTACACACAAGGGTGCACAAAATGCATATGTCGAATAGTAACTCCTACTAATAATCAATACTGTACCATCTCAGTATGAAATAAAATTTAGGATTAAAGTATGTTATAGATCTATGTGTTAGTTTTCCGAAACTTTAAACGGATCGCGTTTTTATTTCCGAAAACTCCCGGAATCGCGAAAACACCGAGAACGCGTTTGTCTTTCGTACAGCTGACACTCAAATAATTCTCCAGAAAGTTACAAAAAGAATTAGGCATATTAATATATGTTTTTGGAAAGCTAACTTCAATACGCTTTTTTTAAAAAAAACAGAATATTAAACCGAGCTTTGAGCTAGAAGTTATGATATTTCTAAGTTAGGGATGAAATTAAAAACGTGGATAAAAATCATGACGGATTTAGGTAGTTTGAGACAAAAGAACACAAGTATATAACATAATATATCAAGAACTCACTCTCTACACTAATATGTATATATAAGACACTATAGAACACATCTCCAATACAAAAATATGAGATTAAACATGTAATAATTCATTCATACATAACAACAACACATAGTGTGTCCAAATTTGGGATTTTCCCTTATGGACACAACCACAACACAAAGGACACTCCTATGACCTCCAAATGGACACGAATTGGACACAAATGGAGATACAACTATGGGGTCATTCATATGGGTTCAAAGTACACCTATATGCATGAGGAAATAAAAATGAGAAGGGATTTATATCTCCCGATAGATCGAATCGAAGAAAAGCCTTCCCGGAGCGACACCGACACGTAGAGATTCCAAAAGGACACGAACGAGCTCCGAATCCTCCCAAACTTGGGTAGCTTCCTCCTTGGCTAGAATGGAGAAGGAAAGAAGAAGATTTGGTGGTGAAATGGAATAATATGGTGGAGAAATTGCTAGGGATTGCTCTCTAGGAATTTGGGGAAGAACAAGAGAGAGAGTGTGGATGAGAATAATGAAATGAACTTGAGCCTATCCTCTCCCAAAGTGGATGGCCATATGGGGCTATTTGTCCTATTATGGTAAGGTCCAAAATGCCCCCACTAACCTATTATATGAGTATTAGGAAAGGGCTAATTGGTTGGGGCTAAATTAGTCATTCTAAAGTCTCTAATCACACTAACCTTATCCATAATAATTAGTCTAACCTCTAACTAAAATATTTCTATCATGTGGACTAAAATTAATATCATGTGGGCTATGCCTAACTAGTGTGTGGGTCCCACTAGAGTCAAACTACCCCCGGGTCCCCGTTTCAAGTCGGATTGAGTTAAAATTCGAACCCGATTCAAATAACCCCAAAACAATATCATAAATAATAAAATAATATCAAAATAATTCAAAGCGGTCAAATGCAAAAAATATCCTTAGGCCAAAAATGACATTAAAATATCATAATCACATGGTTAGGCTCTAGGTCAAACAGTCTCTAGGGTTTCACTAGCAAAACGTCAAAACCACAACTCATTGATTTAAATAATTTTAAAATTATTTAAAATCACCAATAATCATATCATGAATTAAATATTATTATTAAAATAATTATAAACACAAAATTTCAAAATTACCCTCATTTGGGAAACTGAGTGCTACATTTGGAGATGTTGAGACTTATGTTATTTCATTTCTGTTGTACCTCAGTTGAGCATTTCTCTATCTATTCTATCATGCTATATTCTACCTTTAGATGTGATTGAGACTGTATTATGCTATGTCACCTCCATTCGGAGTGTATATACTGTACAGGCTCCTTATATATTATTAGATGATTGACCTAGGACAGTGTTCTACCGCCGACACAGCGGCGTAGGCTGGACGCTGTTACGTACTCGCACCCTCACAGTGGGTGCAGGTTATGACATATTTTTAGTGGTGGCCCATGCAGGTCGAGTTAATGTAGTGGTATTCGAACTAGAGTATCACTACAGCCTAAAGTAGGATTTAGATATTTTTTAGGGTACTCAATCACACTAGGAAAAACTCTTAATCAGATTCCTTTTACCTAAAATTGCTGCTTATTGTCTTTCCTTGAATATAAATTATCCTCCTTTGATTTTTTGTTTCATTCTCAGTAATTGCTTCTTGTTTTGATCTGTCTTCATGATGGTTATGGAGACACGATCTCATCGCTCCGGTCCAGGGAATACTATTGAGAGGCTGGCCACCTCTCGTCCTGTTCAGCAGGGCCTCGAGACCGCAGTTCTTGTTGTGTCGACTCAGGTTAGTGTTTCTGCTACATTGGAGGTACACCTCGGCCTGTACAGAGACCTTTCCCCGTCATTTCTGATTTCTCTCAGCAGCAGAGGTACATGCAGCATCAGCAGCAGGCCAGAGAAAACCAGCAAGGGCGAGCTTTCGCCAGGACAGTCAAAGATGCACAGGCTATTGGAGATCTTGTTGCAGGTTCCGATCTTCTCGATTCTATTTCCATAATTGCCTCTTATAACTATCTTGAAATTCGATTCCATCTGCTCCTTGTTGACTGATTAATTTTGTTCTGTTGTTCTTGTGTTATGTTTGTTTTCTTCTGAAAAAATCATATGGGCTAGGTCACCTCAGTTGTGGGATCTAAAATCTTCGATAGTCGTGTTAGTTGGCATAGTGAGGAATAGTCAGATTTTGGACGTATTTCTCGGGTGTGGGAATTTACGGTTTTCACCGTTGCATGCGGCAATGCAAAAATTTTAAATACCATGATTCTGGAGGTATGTACCTTAGTCAAGCACTCTGTGATTATCGCAGCCTTGCTCACTAGCATGATAAAGACTCTGAGTAACATGATTTTGGATAGACGCATATGATTATCATACCCTTCTGTTGTTATAAAAATTGTATTCCATCATCAAATAACTTAGGAGTAGGGATATTTAGTTTTGTAGAGCTTATTCATTTGTAGTTCTTTCATAGTGTAATGATATGATGACTTGTAGAGTATCTGTACCCTAGAGATGATAGTTAGCATTGGTATTAGAATAGTAACCCGTTGTAGATGATTTTCCTGTTATTTATAATACCAACCAGTTTACATATAGGATGTTAGTATGCCTTATAGCCTTGATGATTGTTATTATTTTTCCCTTACCTATTTCCAGTGAGACACCCATGACCAGAGCTTGTCCTTGAGTATAGTTGTAGTTCACCTAAGACTGAGAGGTCTATATATACATATAGATTACAGATAATGTTGGCATATGGGATATGGGTTGGTTGGTATCTATAGGCCATTGTTGTATAGGATATTGACATGTTGTTTAGCCTATATTTGGTTCAGTTTTCTATTTTAGTTAAGATCTTTTTGTGTTGAGTTCAATCATGTTTGATCAACCTTTTATAGGCAGTGTGCAGACCCTTCAATAGATACCCTATCCCCTGGTTCAGACTTGTACAAGTTGTTCACTGCACTCAACTTTTATTACCTACCATATTGCATTATAGATTTCACTGGACCATTGTTCATACCCCAATTATTGATCCACCAATATAACCCTCAACCACTTATCATATTCTGCACATCTGGAGAGTCAGTATCATGCATATTAGAGGTCGCACTCATTCTTACTTCTGTACATGGTGACATACTGCATCTCTTAGCATTTTACTTTATTGATAGTCTTGCAATACCCTTTATTTTAACCTACAGTACCTGTCCTACAATGGAGTTCAAACTTTTCTTGGGCATGGTTGTTCAGTCCACATGGACAGTTGTATACATTATGATATAATGTGGGTTGTTAATAAGAGTTCTCCCTTGATCATTATTTTGTCCCCTTTCATTCTTAGATACAGATGATATCTGGATCGTCCACCAATCCAGATACATGTCCAAACCCTTTCTTTTATTGTTGGTTCAGTCTTCCAAAGCCTCTACCTGAGCATTAGTTTCCACATGCAGGTTTCCTTTCACTTTAACTTACAAGTGGACCCAAATGTCTTGTCCTTTTTGCTTAAAAATTCAGTCTCCTTAGCATCATTCTCTTTTGCCTACATTGATGTTCAGATCATTCATCCTTAGCCTAATTTCTGAGCATTTGTTTCAGTCCCTTATAAGTTTAGTCTACTTAAACCCTTTGATGATCAGTTATATATATAGATGATATACTTAGGATATATGCAATGGGTGGTTGTTCTTGAGATTATGTATATGTGGTATTTGGGATTGGTGTGCTTAGCTTATAGGTATTTAGTTATGGGTGACTTGATAGGATTGGAAAGTTAAGAGCTAGCCTATTATAGAGTTCTCTTTTTGCTAATCTCTAGTTACCAACACCTAGATAGCTAGCATAGGTAAAATCCTAAGAAGTTGACCAGTTGATGACCAAGTACTTGGATGTTGAGAAATTGACTACTGGTTGACCCTTGACTATGTTCGACCCAGAAGGAGTACTACCCTCTTAAATTTCGAGGACAATTTTTCTAAGGTGTGTAGACTTGTAACACCCAATTTTCTAAATAAGGGTAATTTTAAAATTTTATGTTTTTAATTATTTAATTATGATATTTAAATAATAATATGATTTTTTGGTGATTTTTAATCATTTAAAACTATTTTAAAAATTATGACTTGTGATTTTGATGTGCAGCTAGTGAAACCATAGAGACAGTCTGACCTAGAGCCTAACCCTGTGATTTGGAATATCTATTTATCATTTTTAGCCTGTAATTTGGTCATTTTGATTTATTAGAATAATTTGGTTAATTATTGGATTGGTGATTGTGATTTTTGACCTTGACTAGTTGAGACCTTGTAGACTAGCCTAGAAGCTAACCCTAGCTATGGTGACCCTAGTCTAACTTAAGTTAACCTACTTTTAGTCATTAGAAATTAGTTTTAATGTAGGAAGGTTAAGTTTAAGTGAAATGGTCTCATGACTTCTGACTTAACTCAATGACTTGTGATTTACCAATTTCATGACTTGCAATTAAGCCATAGGCCCATGACTTAAGCCCAAAACCCAACCAAACCCACCTATGGCAGCCACACTTAGGGTTTCCCTTGCCTATAAGTATTCTCTTAATGTTGTTCTTGCCTCTTTTGTTCTTGACATAGATTTTGAAGGAAAGATAAATTCACATTCTCCTAAAATCCTATTTAATTCATTTCAACTCCTTTTTAACCCTAGTCTTTTGCATTGGGATCTAATTATTGTCTATTTACTGATTCTGGAGGTTTACCTCAGTTTTTGTGTCATTTGGAGCTTGGGAGTTGCTATTTGGAATCCTTTCATTTGATGCTTTCTTGAGTATTGACACTCAATAGGTAAACCACTCAAGCCCATTGTTTTTCCTGTTTTCTTTGTATATAGGGCTAGGTCTAAGAGTCCCCTAGTTGTCCCCAAAATTTGGGCACAATTCGTGTCCATTTAGTGTCTGTATCGGACACGTATCATAATGGATACCTAGGTGTTTGTTAAAATGCCCCTTAGGGATTTATTTTCATATTTTGAAAATATAATTTCAAAGATCTGTAGATCTACATGTGTGTATGAACTTTTATGAAGGATGATATACATTTCGTGTCGGTTTGTGTCATGTTTTTGGCGTTGGACACGCTGCACGAACCCTAGGCCTGTGTCCTGCCTATCGGGGTCCATAACTCGCGACACAGGACACTTCGGGACACGAATTTTTTGTGGAGAGTAGGGGTCAATGACTGTCATCATGCTCCCAATATTTGGGAGCAGATGGTGCACTACACGTGGTACAATCGTGCCCGCACTGGCCGTGCATTGTCGGGCGTAGACTGCAGGCACGCGCACAAACATGTACAAACACGTGCTCGTGTCCACTGTGGACATGTCGTGGACACATGTCAGGCATGCCAACGTGTAGTCCTATCCTAGGTGACCATGTGGGTGTGTGCACGTGACACGAAGTGCCGTATGTCGTGTCCTACACGCATGTGCACTCGTGCACGATGCTGTGCTACACTGGGTGTACCCCACGTGTTTGTATTGTGGTGGACACATCTGTGTCGTATTGTTGGGACACGAAATGACTCACAAGACACTCTCACATATGTGACACTATTTACCAACCCATTAATTATGATTTTGTTGTTTAATTAGATTCAATTCATTGAATTTCCCAATAGGCCTGATACTTCACCGATACACCCATGTACTGAATTAATTTCTGATTTTAAATTGCATTTTTATGATTTGATGTTGCTGAAATGTTTAGGTTAGACTCACCTACATGTTTATTGAATAATGTTCATGATTAGTTTGTGATTTGGGTTAGGTTTGGGGTTTTCGAAGGCATGATACTCTAAAAAGTTCTGATACACTGAAAACTGAATTGGAGATTGATCTTGATTTTGATTTTTGTATTATATTTCTCATTGGGATGTTGGTTCACCTACAGGTGAATGGGTCTAACCTACAATGCTAGGGTTCATATTAGCATGGGATCTAGGTTTCAATTTTTGCCTTGGACTATCAATTGATGAACTATTGTGTGTTCACTGTTGAGAATATGTTTATACACATTGTAGATCACATACACTTGAATCCTGAGTCACCTTCACTTTATTTTCCTGGTAATCTATACCCTATTTTTCTAAGAATACATGTGTGCTCTGATTGTTGCATTAATTACAAACTGTCATGTACACAACTGTTTTGTATATTTGGGAAACCTGAGAATCCACCTATACTCACTCACACATTGGCATGAAATCAGTGAACCTGAGATCATTAGTTTAAACTGTAAACTGAAATCCCTTTTTCTAAGTTTTAATACACTAATTTGTACACTGTCTTCCCTTACACACACACACACATATCACAACACACACGCAATTACCTGTCACTTTGACACACCCCTAGTGACATTGAAACACACACACATAGGTACACATCTACACATACTCCCTAACTATTGAATCCTACTCACACGCACATTGCACTGAAGTCACTTCTGTCATATGTACCACACCACTGTTTTCCTATGCATCCTCCACACACACTCCCATGTGTTGTTCACACTTGTTTGTTCCACACACACACACATGACACTGATTTTTCACACTGTTTTGACCCCTACACACTCACACACACATTGCCTTGATTCCCTATTCCTCTATATATATATATATATATATATATATATATATATATATATATATATATATACCTCATATATATATATAAATATATATATATATATATATATATATATATATATATATCTAACCTAGTGTAAAGTATAATGTGATAAGGTAATGTGTAATGTAATGCAATTATTGCATTTGCCTATGTAGATGGTATGTGTGTATGGTAGAAATGGGTGTATGGCCTTATGTATTTGGCTCATGGCCTGTGAAGTGTAGCCTATGGTATCCTTTGTGTAGTCTTGTGTATGTGGAATATGCACATGAGTTGGATTATGTAAACCTGTGTTACTTGAATGGTGTGTGCCTGCTAGGATAGTCTTGGTTAGGCCTAGTAAGACTTGTCTGGGTTAGGTTGACCTAGTTTGACTGGTGTGGTTGACTAGAGTTGACCAAGTGTTGACTATAGTCTAGTTTGACCCAGACAGCATGCAGATGCGTTGTAGATTACATTTATCATTCCCTGTATACATCTTGACTTGTGTTGCTCTAAAATAGGAGTCAGATACCTCATCTCGGACAGTATATTCTCACAGATATTCACAGCACAGGCGAGTACATTCTCTGATCATTTCATAACTTGCTTAGAATTATATTTCTGCTCTAGTTTACCTTATTTGATGCTGTCATGATATTATCACGGATTGGTACTATATGGATCCCTACATTGAGATGTTATCCTCCTCGGGAGCATCGAATACATCATGTCGTGTGTTTCATGTACATCGTGTATTCCTCGCTCTCATGTTATTCATGTTTCTCATGTGCTTCATGCTAGTTCATGCTCGCTCGTGTACTCTCATGTGCTATCATGTTCGGTCATGTTTCTCGTGTATTTCATATATAACCTATACTTCATGTGTACCCTTCATGGGCCTTCATATGGAATTCATGTGCACTCAGTTTCTGAGCCCTCATGTATACTTCATGTACACCCATCTATGGGCTTTCATGTGAAAATCATGTACGTAACATAACTTGTCTGGATCCTTGTGTATTGATTGGGGTATGGGGGAGTATAAATAGTCATGTGAACAATTCTAAAGTAGTATATCCATGTGCGCCTCTTTAGTATATTCATGTGCAAATCCAGCCGTTCACATGTCGACTTTGTACTCTAAATCACTAGTCACTGGTAGCTCTCTACTTATAGTAGATACTTCTATACATTCTTTCAGTTTCATGTATCGTACTCTCTTGCATGTTTATATTTTCTAATATATTATGATCTGCGTGAGATGTATTGTGCTCGCTCCCGTCCTGACTGGACCTGTTGAAAATTTTACAGAGGATGATGAGGAACCCTACAACCCTTACTATGGAGCTTGCCTAGATGACACTCGCGACCTGGACCCCTGGGGAGGTTCAGGCAGTTGCTGAGGATGATACCCATGTATAGGGTAGATAGTCTAGACTGTTCTTTATTTTTATGTATTAGTTGTCTCGATTCAGAGTTGTACTATTTTGGAGATGTTGAGACTTATATTATTTTATTTCTGTTGTACCTCAGTTGAGGATTTCTCTATCTATTCTATCGTGCTATATTCTACCTTTAGATGTGATTGAGATTGTATTCTGCAATGTCACCTCCATTCGGAGTGTATATTCTATACATGCTCCTTATATATTATTAGATGATTGACCTAGGATAGCGTTCTACCGCCGATACTGCGGCGTAGGCTGGACGTTGTTACGTACTCATACCCTCACAGTTGGTGCGGGTCGTGACACTGATATCGATAATTGACTAAAATTCTTATTGGATATAACAAATAATATGCTGCTGCGGTACGACTGATGAACAATAAATTACGATGATGCATCTGATCAAGTCATCGCTAAGCCAAAAATAATAAATTGATGATCAAGACATTTTTCTATTTATTGTGTATTTTCTATTTTATTGAGTCTAGAAAAATATACATCGGACGAGATTGGCACATGGTTCAGCATCTAAAGTCTACTTCTAATAAGCCTACCCAGTTCATATTTTATCTAGTCCACAAAAAGAAAAGCCTGCCCATTTATACAAAGTCCAAAATCCAATCCATTCTACACTTTGACCAACCTAGTAATAGGGCAACCGAACTTGGTAACCCTGACCCAGTATTCCATAGGATCAGGTCTTTCTATAGAATCGGCTCTAAGATTCAATTTTTTTGAACGTTATGGAACCATACTCTGCTAGAGTTCGGTCTCCAAAGAAAACTATAAATAGAGTTAATTAGAGTTTCACATTATTTCTCATTCTCTTCTCTAATCTAAGTGTTCTCTGAGATTTACACTTTCAAATCAAAGCCTTTACGACTCGTGGCCAAGCCAGTGTCAATTCTGGTTCGATCTAGAAGTTTGGTTGAGTTGTAAAGAAGGTTTGAAGGAGAATTCATTTTCGTCATGTTTCTGAAGTCGACAAGTCCTTCGGATCAAAGGCTTACGAGTTGAAGTAGTGCTCTTTGTATTAAAAGAACGTGTTGTAAGGCATTGCAAGTACTTAGGATTCAAAGCTTGTATTTTACTGCATAGTGGATTCAACATCGAGCAGAGTACGCGAGATTGGACTGTCCTCTCAGAGGAAAACCAGTATAAACCCCGGTGCTTGAGTTTGCTCTTTCTAATCTCCTTACTTTATGCATTTACTTAAATATATTGTTTACTTCATATTAGCTGCTTACTACCATATAATGTTTTAAGTGATGATTATCATTCTGCTGGACACACGTACTCTATTCAACCCCCTTTAGAAGTGCTCAATGGTACCACGATTGGTATTAGAGCTGGTTATTCTTAAAGTAATACTCTAGATTTTTTTTTCTTAATAGTATCATCAAGTTTGGTGGACTTTAAGTGCAACTTATGATAAATAAGTGTTTTCGTTCAAATCAAAAGCTTTGAATTTATGCTTTGCATGACTCGACATCTATATGACAAAAAAATAATTATTTTGGAGGTAAATTAATTTAAATATTAAAATTGATAAGCGTTTTCAAGAGTACAAAAACTTCGAATATGTCATAATGTGATAAAACGCTATCAAAGAATATTATGTCAATGTTATCATTATATAATATAATAATGTATGTTAGATAATTTTCAATAATTCAATTCACATATACAAAAATGTGAATTAGTACGTTGTAGAATTCAAATAAATAAAGTAATATAATGAAAATACAAAATCATATAAACTAATTTAATGTAATTAACTAATTCCAAATAGGCAAAGAAAACTAAAGATATCCAAGATTAATTTCATACTTGGGTAAAGTTCATAAATCGAACATGTAATTAATACAAATTTAGATTTATAACTAAAAGAGAAAATAGATATAGAAAACTTACGTAGTAATCAACCTATAAACTCATAAATCGAACATGTATTTAATTTTACTAAAACAAGTATCTAAGTATACAAGATTAGACTTGCCTCTTCAATATAAGTGATTTGTTCCTCTCTTTTCATAAGAGGATTATTTCTCCCTTATGCAAAATATCTTTTCTTCTATTTCCTAGAGCAACTCGTGTTGATAATTAATATTTTGTAAAGTAAAGAAATGGAGATAGAGAAAAATGGAGTAAACTATTTCTTCATTCACTTGTCAATCAACTAGATAAGAGCCCATTATATGGATTTACAATGGAGGTTAATATCATAATGAGAATTAAGAGAAGAAATAACAAAAGATATAGGTTATGGATAACAAAAAGATCGACATAGGTTATGGAGATCAAGTAATTATGGTGGACAATTCATATTTGTATTTCCTGGGTGTGAATATCAGAAGAAAACTCTTTTGATTCGAGTGCAGCACTTCAACAGAAGGTGCAAAACAGAAATCCTTGGAGGATTCTGAAAACGAAAAATCTAAGAAGATTTTCATTAAAGGTGAAAAATGAGAAGTCTAAAAAGATTCTCGTAATCGGAGAAAGCCTGCTGGGGTGTTTGCAACACCGGCGCTCAAAGATAGATCCGTCCACACGATCAGCTTCCAGGAACCAGCAAGTTCAAAAGAACTATGGAACGCTCAGCCATTCAGCTCACGGACGGACTCCTCAAAAGAATGAAAACTCACAAGTTGCACGGTTACACAGAAGCTCTCTCTTCTCTCTCTGTGGAAAATTTTATCAAAAATGTGCTATCTTGAGAGAGAGAAGAGAGACTCTATATATAAGTTTTCTCTGTAACTGCTCAGATCCAGAATATGTGCGATGATTGAATGTTAAATCCGAAATTATCGGATCCATTATCGTACATTATGAAACGGTTCAGTTATAACCTGCACGCTACTGAGCACCAACATACGCGAGCACTATGTTGCGCTACTGCGTACATAGTTGCGCACGCCTAGCGTTCAGCGCTCAAGTGCACGAGAGCACGTGCTCAAGGTGCGCTAGAGCGCACTTGCGCCACATGCGCCAATGCGCACTTGCACAACTTGCGCCACATGTGCCACACGCGCCCGTGCGTACTTGCGCAACATGTGCCACTAGCACCACACGCGCCCACGCGCCCATGCGCCCACGAGCACTTGCGCAACATTCGTCACACGCGCCTACGGGCACTTGCACAACATGTGCCACCTGCGCCACACGTGCCCATGCGCAATTACACAATATGTGCCACCTGTGCCACCGTACGCCATCTGGTCGCACAACCGGCAGCACAAGAGGCTCGCGTAACGAGCGCAACTTTAGCGCACTATGCACCTAGCAACGATGCTGATGTGCTAAGTGCAAAGTGCGCCAACAAAATGCCACATTACGTCTCATGAGCCCATGAGCCCGAGTCCGAGTCCGAGACGGCTAAGCCCCTTCGGGGCTTAGCCCATATGTAATTAAATTGAGCTTGGCCATAAAGCATGAATGCTTTAATATGTGTCTTATCCTTACCTCCATATAAAATCACCCACGTGGTCCCCTCCTTAGGGTCACCACCCCATGTGCATCTCTTCATTCCTCAAGAGGAGTTATATTGAGACACCCATGAGTTTTTTTAGCCAATGTGGGACTAAACTTACATGGTTTGTTTGAGAGCAAGCTCTCTACAAGTCAAAGAAAGAAAGAAAAAACTCCAACAATCCCCCATATATCTCAACATATGTATAGGGTTGAGTATTCCCCATAATAACTGTACATTCTGTATTAGGATAAATGTCGCTGGCGACTTGAATCTTCCCGCATGGGTTGAACAACAGTATGATACAAGAATAGACTAAGCCTTGAATTCTACACCACAGCTGCTATTCTTTCTACTCATAAAATATAGTTACTTGTGCTTCTGGCTGCACATTAAAGGCCATGCGCCAGCCTAGTTTTAGTGTATAATTTTGGGTGTCTACAAGTTTACCCTCAAGAGACGGCCTGATATCTCTTTTCATACACTATAGATGAGTTCTTTAATAAAAAGACATGGCATGAAGCCTTGCGCTTGCCTTGTGGCGCTACGCCACTATGACATGGCCTAAAGCCGAGACATTACCCCTACCGGGAACCTCGTCATAGTGTCATACTACTGTAGCATGAGGTCACAGCCTCTTTGTAGTGCCATACTACCCAGCATAAAGCCTTAGGCTCCCTTTCAGTGTTAGCTTGCAAGGCCGAGGCTTTATCCCTATCTGGGTACCTCATCATGGAGTCGTGCCACTGTAACATGAGGAGCACCTCCCATTTGTAGTGCTGACTACCCTTCTTTAATTTCATCATACAGCATTAGGCTACCTGCCTATTTGCGGTGCTACTCCGCTGTGACTTGGCTCACAAAGTCGAGGTATTACCCCTAACCGGAAACCTCATGGTGGAGTTACCCCACAATAGCATGGATTTACACTCCTTGTAGTGCTGCGCTACCGTGCTTCCTGTAAAGCATACTAGGCATTCACTCTGTCTAAGAACTCATTAAGGCTTTTGAGCCATCCTCATCACAGGATCCGTTTTCCACAGAAAACACATAGTAGACTTCACTGCTTATGGGTTCGTAACCCTTCCATGTTCTCAAGAACAAGTACCTACTGTTACCTGATAGTTTTTCTAGTCAGTGGTCCTTCCTTGAACCGAAAGTTAGATATCTAGTAGATTTCTCTTTGAACTAATAACATAAAACTTTATTGTAGGATTACAAAGACATGCTGTCAGAATGCCTTCAAGCCCATCTTTTCTGCTGTGTCTTCGACCAGCTGGCGCTTAAGGCCCTTCGTGAACGGATCCGCCAGGTTCTCCTGACTCCGAACATCGATCACTGCAATAACACATCTCTTTATGAGATCGTTCACTGCCCTGTGCTTTAACCGCACAGTTCTCTTCTTCCCGTTGAAGAGATCATTTGATGCCACCGCTGCAGTCGCCTGGTTGTCGCAGTATATGTCATGCCCCAGAACCAGAATACTGGAGAGCGGGGGCAGACATAGCCAGCTACGTATAAGAAATGGATTCCATCTCGCTATACGGTCACGGCTGTCCAGATACATGAGGGTTTATCTACAAGCCAACAGTCTCTTAAGGTCATGAACATGCTTAGTGTCTCAATCACAAGCAAGTAAATAAAGGTTACAAGATGTATGATCATTAAATATACAATAATAAGGCGTCCCAAATATTATATATTCAGCTGATCATGAAGCTAGTCATTACAAAATGTTAGGACTAGCAAGAGTTTAGTCATACATGATCAACCCTAGGATCTGTTAATCATGTTACAGCCCTTAGGCAGACAGTAAGTAAAGTGCAACCGAGCTAACAGGTGCTCGTCGGCTAAACGCCTCAAAAGAATATTTTTACAATAAAGTGGGAGATCAAAAATAAACCCACTCGTTGCCAGGGTTCCGTCTAGTGGCCACCATCCGGCTGGAAGGTCGATAAATCCTATGGAGCTGCTCCGAAATCTGGCCACACAAAACCAGCTGGGTCAGACCCCAGAAAGAGCAGGTGCCACAACGGAGGCTTCACTTAGGAACTAAAACCAGCAATCAGCACAAGATATAAATAAAAGTAAGAACTGGAAATAAAGAAAATACATCAGGATGATATACGACGTGATAACCATGGAACTATTCAGATAACCAGGTTACAACCCGCAAACCAAACAAGGACCGGGGTTGTAACCCTTCGTCTGAACAGAACTTAGAATTCTCACCATTTATCGGTAAAATAAATATAAGCATTCTGGTTATGCAGTAATCTGGATCAGGGCAAGACTTGACTGGTTAGACTCCATCCAATCATTTCACGGCCAAGCAAAAATTACGGCTTGATACTTTAACTAATTAGGGTTGTCACAAGCCTAATTACTAACAAGATGCAGTGAGATTATTCTACGGCCACAAGCCCTACAGACCATCCAGGTTACCCGGGTTGAAGGATTTAGAGTTGAATTCAGGTGGGTACATCGTCCAGGAAACGAATGTACCCTTAGGTAGCTTGAAGAGTGCAACACATGACAGTGTGCTGGAAATGTGCCCCACTCGACGGCAGGCTACAGATCCCAAGGCGTGCCCAGGTAACGGGATTGTCTGTAGCTGGGAGATCTCTTTATGACTAATGTATTAATCTAGTTATTAGCCTTAGTCCATTTCAGTAGGTACTCCTGACCGTGGTACTCAGGAGTCCCCTCCTAGACATGATGCAAGACAGGACTGGATTATTTGTACAAGCACAATCGCCCACGGTGTCCAAATTAATTATACAGGTCATGTCATGTCAGGTAGCCATCGCAACAGCTGCTCAAGATAATCATGTCAGGTGTACTTGTCAGGAGTGCGCCACGATGGGCCACTATCATGTCATGCTCAATTATCAATTCCAAACATATCAAATAAATTCATGATTTTCAAGTTCAGGACAAAAGGCGTAACGATATAAAATGGACATTAAATATCTAATAAAATATTAATATACATGGCTATAGAAGAGCCATACGTCTAAGACACATGCGGCCAGGATGGATCTCATGCGGCTGGGGAAGGAGTCAGGTTCATACGGCTGGGGAAGGAGTCGGGTTCATGCGGCTGGGGAGAGATTCATGTGGGTCGGGGGAACTAAGGACCCATGCGGCTCGCAGGAGAGGGATTCTCATGTGGCTGGAATAATCGAACTCATGCTGCCAAGAGAAGGACAAGACACATGCGGCCAGGAGGGCAAGGGTACTCCTGCGGCTGGCGAAAATGAGTCCATACGGCTCAACCAAGTCGAGCCCCATGCGGCTGGGTCAAGGTGATTGCTTATGCGGCTGACGGGGGGGGGAGGGAGAGAGTTCATGCGGCTTATAAGGTTCAGGATCTCATGCGGCTGGCGGATATAAGACTCATGCGGCCAACGAGTGAGTCTGGTTCATGCGGCTCGTCAAGGCTGTGCACATGCGGCTGGGTCCATCTCATGCGGCCAAGATAAGCTGATGCGGTAAGATAAGGTCCTCAGCCCTATGCGGCTGAACTGACTGGGTTCCATGCGGCCGGGAATACTTGCCGCATGAACTTGTCACACGGTCAAGTCAAGGCAATAGTGCATGTGGTTGGAACTGACTTGCCGCATGAATGTTCATGCGGTCAAGTACACCTTGCGGCTCGGGACTGTGCTTCTTCTCCAAATTTTCTAGAAGAAGTACACCATAAGCCATAGCTTCCAAGCTGCATAACTCTATCATCCGGAGCCCAAATCCGAACTTCCATAGGTCAAAATGGGGTAGAACGAGATTCTCTACAACATAGAACCCTCAAAACTCAGAAATAACAGGATTAAGTAGATCAAAACCTAAGAAATCCAAAAATAAAGTAAACTTAGATCTAGAAGAATCTAGCCATGGGAAGTAAAAATGCCAAGTTCTAAAGTAAGTTAAAATATTGTAAGGAAGAGAATGAAGCAATAAAATTAGAGTGCCTCCATGAAGCAAGTTGCACTTGCCTAGACCTTTATCTCCCTCTCTCTGGTAGGTAAGGAAGTAATGGTGGAGAAGATGATAAATGAAGAGAGAGAAAGGAGAAGGGTTAATAAATGGTAGTGGTGGTGGTAGGTAGGGGCTTCACCCCTTGGTTCATGATGAACCAAGAGCAATCCCAAACCGAACCAAGCCAACCCAAACCAAGAATAAACCAAGTCCAGGGAGGAAATTAAGCAAGAAAATCATGCAATACAAGAATAAATACATACACGTATTCCAGAAATACGTAATACGAACCACAGGCATTACAGTATATTAAAATTGCCGGTATCTACGCTTCAACCACTAGAAGATCATACATGAGCTCCCAAGCCACTCTGTCTCATCCGCTGCGGTATCAAGTGCAAAGAACTCAGATTCCATAGATGACCGTGAGAGCATAGTCTGCTTCTTCAACTTCCACGATATAGCAGCTCCATCCATTATGAAAATAAATCCACCTGTGGACCTATCACTCTCCAACTCTGCGTACCAGCTGGTATCACTGAAGCCTTCTACTACCGGCAGCTCTTCGCTGAAGTACAGTGCATATGTTTAAGTCTTCTTGAGATATCTTATAACACGCTTCACAGCTTTCCAGTGCTCAACGCCTAGATTGCTAGTAAATTGACTCAGCATTCCCACGGTGAAATCTATGTCAGGCCAAGTGGCAATAGTAGCGTACATCAAACTCCCGATGACGCTAGCGTACTCCAATTGCCTGACATTTTCCTTCGAATTTGGCTCCAGCTTCTGGTCACTTTGGTATGGCGTGTCAATTATAGGAAGTTCATGATACCCGTATCGAGTGAGCATCTTTTCAATGTAATAAGATTACGATAGTGCCAATCCAGCGTCTGTCTTGATGATCTTGAGTTCCAAGGTAACATCAGCGTCTCCCAAATCCTTCATACTAAACTTTGTTGAGAGGAACTTCTTTGTCTCCATGACACAGCTTATATATGTTCCTAGGATTAACATGTCGTCCATGTACAGACAAACGATGAGTCCTCTTCCGTCAGCAAATTTTGTATAGACATATTTGTCTGTTTCGCTGACCCTGTAGCCATTTGACCTTATTACTTTTTCAAACTTATCATGCCATATTTTAGGAGCTTGCTTTAAAATGTAAAGAGATTTGACCAACTTGCAGACTTTATCTTCAAGACCTCTGACGACAAATTCTTATGGTTGTTGCATATAAATCTCTTCAGTCAACTCATCGTTCAGGAATGCTGTTTTCATATCCATCTGATGTATCACCAGCTTGAGTATTACCGCAAGAGCAATTAACAATCTGATGGTTGTCATCCGGGCTACTGGAGCATATGTGTCAAAGTAGTCAATCCCCTGCTTCGGAGAAAATCCCTTGGCCACTAGCCTGACCTTGAACTTATCAATGGTTCCATCAGCTTTCATCTTCTTCTTGAAGATCCACTTGCATCTGACGGGTTTTGCATCTTCGGGTAAATCAACCAACACCCAAGTGTTATTGGAGGTGATTGAGTCAATTTTATTGTCTATTGCCTCCTTCCAGAAGACAACATCTGGTGTTCATCGCTTTATCATATATAAGCGGATCTGCTTCCACATGATAGGTGACGAAGTCATCTCCGAAGTTCTTCGGCCTCCTTCCTCGCTTTGTTGACGGCTCAGCAAGTTCTGGTTCAATTGTTGTCTCCTTACCAACAACTTCATCTTGGACTACTGGCTCAATCATTTCAGTCTCCTTTGTACCTTCATCATTTTCCAGAATATCTGTAAAAATAATATTTTTGTGTCCTGCAAACTTGTCTTCAAAGTATTCAGCATCGCGAGATTCGATTATATGATTTGACTCAATATCAAGAAATCTCTAAGCATTACTCTTCTCGGCATACCACAAGAAGATCGTCTTCGTAGTCCTTGTTCCCAGCTTCTAAATCTTCAGATCTAGGAGCCTCACATAAGCCAGACACCCCCACACTCGAAGACATTCAAGTTAGGTGTGACTTTGAACTAGAGTACATGAGGAGTTATATCCGAAGTTGCATATGGCACTCTATTCAGAATAAAAGTGGCCGTCAATGTAGCTTCTTCCAGTAGCATTTTGGAAGACCCGCAGTTAGAAGCATTGAGTTCATCATTTCTGTCAATGTTCGGTTCTTCCTCTCTGCTACTCCGTTAGATTGAGGAGAGTACGGAGCAGTAGTCTCGTTAATGATTTTATGTTCTTTGCAGAACGATACGAATTCATGAGACCGATATTCTCCACCTCGATCACTTCTTATCCTCTTGAGTTGTAGTCCAGTTTGTCGTTCAGCCTCGGCCTTGAACTCCTTGAACTTCTCGAAAGCTTCGTCTTTAGATTTGAGCAAGTAGACGAAGGCGTACTTAGAGAAGTCATCGATGAAGGTTATAAAATAATTTATCCTGGCCTTTATAGAGAATTGTTTGAAGTCACAGATATCGGAGTGCACCAACTCGAGAAGATCTGTGCTTCGATTGACTCAATGAAAGGGTTTCTTAGTGATCTTCGTCTGAGCACATACTTCACACTTCTCTACCTTACCCCCACATTTGGAGATAAGTCCTAGACTAGACATTTTATGTATTCTTTTACAATGAACATGTCCTAGCCTATTATGCCACAACTCAAGAGAATAATCAGAAAGAGCGACTGTATTTATTTCATTTGACTGGTTTACAAGCTGAATTTTAAACATTCCTTCGGTTTTAAAAACCTTTCCGAAGTATGTTTCCTTTTTGGACATCACCATCTGGCCAGCATTGATGTTCATCCTCAAGATTATATTGCTAAGTAGGCTCCCAAAGATCAGGTTCTTGGCAATCACCGAAACATGCTTCACACCTTGAAGCGATAGAGTGTTCCCAGAAGTGAGTTTTAGCTCCACAGTCCCAATCCCCAGAACTTCAGCTTGGGCCTGATTCGCCATGATAACTTCCTCAGAAGTTGGCTGCTACGTGACGAACCATTCCTTGCCAGAACAGACATGGCATGTCGTACCAGTGTCTATCCACCAGTCAGAGTCAGCCCCCACAGCTGTAACCTGAGCGATCATAGCAACAATATTAGAAACCAATGAAACCTTACTAGGCTCACCTTGCTCTGATTGTTTGGGCTTAGATTTGTATTCACTCTTATAGTGGCCCTTCTTGCCACAGTTGAAGCAAGTCACGTGGGACTTGGACTTCTGTTGCTTGAATGAAGGACCCTTCACTTTCAGATCAGTGGAGTCTTTTTTTTATGAGAAGCCGCCTACTTCCCCTTGAACTCTCTTGTCTACACCAAGTTGGCCTTAGCTAGTTGCTTGGACAGAGAGTCCATCTTCTATTGAGATCGCATCTCGTCCTCAACGTGGATCTCTTGTAAGAAATCTTCCAAGCTAATGTCCAGCTTCTTCCGATGCATTCTTGCGTAGAAATTACTCCGTCCAGCAGGAAGTTTCGAGACAATCCCTCCAACGACAAACTTGTCAACGAGGGGCATTTTCTCGTCATCCAGCTTCTGGCTCAACTTTAAGAATTTCTTCACCTGAGGTAGCATCGACTTCTCGTCTTCGAAGAGCTACTTGTGGTACTTCTCGATGATGAAGATTTTGGACCTATTCTCGTCGTCTTCATAGAGCGTTCCCAAAGACTCCCAGATTTCTTTGGCCTTCACCTTCTTGGAATAGGACTCTGGCAAAGAATCTTCGATGGAATTGAGAATCAGTAGTTTGCAGATGTTTTCTCTCTTTCATTTATTTTGTTTGACATGTGCAGCAGCAACAGCGTCAGCAGTACCACCTTTTGGATTCGTCAGTTCATCCTCAATCAACACATGGTCGACGTCAACGGGTTGAAGATTAAGGGTGATCTTCCTCTTCTAGATCTGAAAGTGTTCTCCATCGCATTTCTCCAACTTATTAAAGTTGTTATTGATGAGAGAGGCACGAGAGTTTTTCATCTTCTGATCTAGCTTTGAGATTGTTATTTCCTAGGCGTGAATATCAGAAGAAAACTCTTTTGATTCGAGTGCAGCACTTCAACAGAACGTACAAAACAGAAATCCTTGGAGGATTCTGAAAACGAGAAATCTAAGAAGATTTTCGTTAAAGGTGACAAACGAGAAGTCTAAAAAGATTCTCGTAATCGGAGAAAGCCTGCTGGGGTGTTTAGAACACTGGCGCTCAAAGCTAGATCCGCCCACACGGTCAGCTTCCAGGAACCAGCAAGTTCAAAAGAACTCTGGAATGTTCTGCCAATCTGCTCACGGACGGACTCCTCGGAAGAATGAGAACTCACAAGTTGCGCGCTTACACAGAAGCTCTCTCTTCTCTCTCTGTGGAAATTTTTGTCAAAAACGTGCTATATTGAGAGAGAAGAGAGACTCTATATATAGGTTTTCTCTGTAACTGCTCAGATCCGGAATGTGCGCGACGATTGAATGACAGATCCGAAATTATCAGATCCGTTATCGCACGTTACGAACTGTTCAGTTACAACCTGCGCGCTACTGAGCGCCAACGTGCGCGAGCACCATGTTGCGCCACTGCGCACATGGTTGCGCACGCCTAGCGTTCAGCGCTCAAGTGCGAGAGAGCGCGTGCTCAAAGTGCGCCACCTGCACCAGAGCGCACTTGCGCCACTTGCTCCACATGCGTCCGCGCGCACTTGCGCAACTTGTGCCACCTGCGTCCGCGCGCACTTGCGCAACATGCGCCACCTGCGCCACACGCGCCCGCGCGCACTTGCGCAACATGCGCCCCCTGCATCACCGCGCGCCATCTTGCTCGCCATCTGGTCCCCTCCTAAGTGCAAAATGTGCCAACAAAATGCCACATTACGCCTCATGAGCCCATGAGTTCGAGTCCAAGTCGCGGGGCTTAGCCCATATGTAATTAAATTGAGCTTAAGCATGAATGCTTTAATAGGTGTTTTATCCTTACCTCCTTGTAAAATCACCCACATGATCCCCTCCTTAGGGTCACCACTCCATGTCCATCTCTCCATTCCTCAAGAGGAGTTATATTGAGATACCCATGAGTTTTTCTAGCCAATGTGGGACTAAACTTACATGATTTGTTTGAGAGCAAGTTCTCTACAACTCAAAGAAAGGAAAAAAAAACTTCAACAATATTTACAATACTAACGGTAATAAAGGGTGGTATTTTGATAAAATACCCCTAAATTAAATTATGATAGAAGTGTGCTCGGGGGAGGGGGGTTGTTCCGGGTTGGCTGGGCCTCGAACTGAACGGGTCCTCGACTGAATTGAGTCGACCAGATTTAGGGTCTAACCCTTTTAGGCCCGAATTTTGGAATGACCGATTCGGATCGGGCCAAAGGGCCGCATCCGGTAACCTAGTCAGAATCTGGGTTATATGTTGGCTGGGCTGCTTCAACTCTAATTTGACTGTGCCGAAGTTTGGCTGAATTCCAGGCCGCCCAACCCATTGTACACCTTGACATAAAGCAGTTTTTTTAATTTTATTAAACTAGCATATGTTTACGTGCCTTGCACGTATTTTAATATTCTTTTAATTAATTTAGGAAGATTCTTTAGGAAGACCAAAGGGTAGTCTTTGTAATTACTAAGTTATCCATATTAAAATTAATGAACTATTTTAATTAATATAGACATGTAAGAATATTTTCGGAATTCAAAAATTTTACCATCAAGTTTTTCTATTATATAGTAGAATAGATAAGTTGGTTGCGGAAAAGAATTATGAGCGGTGGAGTAGTTACATGGGTTATGCTGTCTTTTTCCTCCATAAAACATTGGATCCTAAAAACCAATAATGTGGTGTCGATTGAAGATATCATCGAGCAGGCTTATGTGCTCAACAAATTATTTTTGCCTTTGTCCTCGCGTCTTTAAAATATGTTGCACATTAGGAAACTTTTCAATGTGATAATCTTAAAAAAAAAAAACTTTCCAAACCAACACCTCCAACTTTGTCTTAGAGTCCCATTGTAACATCATTGTTCATCATGTTGAATAAGGTGCGGAATTATTAGAGCTCCAAAGGACCACGATTCCCCAAAAATTTAAAATATGACTTACTATATATGAAAATTTTGTAGTTTTAAAATATGTATAGTTTGGCTCCTCGATGTACGAGCTTTCAGAAAAAATAAGATGTAAGTTTGAAACAGAGAGTAAGCCGGCTTGTAGTTCTCTGAACTATGAGATGGGAGGCTTGAGCTTGAAACTCATCTCTCCTAAACGTTTTTCATTTTTTTTCCCTCTGGTTTGAGTTTGAATATATTTTTTATTATTGAAATTCAATTACTATAACAACTTTAAATTTTCTGCAGAGAAAATATTATTTATCCCTTCAAAATATTCCTCCAAAGTATTCTTTCTTATGTGACAACTTACATATCGTCTAACATGACAGCTGACAAGGAGTTGACAAGACAAATTTTAAAAATAAAATTAATTAAATTTTTGTGCTAGAATGTACCATGTTAGCTGATATATCAGATGCCATGTTAGCTGCGACTTAAGGAAGAATATTTTAGATAGGAATTGTTAGTCCCATGACGTAATTTTTTGATGGAAAACTGATTTTGGCAACACTTCGAAGAAGGTGCACGACAGAGATCCCGGAGGATTCTCAGAGACAAACTCAAATGTAGCACTTCGAAGAAGGTACAAATGAATTCGTAGCAGCAGCAATGAAAATTTCACTTACAATTTCTGATTAGATCAGAACTGTACTCGTTCAGAACGAGTTGCAAGTGGATGAACAGAAGATAAAAAAGGACGGAATGAGGAAACAGCCTGCTGGGTGAATGATCACCGACGCTCAAAGCTAGATTCGTCCCGCAGGATCAGCTTCCAGGAACCAGCAAGTTTGATAAAAAAAACTTCGGAATACTCTGCTCTATGACTCCTCGGATGGCACGTACTCGCTCTGTTTCTATCTTCTCTGCTCTTAACTCTGGAGAAATTTCGTAAGAAAATTACGAACTGTGTACCGAGAGAAAGAAAGATGAGAGAAACATATATAGGCGTGTGCAGTAACCGTCCGGTATAAGCAAAGTTCGAGACGTGGGAAAAACTGTCCCAGGACGTTACGTAACCGTTCAAATTGTGCACAAACACGACTGCGCCAATTGGCGCACAGCGCGTGCCATCTGCACGACCTACGCCAGTTGTGCCAACTGCGCCCGCACGCACTTCCACACAACGCGCACCACGCACAAACCACCACGCCATCTTGTCGCGCCAACTGGCACGCCATCTGGCCACGCGATCAGGCTACGCCATCTGGTCATGCCAACTATAGCGCCATTTGGCCGCGCCATCTGGCAGCACGAACAGGCGCACGAACGGCTGTGCAGAGGCTTGCGCAATGAGCGCAACTTAAGTGTACTATGCGCCTAGCGACGATGCTGATGTGCTAAGTGCAAAGTGTGCCAACAAAATACCACATTACGTCTCATGAGCCCATAAGACCGAGTCCGAGTCGCTAAGCCCCTACGGGGCTTAGCTCCAAAGGAATAAATTCCAAGAGCATTACAAAAAACATTAATGCTTCTCTGTTGATTTAGCCTTTTTCCACTAGAAAAATACCCCCATATGGCACCCATGTGCCTCTCCACAACCACATATGCATCTCTCAACAAGCAAAGCTTATATAAAGAGATACCAACCATTTGGCCTAGGCAATGTGGGACTATGTTTCTAATGCTAAAGCCCAAAACAACAACAATCTCCCACATATCTCTTTATATGGGTTTGAGTGTTCCCCACGGTGACAGTCCATTATGCATTAGGATAGATGTCGCTGACGACTTGAATCATCTCGTATGGGTCAAACAACGGACTATAATACAAGAATGGACTAAGCCTTGAATTATGCATCATAACTGCAATTTTTCTCACTCACATAATGTAGTCACATATGTTTCTGGCTGCACATTAAAGGTCCTATGACAGCCTGGTTTCAGTGTATTATTTTTGGCGTCTACAAGTTTATCCTAAAGAGATGGCCTGCTATCTCTGTCCATACACTATAGGTGAGTTCTTTATTAAAGAGACATGACATGAAGCCTTGCGCGTCCTTGCGGTGTTATGCCGCCATAACATGCTTTAAAGCCGAGGTATTACCCTATCCGAGAACCTCATCGTAGTGTCATACTACTGTAGCATGAGGTCACAAGCCTCCATGTAGTGCCAAACTACCCAGCATGAAGCCTTGCGCTTCCTTACGATGTTACGCCACGACGATATGGCTTGCGAGGCCAAGGCTTTACCCCTATCTGGGTACCTCTTCGTGGTGTCGTACCACTGTAACATGAGGACATCGTCTCCTTTGTAGTGCTATCTATAACTCTTTAATTTCATCATATAGCATTAAGCTACCTACCTATTTACGGTGCTACGCCGCTGTGACTTGGCTCGCAAAGCCGAGGCATTACCCCTACCTGGAACCTCATGGTGGATCCCACTGTAGCACGGAGTTACACTTCTTGTAGTGTTATGCTACCGTGCTTCCTATAAAGTATACCAGACATTCACTCTGCCTGAGAACTCATTAAGGCGTTTAAGCCATCCTCATCACATGATCTATTTTTTGCAAAAATATATAGTACACAACAGTGGTTGTAGGTCCGTATCCTTTTTATGCCACAGGGGATATGTACCCACTATTGTTGATATTTTCCCAGTTAGTGGTCCTCCCTTGAAACAAAAGCTAGATGCCTAGTAAATTGCTCTTTGAACTAATATCATAAAACTTTATGGTAGGATTACAATAACATAATATTAGAATGCCTTCAAGCCCATTTTACAAGTTGTACGTCTTCGACCAGCTGGCGCTTGAGGCCTTTTGTGAATGGATTCGCCAGGTTCTTCTGACTTCGAACATAAATCACTGCAATGACACACCTCTTAATGAGATCGTACACTGTCATGTACTTTAACTGTATAGTTCTCTTCTTTCCGTTGAAGAGATCATTTGATGCCACCGCCGCAGTCGCCTGGTTGTCGCAGTATATCGAAATCGTCGGTATCTGCGCCCCAACCACTGGAAGATCATACATGAGCTTTCGAAGCCACTTTGTTTCTTTTGCTGCAAAATCAAGTGCAAAAAACTCAGATTCTGTGGAGGAACGAGAGAGCATAGTCTACTTCTTTGACTTTTACGATATAGCAGATCCACCCATTGTGAAAATGAATCCACCTGTGGATCTCTCGATCTCTACCTCTGAGCACCAACTGGCATCACTGAAGCCTTATACTACCGACGGATCTCCACTGTAGTGCAGTGCATATGTCTCAGTCTTCTTGAGATATCTCATTACCGTTTCATAACTTTTCAGTGCTCAACGCCTAGGTTGCTTGTAAACCAACTCAGCATTCCTACGACGAAAGCTATGTCAGGCCTTGTGGCAGTAGTAGACATCAAACTCCCGATGACGCTTGCATACTCCAGCTGTCTGACGCTTTTCCGCGAATTAGGCTTCAGCTTCTGATCACACCTATAAGACGTATTGATCACTGGAAGATCCTGATACCCGTAGCGTGTGACCATCTTTTCAATATAATGAGACTGTGACAACACAGTCCAGTTTCTGTCCGGATGATCTTGATCCCCAAGATCACATCAGCTTCCCCCAAGTCCTTCATGCTGAACTTGGTCGAGATGAACTTCTTTGTCTTCATGACACAACCCATATCTGTACCTAGGATTAGCATGTCGTCCACGTATAGACCAACGATTACACCTCTTCCATCAGCGAACTTCGTGTAAACACACTTGTCCGTTTCGCTGATCCTGTAGCTATTTGACCTTATGACCTTGTCAAACTTCTCATGCCATATTTTGGGAGCTTGTTTAAGACCATACAAGGATTTAACCAACTTGCAGACTTTGTATTCAAGACCCTTGACGACAAATCCCTCTGGCTGTTGCATGTAAATTTATTCGATCATCTCGCCATTCAAAAAAGCTATTTTTATATCCATCTGATGTATTACCAACTTATGTATTGCTGCAAGAGCAATTAACATTCTGATGGTGGTCATCCGGGCTACTGGAGCATATGTGTCGAAGTAGTCGATCTCCTGCTTCTGAAAAAACTCCTTGGCTACTAGCCTAGCCTTGAACTTGTCAATAGTTCCATCTGCTTTCATCTTCTTCTTGAAGATCCATTTGCATCTGACGGATTTTGCTCCTCCAGAAAGATCAACCAACAACCAAGTGTTATTAGAGGTGATTGAATCAATTTCATTGTCGATTGCCTCTTTCCAGAAAACAATATCTCTGGTTTTTATCGCCTCATTATTGGTAAGCGGATCTGCTTCCACATGATAGGTGACAAAGTCATTTCCGAAGTCCTTTGGCCTCCTCACTCGCTTAGTTGACGGCTCGGCGAGTTCTGGTTCAACAGTTGTTTCAACAACAACTTCTTCTTGGACTACGTTCTCATTGGAAACTTCAATTTTCTGCACACCCTCATTGTTCTCCGGAATATTCACAAGAACAATATTCTTGTGCCTTGTAAATTTATCTTCAAAATATTCTGCGTCGCGAGATTCAATGATATGATTTGATTCAATATCAAGAAATCACCAAGCATCACTCTTCTCGTCATAACCCAAGAAGATCGTCTTCGTAGTCCTTGTCCCGAGCTTCTGCATCTTCAGATCTGGAAACTTCACATATGCCAGACACCCCCACACTCGAATGACACATTCAAGTTAGGTCTAACTTTGAACCAGAATTCATGAGGAGTAACTTCCGAAGTAGCATGCGACACTCTATTTAGAATAAAAGTAACCGTCAATGCACCTTCTTCCAGTAGCATTTTGGAAGACCCGCAGTCAACAGCATTGAGTTTATTATTTCAGTCAACGATTTGTTCTTCCTTTCTGCTACTCTGTTAGATTGAGGAGAATACGGAGCAGTAGTCTCCTTGATAATTCCATATTCGTTGCAGAAAGATGCAAATTCATGAGACTGATATTCTCCCCCCACTACAACAAAAAGACCTATTAATGACGCTTGATAAGTAGATTTCATGACGGCTGATAAAAAAACGTTATGAAAGTTCGAAATACCTTTTTTCTATGACGTTTGGGCTAATTCTGGACTTTTTATAACGTTTATAAAACAAAACGTTTTTAATATTTTAGAGCGGTGGCAAACTTGTAATATTTTTAAGTTCAATTTTTTGGTAAAATGCTGAGAACAGCCCGCGCTTCAACAAAAATTTTCCTCTCCCCTTTCTGGTCTTCTCCTTCTCCTTCTTTCTTCTCCCTCCTCTCCCCCAACTCCAAATCAAATCAGAGGAAGAACCCATGAATCTTCCTCCTCCTCCTCATCCTTAACGTAACGTTGCCGACGAGCCGCTAAGAAACATGAAGAACCCAGGAATCTTCCTCCTCCTCCTCATCCTCCTTCAAATTCTCCAAATTTTTAGGGTTTCCAAATTCTCCCATGCCTCGATCTCTCCACCGACGATGAGTCCGATCCTCCCGTCGACGTTCCTCTTCCTCCTCATACTCGTCGGGTTCTTCATCTCCGGCGTCCTCACCCCTCCAGCGTCGGCGGCGGCATAGGACCCTCCGCTTCCTCTTTCGGCTGGGGGTTTCGGAGTCGAAAACGATTGGGATATAGGGTTTCTCCTCTTCCTCTTGCTTTCCCCGCTGGAGATTCCGGCATCGGAGACGACGATGAGACGAGGGATACTCCGCCTCCGGTGCTGGTGCCAGTGCCGGTTTCTTATTACGGGAAAGGCCATGGATCCAGATCTCTACTTTGCTCCGATGCCGAGTAAGTGATTCTTCTTCCACAAATAGTGATTGTTCTTTTTTTTAAGATTTAGGAGTTCTTAATATATGGGAGAGAAGAATGGGTTTGGTATCTGTGAATTTGTTAGAAAAAAGAGGTAATTTTGAATATAAACTCCCTCCTAGCTTGCGACGTCTACATGGGCCGTGCGCTCGTCGACATGTACTCGAAATGCCCGGCACCCGCTTGAGGCGAGACAAATATTTGACGATATGCTGTGTACTTGAAATGCCCGGCACCCGCTTAAGGCGAGACAAATCTTTGACGATATGCCGAAAGAAATGTTGTGTGTTGGAACAGCTTGATTACTTGCTACAAACAGAAGGAACCATGGAATAGGCTTTGGTGTTGTTTGTAAGGACGATGGAGTGTGGTGAGCGCATGCGGGGGCCTCTCAGAGTTCTGGGAAGGGACCCAGGGTCCATGTTCTGCGGATTCACTTCAAGATGGGAATTTTTCTTATGTTTGCAGCTTTTTGATGAAGGAAAACTGAGGAAAACAAAGAATGAGGTTAGATATGATTAGGACTCAGAGGGCAGCAGTTGAGGATTTGTTTCTTTAGCAACACAAGGCAGGTATGTTGTTCTCTTTGATTCAAGAATGATTAATTTTCTATTGCAAGCTTGTGCATGTACTTTCGCTAGAGCTTAATATTTTAGGACATGGAGCAAGCTCCAGAAGAGAAGTGCATGCTCTCCAAATGATAATTATTTCTCCCAAGACTTTGTGTGGAAGGCTCTTAAAGAGCCATTACGATCGCATCAAAGATGCATCATGTTGATATGGAGACATAAGAGCTATCAACACCAAAATTTCTTCAGGTTGAGTAATTTTTATTTAAGTCATGAAATGAAATGGCATGATACATGCATATATATAATACACTACCACTAACATGACACTTAAGCTACTTGTGACTCTGTCTCTTGAGTCTTGAATTACATAACTTATGCATGAAAGCAACCTAATTAATTATCATTAAAATGTGTTCAAAAAGATTTATTTATGATAAAAAAAATGCACTTTAAATTTTACACTCCTCCTTAAAGTGCTTTTTTGAAACAACTCCAAGTAGTGAACCGAAATGCTTGAATGGCTGGAAAGTGATTTTGTAAATATATCAACAACTTTCTCCTTGTTCCGTACTTCCAAGATTTCAATAGTCCCATCAATACTTTTTCCCGAATGAAATGATGCTCGATTTCAATATGTTTTGTCCTCACGTAACAAACTGGATTTGTAGCAAGCTTCAAGGCATTTTGGTTGTCACCACGAATTATAGTTGGTTTGTTAAATGGAAGACGATGTGTCTTTCCAAAACACCCCTCTCATAAATTTTGTCGCGACCAACAGAATAGAGTAGGCAACGCATTCACCATTTTTTTTTGAAATCATAGCTCTCAATTTCTCCATGCTAAGATGTTCCAATCGTGCATGCCAAGTAGAAGTTCCATCATTTGTACTCACATTTCCAACATAAGAAGATGCTTGGAGAACAAACAAATCACAAACCCTCTTGTTGGTGCCGGTGCCGGTTTCTTATTACGGGAAAGGCCATGGATCCAGATATCTACTTTGCTCCGATGCCGAGTAAGTGATTCTTCTTCCATAGATACTGATTGTTCTATTTTTTTTTAAGATTTAGGAGTTCTTAATATATGGGAGTAAAAACTTGGGTTTGGAGAATCACCAATGGTGATGAACCATGTAGAGGTTCCTATAGATTTGGGCAGGGCTGGCCCTGGGGTAAGCCTAACAAGCCATCGTGACTCGCAAAAATTTTGAATATAAATTTTTGTTTAATTAGTTGTGGAAATGCTTCATTTAGTTGTGGAAATGCTTCATTTCGAATATAAGTTTCTTAGGTAAACCAATTCTTGAATTACTACTACCAGTTTCTTAGGTACTTTTATTTATGTTCCATAGACTTTCTAATTAATTGTTGGATACTTGGCAGGTTGCATTAGGCGATATGGCTGAGAAATTAGCTATAAATTACAATGTTGATCGCTTGCCAACAGGAAAGCTAAGGTTTTCTTCTATAATCTTTTCTTGGTAATTTAGAATAGCTTTTTGTTTATGATCCTTAGAGATGTGTTATTTCTTGAAGGGCTTTGAGAATTCTAGAAATTTCTTGGGACAACATAATAGTATCAACTTGGTGGTAGTTCCGTTTGGTGGTAGTAATTTTTTGGTTTTACTATTAATGTGTAGTTTATGTTTGAATAAGCATATTTGTGCAGAAGTTGCTCATACTTTTGAGTTGTAACCCTTTCAACAAAGTTTCAAGTAGCTACCTCGTCTTCTGTCATGCCTCACATTTGATTGCATTCTTTGAGTGGCCTGTTTCTTTCACTCTTTGAGTGGACTGTTTATTACTACAGGTAGGTATTTTAATGCATTCTTATATTCAATGTATATGAAAGTATTTTATTACATGATCCTCAATTGTTAGTTTCTTGTTGGAAACTTGGTACCAACTCTTAAGACATGAGGTGGTCTTTTGGTAATAATTTTTTTTATCTTTTTCAGAATTTTGCTACGTGATGCCGACAGTTTTGATGTGCTCAAAGTTGAAGCCAATGTACTAATAGTTTTGAGGGTCTACTTACTAGTAGTAGTTGTAAATATATGTATTAGGATGTCCTATTTTGAAAAAATGTAATGAAGATGGTGATATATATTATGTATATATTTGTAAATGGATTAAATGGTACTCTATAACATTTAGATGTTTTCTTGTGAATATGGTTCAAAATGAATGTTTTGAAATTGAATTGAGCAACATTGAGCATTGATCTATAATTTTTTGGAAAGTAATATATAAATGTGCAGAATTGAGCGTTACAAATGTGCTGAATTGAGTCTATACAGATTATCTATTCATAACGCTTTCAAACTACGCTGAAAATAAGTGTAGCAGAAACTCATCATATTCATGATGTTTTTATTTATGACGTTTTTAAAAAACATTTATAACATCCGTTTTTATCACGCTTGCTTTGGAAAAAAAGTCATGGTTTGTCATTAATGACGGTTTTTAGCCGTCATTAAAAGGTATTTCTGTTGTAGTGCCCTCGATCACTTCTTATTCTCTTGAGTTGTTGTCCAGTTTGTCGTACAGCTTCGACCCTGAACTCTTTGAACTTCGCGAACGCTTCGTCTTTAGCCTTCAGCAGGTAGACGAACGCGTATTTTGAGAAGTCATCGATGAAGGTTATGAAATACTTCATCCTTGTCTTTGCAGAGAATTATTTGAAGTCACAGATATCGGAGTGTACCAACTCCAGAAGATTTGTACTCCGATTAACCCGTGGAAAGGGTTTCCTTGTGATCTTAGTCTGAGCACACACTTCACATTTCTCTAACTTACCCCCACTTTTGTTGATAAGTCCTAGGCTAGACATTTTATTTATTCTTTTACAATGAACATGTCCTAGTCTATTATGCCACAACTCAAGAGTATAATCAGAATGAGCGATTGCATTAATTACATTAGACTGATTTACAAGCTGAAGTTAAAACATTCATTCGGTATAAAACACTTTTCCGAATAATTTCCTTTAATGGACATCACCATCTGTCCAACATTCATGTCCATTCTTAGGCCTGAGTTACAGAGTAGGCCTCTAGAGATCATGTTCTTTGTGATAGCAGGTACATGCTTCATGCCTTGAAGCGTCAAAGACTTCCCTGAAATCAGCTTCAACACCACCGTCACGATCCCTTGCACTTTAGCTTGTGCCTGGTTCGCCACCATAACAACTTCAGAAGTTGGTGGTATGTGGTGAACTATTCCTTGCTTGAGCAGACATGGCAAGTGGCACCAGTGTCTATCCACCAGTCAGAGTCAGTCCCCACCGCAGCAACCTGAGCAATCATTGTAATTACGTCAGTAATCATGGAAACCTTACTAGGCTCGTCTTGCTCTGATTGTTTAGGCTTGGATTTGCATTCACTCTTGAAGTGCCACTTCTTGCCACATTTGAAGCAAGCCAGATGGGACTTTGGCTTTTGTTCCTTAAAAGAAGTCCCCTTCACTTTTAGATTATTGATGTCCTTTTTCTTGCTATGGAAAGTTGCATGCTTTTCCTTGGATTTCTTGGTGTGGACCAAATTGGCGTTAGCCATCTGTTTGGACAGAGCGTCCACCTTCAATTGAGCCCTCATCTGGTCCTCAACGTAAATTTCTTTCAGGAGATCTTCGAGACTGATCTCCAATTTCTTCCTATGCTTGTTCGCATAGAATTTGCTCCATCCAGCTGAGAGCTTAGAGACGATTCTTCCAACAACGAACTTGTCGTTGAGGGACATCCCCTCATCTTTCAATTTATGATGTAGCTTCAGGAACTCTCTCACCTGAGGCAGCATTGTCTTCTCGTCTTCAAATAGCCATTTGTGATATTTCTCTACGATAAATATCTTGCTCTTATTTTTGTCATCTTCGTACAATTTTTTCAGAGACTCCCATATCTCTCTGGCAATGGTCTTCTTAGAGTATGATTCTGCCAGGGAGTCCTACATAGCATTTAGAATTAGAAGCCTATAGAGACTATTCTCCCTTCTCCATTTGGTCTGATTTTTAGTAGCAGCAGTAATTGCGGCTGCAGACACAGTTTCTGAAAATTTTGGTTCTTCCTCAGTTAACACGTGGTACTTCCGCAAGTTGAAGATTAAGGCTAACCTTCATCTTCCATATTTGGTGGTGCTCTCAATCAAACTTCTCTAACTTATTAAAGTTAGAATTGATGAGAGCAGAACGAGAGTTTTCTATCTTAAAATCTAGCTTTGAGATTGTTAGTCCCGGGACGTGATTTTTCGATAAAAAATTGATTTTGGCAACACTTCGAAAAAGGTGCACGATAGAGATCCCGAAGGATTCTAAGAGACAAACCCAAATATAGCACTTCGAAGAAGGTACAAATGAATTCGTAGCAGCAGCAATAAAAATTTCACTAGCCGTTTCTGATTAGATCAGAACTGTACTCGTTCAGAACGAGTTGGTGCGCCAACAAAATGCCACATTATGCCTCATAAGTCCGAGTCCAAGTAGTACTAGGCTTAGCTCCAAAGGAATAAATTTCATGATCGCATTACAAAAAGCATTAGTGATTCATTGTTGATTTAGCCTCTTTCTCACTGTAAAAACACCACACATGGCACCCATGTGCCTCTCCACAACCAGATGTGCAACTCTCAACAAGCAAAACTTATATAAAGAGATATCAACCATTTGGCCTAGACGATATGGGACTATATTTCTAGTGTTAAAAAAGGCCAAAACAACAACATGAATAACATTACTCTTTTCTACACGGCCCCACCATGGTTTACCTTCTGGCTCCGCCCTGTTGAATACGGTCATTCCCAACAACTTTTCGATCAAAGTCATCTTGGAGATTTGAATATATTAATGCAAACTCGATGGGCATGTTGGAAAGCCATTAAGGAATTTGTATGATCTAATCAAGTCATTTGGTACCAAACAGAAGAAGAAGAAATTTTGATCAACAAATAATTTTACAATAGTAATCATGAACAATTCCCAAGTCTTAAAATTCACCACATTATAAACGATGACACTTTCGAAGCAATTAAAGACAAGAAAAATTGAAAATAACCTCAAATTCAAACAATCATGATGCATAGGTTGCATTCGCGCTACAGAGCAAGGCTGAGATCCAAATGATCTTCCACCTCCTCCTTCACTGAGCCTTTCCTTTCTTCTTCTTGCTGGTGGCCATGGCTACTTCCAACATGGTTGCTCCTCTCTTGAAAGTCCTCCAACTCAAAAGTAGGCTTCCAAAGGAGGGACTCTCGACTCGTATCATTGGAACAACTGTCCTTCTTTGGCCTCTTATGCATGAGATCTCTCATGAACCTTACATTGCCGAGAAGGGTGTAGAACATCTCAACTTCTTCGTCGTCGTCCCGGCCACCACCGTTAGTCTCTTCTTTCTTTGGAAGAGGGAGAGGAAGAAGTGGCGGTGGCCGTGGTGGTGATGGAGAAAGAACACAAGCTACTGGTCTCTTTTGTGGCCCATTCTTTTCCATGGAAAAATATGTACGTATGTATGTGTGTTTCTTCTCTTTCTTTCGTCTCTGTAAGTTCCTCTGGTAAGCTGCTGGTCCCTTTTATGGACCCATTGGATTGACTTGTCATGAATTGACTTCAGATCCTTAGGAGGAATTATTGTCATGACGAGTGCACCAGACTTGATATCCTTAACTGGGAGCAATGGTCTTTTTTTTTTCTTTTTCTTTTTTCCCTTTTTTACTTTGTGGAAAAAAACAAATGACAAATGCCTATAACTAGGGGCCTTAACCAGCCAAGTTAAATTGTACTCGAGCTAAGTTTGAGTTTTAAGACGAACTTAAAATTTGGTTCGAGTTAGATTTTTTTTTTTTAAATAAAAAATATTACCGAGCACAAACTCGGCTCAGGAACCACGCGTTTAAATTCAAATCTTGATAAATTTAAATTATAAACAAATTTAAACTTTAACTAATCTTATTTATAACCTCATAAGCTGTCTAAAATAAAAATATATACGATTAAATTGGAAATGCTTAAATAAATTTCATATTAAATATTGAAAAGTTAATAGTATTGTAATATATTTCTTCTATATTTCTTTTAATGTTTAAAAGCCGGCTCTTATGTCTAACAAAAATAAAAGAAAAGAAAATGCTATGCTTACAAACAATTTTAGTTGTAAATTTTACAACCGTCTATGTGGCATCCATCCTTTGATTGAGGAAGAGGGGGGCTGGTGGGACCATATTAGCAGGGGGTGTGGTGGGTTGTAAGAAAGTTGTAAATTTTTTACAGTGAACTTAGCATTTTCCAAAAAACTAAAGTAGTACATGGTAATCATTACAATTTATAAGTAGTATAATTTGCTAAATAAATTATTTTTTTGAAATGTCCGACGATACGCATGAAATTTTGTACACGCTGTAATACATGTCTATTGTGTCCATTGTCTTTTAACTCTCACCAAATAAATAGAATGAATAATATGTCTGCGTGGTTTGATCCACTATTTTTTTTGTCATTTAACAAAAAAATTTGTCTCTTTTCAATAACTATAAAAGTCACTGGAATGCGGTATTTGTTAAATAATATTAAAATGCAACGTTTGGAATAAAAAATGTCAAAGTTTTGGCTCTGAAAGTTGTTCTTGATGGACATCAGCAAAATGACGTCACTGATGTAGCTATACAGGCAACTACAATGAAGACGTCATCACTACACGACGGAAATAACATGGAAGTTGATGCTGCAAGCATAATCTGACGTTGTTAGGTCCGACCAACAAAAATAAAGCAATATCTTTTGTACCAAGTTAATAATAGAGCACTACTCATTAGGGGTGCAACTCGGGCGGGTTGGGTCGGGTTTGAGGTCAACCCGAGTCCAACCCGATAAATCATAAGCCTAGTCCGAGTCCGAGCCCGGCCCGACCTCGGGTTCCACATATGAAGCCCAAGACCGAGTCCGGAGGATCGGGTTTGGATCGGGTTGGGTCGGGTACATCGGATTCTAATATAATATTTGAAATAATTTTAAACAAAAGTAATATTAGACACATAATCAAATAACAATCAAGTCTTGATCATTACAAAATATAAACTGAAATAAGATTTAGGATAAGGAGTTGAAGAGTTTGAGTGGAAAAATTTAGGATTTAAACTTTTTTATTTAAAAAGTTTATATATATATATATATATATATATATATATATATATATATATATATACAAGCGGGTTTCGGGTTCTTCGGGTAACCCGACACATGAACCCGAGCCCAAACCGATTTTTAATCGGGTTCAAATATTTTAACCCAAATCCGAGCCCGAACCCGAGTATCTTCAACCCTAACCCAACCCATTAACGGGTTTACCCGATCGGGCTCGGGTTTGGCCCGCCCGAGTTGCACCCCTACTACTCATGTTGGTGGATGGGCCACCTCTGGGTGTGTTTCGGGCCGGCCCAAATTCAGTGTTTATCGGACTTGGCAGGGTCGGACCGTGCTGGTTCCAGACCGGTTCAGACCTGGTTATAAAAAAATTTAAGAGACAAATGGAAGGAAGAAAATAAGACAACTTTATTAATCAGATTAAAATTAAAATTTTGATATAACATATTTTTGATAAAATGAAAAAAATAAAATAAATATTTTATTTATGTTGTAACTCATATGTCTCTACACCTTCATCTTCTTATAACCTACATGACCTTTGGCCCTTCATTTCTTCATAACCCCCAACCTCTCTCCCTATATAAAGAGAGGTTAGAATAGCTTGTAAAAGTACACTTGAGTGGTTGATAATATACGAGAAAGCTTCGTCTCCGTGTGTTTGAGCTTTTGCCCTACAACACGTTATCAGCACTTTGCTCGTGCAACGCCGGAGACCCGACGTACCGCTTGCCTCGACGTCCGCCGACCGTTGCCCCGTGCGCACCCCGTCGCTCGTCGCCGATCCCGCGTATCCGCAATCGTTTTCTCACTTTCTTCCACCATAAGGCATGGACCACGGGGCAGTGGATTGTCTGGTTGATAGTGGAATGACTCACACTATCTTGAGAGATAAATCATACTTTATCTCCTATACGCCTAAAGTAACCTCAGTGACAACCATTTCGGGACCCTCAACCCTTGTTCAAGGTTTTGGCAAAGCCCGTTTTTCGTTGTCCAATGGTACTCCCGTTGAAGTATCAGAGGCCTTATATTCTCCAAGGTCCAGTCGTACCTTACTGAGTTTTAAGGATATTCGAGAAAACGGATTTCATGTTGAAACTGCTCGAGAACATGGCTTCGAGTATCTTTTCATTACCTCCACTCAGTACGGCCAAAAGCGTATCTTGGAGAAGTTGAAATGTCTTTCAAGTGGTTTGTATCTCACTACGATACAACACATCGAGAGTAATCTCATCATTCGCCGAGCGCCAGTTGATGAGAGGACTTTTATGCTATGGCATGACCGGCTGGGTCATCCGGGTCAAAATACGATGCTTCGCACTATGAATGCATCACACGGGCATCCTCTTGGAGGAAAAAATTTCGTTATAAATCCGAAAAGCCTATGCCAAGCTTGCTCGATTGGGAAGACGAATCTCAAGCCACTCCATGTGAAACCTACGAGATTGGTTTCCCAATTCCTTGAGAGAATTCATGGAGATATTTGTGGACCAATCCAACCAACATGCGGACCATTTAAATACTTCATAGTTTTGGTTGATGCATCGACTAGATGGTCACACGTAGTGTTGTTGTCCACCCGAAATGCAGCGTTTCCTAAACTCCTCGCCCAGATCAGTAAGTTAAGGGCTCACCATCCGGATTATCCGATAAAGTCTATTAGACTTGATAATGCCGCGGAGTTTACATCGAAGACTTTCGATGACTATTGCAAGACTTTGGGAATAAATCTTGAACATCCTATTGCGTATGTTCATACCCAAAATGGCCTAGCAGAAGCTTTTATAAAGCGACTGCAAGTGATAGCGAGGACCTTGGTTATGCGCACCAAACTCCCACTGTCTGCATGGGGCTATGCAATTTTGCACGCTGCAAATTTGGTCCGTCTGAGGCCCATGGCCACCCAACCATTTTCCGCGTACCAGCTGGTTACTGGATGTGAGCCTGATATCTCACATTTACGCGTGTTTGGGTGCCTAGTCAATGTTCCAATTGAGCCGATAAGGCGTTCAAAATTTGGACCTCAGAAGCGACGGGGAATATATGTCGGTTATAACTCCCCGTCTATCATTCGCTATTTAGAGCCCTTGACAGGCGATCTCTTTACCGCGAGACACGCAGATTGTGACTTTGATGAGGCAATCTTCCCGTCGTTAGGGGGAGAAATGCACGCTAACGTTGATGAGGAACGACGTGAATTAGCGTGGCATGTGCCCGCTTTTGCTCATCATGATCCCCCCTCTGCACATAGTGATAAGGAAGTGCAGAGGATTCTAGGTCTGCAAGATATTGCAAATCAAATGCCAGACGCATTTAGCGACCTAGCAAAAGTCACGAGATCAATTATACCTGCTACAAATGTGCCTGCAAGGATAGACGTCCCTGAGAGACGCCATGTTCCTGTGAAACATGTTGCTCCGGTCGAACCCGTCGAGCAAAGGACGCTGCCATCGACCGTCCAGTCCGCCGCTATTCCCAAGAAGAAGGGAAGACCGGTTGGTTCCAAAGATGTTCTGCCCCGGAAGCGGAGAAATCTTGTTAAAAGCGTTTTGCCACATGAGATCATTAAGGACCACGGCGATGTATTAGAAGAGCGCGTTCCAGATGAAACGCCTATTCCTAATCATGCCGATAACCTCGAAATATCCGTCGAGTATGCTAGCTTAGACGATATTTTGAAGCGAAACGAAACTGTCATCGATGATGTGTTCATATACTCAGTGGCCACTGAAATTATGAACAATGATGACATGGAACCGCGTAGTGTTGCCGAGTGTCAACGACGAACGGACTGGTCACAATGGAAACAAGCAATCCAGGCTGAACTAGACTCCTTAGCGAAAAGAAGCGTGTTTGGACCTGTTGCTCCAACACCACCCAATGTTAAACCAGTTGGTCACAAATGGGTTTTCCTAAGGAAGCGTAATGAGAGAAATGAGATTGTGCGATACAAGGCTCGCCTTGTGGCGCAAGGCTTCTCACAACGCCCTGGAATTGATTGCGAGGAGACGTATTCTCCCGTAATGGACGTCATAACGTTCCGCTACTTAATCAGTTTAGTAGTTTCCGAAAAACTGAATATGCAGCTCATGGATGTGGTCACAGCCTATCTCTACGGGGATCTAGACACAAAGATATATATGAAAGTCCCTGAAGGACTAAAGATGCCTGAATCAAGTAGTTCCCGACCACGGAACGCGTTCTCAATAAGACTGAGGCGTTCGCTATATGGATTGAAACAATCCGGGCGAATGTGGTATAACCGCCTAAGCTAATACTTGATCGGTTTGGGATACGTTAATAACGAACTTTGCCCATGCGTGTTCATAAAGAAATTCACTTCAGGATACGCAATCATCGCGGTCTATGTAGATGACATGAATCTCATAGGAACCGAAAAAGACTTGTCAGAAACTGCTGATATCCTGAAGAGGGAATTCGAGATGAAGGATCTTGGGAAGATACGGTTTTGCCTCGGCCTGCAGATCGAGCACCGTAAAGATGGAATTCTTGTCCATCAAGCAAACTACACCCAAAAGGTGTTGAGACGCTTTAGTCATTTTGACGTTAAGCCGTCCGCTACTCCCATGATCGTCCGCTCTCTAGACATTACTAAGGACCCATTCCGTCCAAAGGAGGACGACGAAGAGATATTGAGTCCTGAGTGCTCTTATTTGGGTGCAATAGGCGCTTTATTGTACTTGGCCCAATGTACTAGACCGGACATCTCGTTTGCTGTGAATTGTCTAGCTCGACACAGCACCGCGCCAACACGCCGCCATTGGAATGGCATAAAAGACATTTTCCGCTACCTTAAGGGTACTACGGACTTGGGCTTGTTCTATCCCTACGCGATTTTGAGTGAGTCCAACGCTCTTGGCACTCGAAGCAACGCGACCCTTGTTGGCTACGCCGATGCGGGATACTTATCTGATCCGCACAAGGGGCGTTCCCAATCTGGTTATGTCTTTACCATTGGGAACACAGCGATTTCTTGGAGGTCTCGCAAACAGACCTTAGTGGCTACTTCAACGAACCACTCTGAGCTACTCGCGCTCTATGAGGCGACTAGAGAGTGTGTATGGCTTCGAGCTATTATTGGCCATATTCGAAGTACATGTGATCTTCCATATGACCCAGATGAACCTGTTGTCGTCTATGAGGACAATACCGCTGTTATTGATCAAGCGAAACATGGTTACATCAAAGGGGATGCTACCAAGCACATATCGCCCAAGTTGTTCTTTACACATGAACAACAAGCGCTTCAGAAGATTGAAGTGCAACACATTGGATCGGAGAATAACCGTGCAGACTTGTTCACCAAGTCACTGCCAAAACACTCGTTCCAGAAACATGTCAGAGCGATTGGACTTAGGAAGCTTTCAGAGTTAGCCTAAGTGAAACATGTTTCCTGCACCCTGTTGTGTGCATGTGAAGGGGAGCGCCCCAACAAGCGCCTCCCAACGCCCTGTTGTGCGTATATCCCGCACCCTGTTGAGTGCGAGTGAAAAGGGAAGCATCCTGATGTATGCTCGTGTACTCTTTTTCCCTTCGACCAAAGTTTTTCCCACTGGGTTTTCTTTGGCAAGGTTTTTAACGAGACACAGTTCAAATCCCTTATTCACTAAGGATTATTATAATCAGGGGGAGTATCCAGTTGTATACTTCTAAACCATCGTGTACTCTTTTGTCCTTCGATCAGTGGTTTTTCCCACTGGGTTTTCCCTGACAAGGTTTTGACGAGGCACCTTTGCAATGGTTAGTTTACCCCCATCACACTGACCTGTGTGTACTCTTTTGTCCTTCGACCAAAGTTTTTTCCCACTGGGTTTTATTTGGCAAGGTTTTGACGAGACACAAGTAGATGGTCAAAATTGTAAGATACAAGCTACAGACAGACGAAGAAACTCAGAGGTGTTTACAAGCAGAATTTCTGGAGAGCCAAGGGGGAGTGTTGTAACTCATATGTCTCTACACCTTCATCTTCTTGTAACCTACATGACCTTTGGCCCTTCATTTCTTCATAACCCCCAACCTCTCTCCCTATATAAAGAAAGGTTAGAATAGCTTGTAAAAGTACACTTGAGTGGTTGATAATATACGAGAAAGCTTCGTCTCCGTGTGTTTGAACTTTTGCCCTACAACAATTTATAATTTTTGATATAACATTTTTTTTTGTCCGGTTTAGTCCAGTTTTTCAAGTCTTTGGTCTTCTAGCCAATTTATTATTCAACTCCTTCTCTAGTAGGATCTTCCATAATAAGAGACTAAAATGAAAGCCCAGTTCATTATTGTCCGCACATTCATCTCTTAAGTGTTGAGTCCTTTTTCGCACGAACCCAACGCAAACGAAGACTTACAAAATATCCGATAATATCCTACTCTCTTCTTGCTTAGCATTCTTGAACATGCACTAAAATAAGATTTCGATGCTACCATGGACACCGTGTCACGCCCCGCTCCCGTAGGAGTGATCGTCCTCGCTAAGGCGTGATGCCGCACGAGCCTACATTGCGCTCGTGCAAGGCGGGTTCCATAACAGCCGATTACAGCGGCTGCGACGGGGTCGTCGCACAGAAGTCCCAAGCAGAGACATTGAACATGCAGCGAAAATTTAGAATAAACACAAGTTATTCAAAAGAAACTCTTTATTGATATTGAAACAAAGGTTACAATGGGACGCAAGACCAAGATTATAATCACTCAAGCTCAATCTTCTCACATTACAAGTCACTCAGCTCTCTCTCTCTCTCATCTCTCAATACATGTCTTGAGCCAGCGGATGCTTCGGATGGCGACGTCCATACATTATGTCTCGTATAAGTCTTGACTCCACGCGGTCGTGCGCTACGAATTGCCAAGGAACTCCACGTCTTGACGCATCCCAGTGAGCTCCGTACCACGAGCTTCTACCTGTTCCTGTACATTAAAACTATATGGGTGTCAGTACTCAACTGTACAGGTGGAATGAGCTCCTCGTCCACCCATACCAAACCAACACGTTTTATTTACTTTGTGCAACATAGTCCATTCTTATCAATTGTCTTTCTAGTCTTGTCTTAGGATCAATTTTAGGACCGACGCCTTGGCCTATTTTGTATCTCTAGACCATCCCGTGCTTGCAATAACAACGTTAACCTATCAAGTCGTATTTGCCTTACGGCCCAAAATCAGAGACGCGACTACGCGATAGTACCCAACTTCCTTGTGATCGTGCTACAAATCCATCGTGCCGTACCTCATAACTCAGTGTGACTTAACCATATCACCGCCTCGCGGCTCTTGCTACTTTGATCACCAACTGACCCAATCAAGACTTGTGGGCTAAGTATCACTCGACCGAATTTTCCTTGCGACGTTTTCTGACTTAAACTCAAGATGACTCAAACCCAACTTATACAACTTATATGTCGACCACTTAAGACTTGACGCTACATCTCGTACCGAAGCACGTTGCCTACGTTGAAACCATATCTTAGGCCCAATATTGTGTTCTAACTGTACACACGCATTTAACTCAACTCAATCCAAAGGCACACATGCGGGTTGCCGCCATGCTGACTCATCTATATGAATTGGTCACTGACTTCCAGAGCCATCTTGGACTCCATAGCTAGTTAGGCGGCCGTACTTGCCAGCATGAGTAGCGACCTCCGCTGGAAGTCTCTGCACTAACCTGTGCGGTCATCCATCACTGCTTACCATGTCTCTATCGCAACGGTCCCGTGGGCCACCCGGGTCTCCGTTCGAGAGACAAACCCACCTTGTCGACAAGTTGTCCATGACCATGCAAGACTCAACTCAACTGACGTCTCACACAGTCGTTCTACCTCTAGTGTAACCATCTCTTTCAGGGCCAAGTTCAATACTTCTCAAATATTAGACCGCCTCGACGACCTATAGTCGTGAGTATTCTTCTTTCTTGCCCTATCATTTCTTTCAACTCAGGAACAACTATCTGAAGCCCTTTATCCAAACTTTTATAAATCAACCGTGGCCTGTGCCTTAAAACACTAAGTCTGTGACATCGTGCCTTAAACCAACTTGAACTCTATGCAACACCACCACCCAAGTCATACTCTATATGACAGGCCTTGAGACCGTAAGACTATGTGGTTATACTCTACCATAGAACTCATATGACTGTGCTTGTTACTACTCCAATAGCCTAACATAACTTCGCCTAACTTATGACGAGCAAGGGCTGCGTCAAGCTTTACCTTGATAGAACGTACCGTGCACTTGCTCGGCTTAAACAAACAAGTTATTTGGTTGCCTAGACTTATGCCACAAGCTGTACAATGTAGCTTGACCAATGGGGAGGGCTAAGGCTACGCCAAGCCTTGGGCAATGTATCATACATGCTTTATCAAGCATTCATGCGGGCGACGCCTATGACTTAGGCTACGTTCATATCTTCGCTTACTCAACCAACATTCCTTCTTCCAAGCCACAGGGCGAAGGATCGAGTGTTATTTTCAAAGCACGCCGTGCACCAACTCTAAGCCGACCGTTGGATCTTTCCATTTTCTAACTCGATTCGACTCGTCAGAATTATTCCCTTATCTATGTGGATTCGTCTTTTTTATTATCAAGCCTACTTGTGCAAGTTAAAAAAATATGCGAATTATTATGTGAAGTCTAAGATGAGGCAAGTTCACCGAAACCACCCACCTGAGCGAGCAGTCGCCTCGACCGAGCGATGTCTTCGAGTTGCTGTTGCAAGGCTAAGTTCGAACGCCGTCGGCATTTCGATTACTCCGATTGACTGAGCGGGACGGGGAACTACACACCGAAATTATTAAAAGATTGCGTGCTAAAGAAGAAATCGTAGGATAAGTTTTTCGTATCTTTTCCACCATTCTAAAGATAAAAACATAATCCACAAGAATTATCATCTTCATCATAAGAATTTAAATACAATGACAATTCTTGAGTTGGTAGGGAATATTATTTTTCTTCCTTTCTAGTATACTCTTAGCATGATACCTTGAGCGGTTGTACTCGGTCGTCTTGATATAACATTTTTTTATATAAACTAATTAGACTATCTAAACATTTCTTTAATTTCTAATTCTAAACTACTTACCTCAACGTTTATGTTGTCATGATATCGTCTAACAAAATAACTACACCATCTACTTTGATTTTCGGATATAAAATCGTAGTAAAAAAATATAAAAGAGATATTTCACGTCAATATTTTTGGAAAATTGTTTCTATTTGACATAATCAAACCTGGAGCATTTATATATTTTCAAATAAATGAGAAATATTAATAATTTATGTTAAAACTAAATGAGAAGTTGGATATTTTTTGGACATGCAACATTGTAAAACAAATCTAAAAGTTCATAAATTGAAGTAGCAACCAACCAATTATTATCAGTTTTTTGGTGATCAAAACTTGGATTATATTAGTATAGTTTGTAATAACATCTTTATATTTAAAACTGTTGGAGTTCAGTCTGGATTTGGTGACAACATATTTGCGGAACCCAAATTTGGTTTATTTAATTTGATTAGATTTGAATGTCTATAATTGGTGTTATGCTATTTTAGATATAATAGGATTCTTATTAGGGTTCCTATTAAGAAAATCCTATTATGATCTTAAATATGATATTAATGGGATATTGTCACGACCTGCACTCAGTGTAGGGACACGAGAAGTAGGTACGCCCAGCCTACGTCGCAGTATCGGCGGTAGAATGCTGTTCTAGGTTACTATCACAAACTAAATACAATATGATATACTCTCCGAACGGAGGACAAATCACATAAGGTACAACTCAATCACAAATCTAGAGATGGAAATAGCACGATATGATAAATATGAAATCTCAAAAGAGAACATACAAATAGAAGAAAATAAGTCTAAGTGTCCATACGACATAACATCAACATCCAGAAATAATACAACTCAGAATGTCAATACAAATAACATAATGAAAATAAGATAAAGCCTAACTAATCTAGTCTAAGCAGTAGGGATGATGTCCTCAGCTAGAGCTGGATACTCATGTGGGTCCAACTCACAGGAGTCGTCTAGATGGGCTACATAATAGGTTGGACAGAAGTCATCAGTATCATCTATAATATTTTTAACAGGTCCAGTCAGGACAGGAGCGAGCACAATACATCTGACGCAGTTCATATCATGGTAGAAAATATAAAGCATACAAAAGAGTAAGATACATGAACTTTAATAAGATGTACATGAAAATAAGAGATATTTGTAAACTGAAAATATATACATGATAAGTAAGAACTGTAAGTGACTAGTGATTTAGAACACAATATGGTTATATAAATGGGTTAGATTATACAATAAAATGGGACTCCATTATATGTGAGGGCACAATGGACATATACAATATTTTATACAATAGGGAATTTGATCACATAATCATTTCCTACTCACCCTCCCCAATCAATACACAAGGATCCAATCAAGTTACGTCACCTATACAATAGTTTTTACATAAAACTCATGTGATCATGAGAGTACAAGATGTACAATGAGTATACATGAATAGGGGTGTACAATAAATATAAATGTTCGTGAAACGTACATCACAATATGTATTTGATTAATACAAGAGGGATAACATCACAAGAGAAGATCCACATAGTAACAATCCGTGATAACAATTGTGATAGCATCAAGTAAAATAATCTAGAGCAAGAATATAAATCCTGACAAGTATGAAACGATCAGAGAATGTACTCGCCTGATACCCTAAACAGCTGATATGAAAAGATGGACAACTGGAGTCACAGAGTCATAGTTAGAGCAACACAGGTTATAAAGAGTTCAATTTATATGGTAGTTGAATTATAATACAATCTACATGAGTCTAAGTCAATCTAGGTCAAAGTCAACTCTTGGTCAATAATCTAGTCAAATTAGGGCAACTAGTCTAATGTGGTCAAACTAGCTAGAATTTGGTCAACAATGGTCAAACTAGTCTAGGTTAGTCAATTCTAGGTTTAAACAAGTCTATGGCCTAAACAATCAAGTATACTAGTACCATTGCTATCTAACACATAGCCTAAATTAAGGCACATAGCTAAACTACATAGGTAACAAGGCACACAAACTTAGTTATATAATATACATTACATATATATCACATATATTCTTACCCATATAGTACCACCCTAACACATACATATAGATATCATATATCAAGTATATACATATCCTCACTATGAACCATAACCTATATCTATATACTCTCATAATATATATAGATACTATATAACCCAAAAATATATATACCTATCTATATAACCCTTCCACAATCTAACATCACCTACTCAAACTTAAATACTTAGACACTAACCCACTAACACAAGGATACTATATCAATCTTGGTCATATTGGCATCCCAAAACCAATACCTTGGTCATAAGGTAAACTAATCATTTACCTTGAAGGTAAAGGTAATTCATATTTACCTTAAAATACTAACTTGGTATCATGAGATACCAAGATACCCCTCAAATATCTAATTAACTAACTATCTAATGTACTAACATAACATCTTAACTAATATCTAACATATAACCTATAGAGACTAACTTGCTAACATACCAATATCTAGAACTAACATAACCTACTAACATATCAATATCTAACATACTAGATATCTAACATCAAACTATCTAACAACATATCAAATATCTAACAAAATAGTAACCTCTACTATCTAACTAACACTCATACTAACAAATATAACTTACACTAACATATAACAAACTCTAACATATCTAACCCTCTACTAGCCAACATCTAACAAACATACTAACATATATAACTTAACAATAATATATATATATATATATGTACTATATCATACATATACTCGACAATCTTTAATACCTACATTCATTTAATATCCATACTACATAGGCTCATAGGTTACACAAAATGCCTATGTCGTATAGTCAGTCTTCTACTTAAAATCAATACTGTACCAATTGGGCCTTCACTAAATTCTAGGATTAAAGTATGTCGTAGCCCTTTGTGTTAGCTTTCCGAATTTCAAAAGGATCGTATTTTCGTGTCCAGATGCTCCCAGAATCGCGAAAACACCGAAACGCATTCGTCTTTCGGACAGCTAACACTCAAATCGTTTACAGAAAGTTGTAGAATGTATTTTACCTATTAATACATATATTTGAAAATCTAACTTTGATACGATTCTTTTAAAAAAAGCGGATGATTAATCGGAGTTCTAAGCTAAAAGTAATAAAATTTCTAAATTGCTATGACTACTAAAAACGTGGATGAATATTATGACGAATTTGGGTTATTTAGACAAAAGAAACACATCTCACTCTCCACACCACTCAAGACACACATTAAACCACACTCCCCTCTCCTCTGACACAAGTACACCACTAACAACATATCTACACACATCTGGATATATGAAATATATCTAGATGTGTGTAGACTAAACCACTTAGATCTAACCATGGGTATCCAAATGAAACTCATTCTAACCATCCTAACTAACATCAATCCATCCTCTAACATGTCTAAAACTGAAATTAAAATATAATTAAACCTATTAGACATTAAACCAAACATATGAGGTGTCCTAATTTGAGATCTAATAAGTATGACACAAGACACAATTCTAACTTGCTTTAGAGAGCTCCAAATGGCCTCAAACTTGAATCTAAAGGGGGTACATACATGGGGATGGATCATATGGATTCAAAACTAACTAATATACATAGAAAATCAATTTAGAGGGTTAATTTGCCTATTGGGAGTAGGATCCCAATGATACTCTCAAGGACACAGCTCCGATACGAAGATTCTTTCAAAATGGACACTCCTCTTTACACTTTGCTCCAAATCTTTTCTAGAATCCTTCCTTGGTAGTATGAGAAGGTTGGATAAAAGTTTTGGTGGAGGAATGAAGAGATTTGGAGATCAAATCAAAGAGGGAAGCTCTCTAATTTAGGGAAGAACACTTTGTGAAGGAAAAGAGGCAAGATAAAATAAAATGAAAAAAAGGAGGCTAACCTACCTATAGTGGCTGCCATTAAACCCTATTTGGGCCTTGGAAGAAAGCCAAATAAGGCCTCAACCAGTCCTCTTGGTTGATTTAAAGTTAGGTTCAAGTTTGGGATCAAAATGGTTAAATTTAAGCCTCTAACTTAACCAATCTAACAAGTGGGATTAGTCTAAACTTACTAATTTACTTAGTGGGGTTTGTGGGCCATGACTAACTATTCTTGGGGTCCTGTCTAGAGTCTAAGCTACCTGGGTCACTAACACAAGTCGGAACGAAACAAAACTCAATTCCGACTAAACAAATCCGGTAAAATCAATATTAAAATATAAAAATTCCCAAATTTTTAAAATATAAAAATGACCAAATCACAATACATTAATTTAAATATTAATAAAATAATCTAAAATTTACCAATTAATCAAAATTCTAAATAATCCGAATTCACAAAATGACCAAAATACGCTTAGCCTAAAAAGTGGTAATTAGCTAATCTAATCACATGGGTTAGGCCTCCATGGTCATAGTTAGTCTCTAAGCTAAACAGCTTTAAGGTTACACTAGCAAAACACCAAAATCACAAATCACCAATTTAAATAGTTTTAAATTAATTAAAAAATTGCCAAAAATCATAACATGATTTAAATCTTATTATTTAATGATTGAAATTATAAAAGTTCAAAATTACCCTCATTTTAGAAAAGTGGGTGTTACAGATATTTTAGGTATAATAGGATTCCTATTTTATTCCTATTTAGGAAATTCTATTATGACCTAGAATATTATTTTTTTATCCCATATATCTAGGGTGAGGTTTGAGGCAGAAAGACATCACAAAGTTGAGATTTAGGGAGCTCATCCACAAGAGATCTAAGAGAAAGTCCATACTTTGCTTTTAGGACTTCGCCATACAAGATAGAATGTATGAGGAGATCTGATTAAACTTTGTTTAGGAAAATTGCTATGGGTTGGTGAGAGATTTCAATTATAATCTTTTTTTTTACTTCTTGAGTATGGTGAGAGGGTTGAATCTATTAGGTCAAAGGGTTCAACATTGATTTTTGTCAATCTTATAATTTCATCCGAGTTATATAGATTGTGATTTATCCAGGCGTAGTTACCGCAATATACTTATAATTATCTGTGCTAAGTGTTCGTTAGACAGGGGTTGGTTATTTTAGGTGGGTTGGCCTAAGTTTTCGTTGTGACAACATTTCATATACATTATTTGAGCGCTTGTAGGGCATGTTCGATTCCCAACATCTGGTATCAGAGTGGAGGTTCGTTCGTTCTACTTTGATACCAACAAAAAATGATTTCAATATCAAATGGTTATAATTCCATCTATATGGTACAACTTTAACAAATCTCATAAATGTCAAAATTGTGCACGTAACTTCTTAAACTCTTGTTGCCTACTTGAAGATGTGTACAAACTACTTAGACATGATCTAATATGTTCTAAATTTGCTAAAGAAAATAAAGATATTCTTGTACAGTTAAATTAACAATATGACAAGCACATCTTATATAAAAAAAATCGTCCTTTTATTACATGCAGACCTTGAGATCTTTAAATATTGATACTAGCATTAAAGAAAATTGAAAAAATTTATTATGAATATCATATTCACGTACAACTTGATATATGACTCTACCGATTGCATATTCAGTATGTAGAAATTCCATTGGTCTTAGACAATGAATTCATTTTTGTTAAACCTATTTCACATCTAAATCATGTGTCCTGATAAAAATAAAAAGATAATTATTTTTACGAGTTCATATATCAGAAGTTAAAGAAAAATTACTAAGATTTAAAAAAACTATCTTTCAATGCTGCTTTTCTTTTTCAAAATTTTTAACAGCTTCTGCTCTAGTAGTAGATCTAGAAACTATAGTAAAATATAGAGTAGTACTTGCGTAGTCATAATATGATTCACTCTCACCAAATACAAAAGATTTTTTTATCATAAATAAGATAAGTTGGTTTTGTTATGAGCATCAGAATAATTAAAGTTTCATATGGAAGATCCTTTAAGATGGGTGCTTAACTGTGTTTGTCTAGCATGTAATATGTCATTACCATCAAAGTATCCGTGCCGTCATTTTTTTCATAAAGAATTTTTGTATTTCTTACATTTTGTACCTCTAGATATTGGTTTTTGGTCTTTGGAATCTAGGTTTATTTTACCTCACAATCAATAACCAATAATTTATCAAAAGATTCCGATAAAACTATTAATTTTCTAGTTTAAACATTAGTATTAATACTTCTAACTTATGGAGGTGATATTTGTGTCGATGGCATAAAATCTTCTACATGATTATTACTATAATCAAAACTATTATAGTAGTTGTAACATTGTTTTGAAATACCTTGATAGGGATTGTTAGAACTAGTAGCATTATTATGATCCATGCTGTAAAATTCAAAATTTAAAAATAATAAAATGAGGGAAAATTCCAACTAAAAATAAAAAGAGAGGAAAGAAAATTAACTAATCAAATTTTAATACAGAAAAACTAATTTATTTTTAACATTTAAAAACTTCTTAAACCTCAACTTGATTTCTTCTAAAGTCGGATGTAGAATTTTTACGACTTTGTGGTGGTCGATCAAGTTGGAACCACTAGAAAGTTCCACTCTAGTCTCTAAAAAGTTGTACTTCAGTCTCGAGAAAGTGGCTACCTCACAAACTAAATGTATTGGAAGAGAGAAAGAAAATTTGTTTGCAGAATTATGTCATATTTATAAAAAAAAATTGGGTGTCAAATTACCACTAATGTCCTTACAATATATGTGTTAAAAGGGTATTTTGGTCATTTTTAGCAAAATGACCAAAATATCCTTCAAAAATGGTCAACAAGTGTATATATAGGGCGTATTTTGGTAAAAGTACCCCTTACACTAATATGGCTATTGGGAGGGATAATTTACCAAAATACCCCTATAGTTATATTGGGAATATTGGTAAATTGCCCTCTAAAGTATTTATTATTATAATAATAATAATAATAATTATTATTATTGTATATATATATATATATATATATATATATATATATATATATATATATGGGCCAGCGGAAGGGGGACGGTGGAGACCGGGTCACTACTATGCCTAACCCGGGTCACCGACCGAGCCGGTTTGACTAGGCCAATCGTTAAAAAAATAGTTCATTTGGGTTTGCCGATCGGGCCGGGCTATCGACCCCCAAATCCAAACCCAGACTGAACCCGAGTATATTACGGGCCAATCGCCAGCTCGTTGACTGGACACAGGCCTGCTTAAATCGGGTTCGACCGAATCTGGCTCGGGTTTTCTGGCTACTAGGCTATTTGACACCTTGAGGGCTACCCCATGTCAATCATAGTCCAACCTTGATATTATTTAACTAAAAACTATCTTGGCAAAAATGTACCGTATAAAAGCTACAATCAAAGATGAATCAGATAGTGAACGAAAGTTCCAAATTTAGTACAGCTCATAACCAAATTAGAACCAAATCGGTCTAAGTCTATGTCAGGTCCGGGCTGAATCGGGTCTTTGTCGTGTCCTATTCCACTACTAAAATATGGAGAATAGGGGTATGACACGACCACCTACGTACTACGAAATACACCAGTATCCTATATTACGGTCACGATTGTAGCCTCCCTTCCCTGAATTTTTTTTGAAATATTTATTTTATTTGATTTAAATAGTGATTTTAGAAATTTTAGAAGTAATTATTTAGTTAGTTTTTACGGTATATAATTTTAGTCATGGTTGAGTTTTGAAGTACCAGACGACTAGGAATCATGGTACAGATAGTGTAGTGGCGTGCTTTGACTAGTGTTTAGCCATGGTAGGGGAATGCCGAGCCATAGGAGTGTCCTAACTAGGAAAACCAGGCCAAGTTATAGCATGACCATTATAAATAAGTTTAATTAATTATTATTATATTTATTGACTTGTAGGAGACCCGTTTGTGTCGATTTAGCCCGAGCTGAGCCCGAACCGAATCCAAGCCTATGTGGGTATGCAGTGAGACCAGGGACGGCCCTGTAGTCATATTTGTGCGGGTACAAATATTCCCAAAATTATTTTAGGTATTGAGGTACATTTTTAACCATTTGAATATTTGTACAAACTGGTATTTTATTATTAAATATTGTTTTACAATGTTTGTACAATTTTTTGGACCCAGACAAAGGTGAATAGTATAGATTCACCAAACCACCATTTAATTATTTTATTATTATTTTATTATTCTGTGGTGATTAAATAAATATATTTATTACTATTAGATGTTATTAATATTGGTTATCTCCTATTTTCGAAAATAAATATATTTTATTGTTACTAAATTGATATTCTATTTTAGGAATAGGATAATATTTTTATATTATTATATTAATACATTTTTTGATAAATATATGTGTATATAGATAAATGTACGTATATACGTGTATATGTATATACGTGTATACGTGTATATAGATATATATATATGTGTGTATACGTACATATATGTGTATGTGTAGATGTGTATATAGATAAATATATGTGTATGCGTGAATATGTGTATACGTTTATATAGATGACTATATATATGTATGTAAGCATATATATATATATATATATATATATATATATATATATATATATATATATATATATATATATATATTTTTATATATATATATATATATATATATATATATATATATATATAAAATATATATATATATATATATATATATTTTATATATATATATATATATATATATATATATATATAAATATATATATATATATATATATATATATATATATATATATATATATATATAAATATATATATATATATTTATATATATATATATTTTTATATATATATAAATATATATATATATATATATATATATATATATATATATATAAAAATATATATATATATATATATATATATATATATATATATATATATATATAATATATACATATATATATAAAAAATATATATATATATACATATATATACATATATATATATATATATATATAAAAAAAATATATATATATATATATATATATATATATATATATATATATATAAAATATATATATATATATATATATATATATATACATATATATATATATATATATATATATATATATATATATATATATATATATATATATATATATATAGGTATACTTTAGTTGCTAAAGAAGAATAAGAAAAAGAAAAAGAAAAGAAAACAATGCAGAATCCCACAAGAGCATGGGATTGGGAAGGCCCAACCCATGCTAACAGAGCAGCAGCATTCGACTTACAACCGATCCTAAGCAACCCGCGACTGCACAGAACCCGACCCCTCGGTTTATATAGAGATTGAGAGAGTTCGAGAGGAAGAGTTATTCCTCGACTAATAAGAAAACCCTAAAACCCGAATGCAAGCCCCCACCCCCGAAGACCAGGCGTCGCCGCGCGTGCCTGCCCAGTGCCGGCGGCCAGCCAGAGCGCCACCAGGGCCGGTCGTGCGTCGACAGTGCATGCGACAGCAACAGCAAGCCGCAGTAAGGTATGCCACTTCGCAAACCCGTATCTCTCTCGATTCTCGATCGATTTTCGATCTGTAAAATAGTTTGGACAGCCCTCATGATCGACTAAGAGCCCTGCTATTGGTTCATACCGAACTGGATGGGATTCGAGAAGAAATCAAATCACGAAACCATGAAAAACTTGTCGAAACTGAACAGTATTTCGAATCCAAACACCCAACTTGGCGTCGAATTTCCCACCAACCTATTGTTCAAATCATCAAACTTTCTGAACATGAGTTAATCACAACATATAGGGCAAGAAAATTCCAGTAGGAGGTTTGTAAAGTTTTGCTTTGTACAGAAAAATATACACATGTGAACTTGGTCAAAAACCTGTTTTAAAAACTAAAAATTTCTTCGATACGACGTGCGTACCGCCAATCCGGGAGATGTGGTCGTGAACCGAAAGCATCAAAAGGTGCGTAATAGTTTCGTGGACTTGTGGGCTTTGACGGAATTCAAATTGGTCGCGTGTGCACCACGAATTTGAGGCGTATCCATCGAAATTCACCGTATCGGCCACTGCAAATTCTTTAATTACTTTGTGCACGCTCGTCAGATTGAGACAAAACTTGCGCCAACAGGACCGTATCATTTTTTTGGTCCTGTATGCCAAGTTTGGTCCGATTCTGAGATAGTTGATTGGATCGCCGTTTTGTGGGCCCCACGGTCCGATTCAACGGGCGATTTTGTGCACGGCCTACCGGAATCCAAAACTGGACATACGGTTGGGTTCGTATCAGAAAACCTGACCTATTGACATATAGTTTGACGACTTTAGAGACCGTTGACTCTGGCACGCATTTCGGTGCAAAGCGGGTCCAACGGCGGATACCGTTTTGTTCGAAATTACCGTTTTACCCCTGTGTCCAGAATTGGATTTAAGGACAGGCAATTCTAACTAATTTGACTATTCTGAGACTGTTGGCATTGTCTGTTTCAGCTTTTGGAGACAGTTGTTATGATTTGGACTTTATGGCTTATCAATCGACTATATATTTGTTGGATCTGCGTGCAACCACCAGACAAGTATACCTTGCCTCCCTCTACAGTTTTACTTACATGCATTTTCTTTCCTTTCAGTCATTTGATTGTTTATGGACATGTATTTTTTGTGTTATTTTTTGTGTAGTTGTTTTTATTGTTTATAGCCGTGTTCATGTTTGGCCTTGTGTTTCATGCTTGGAGTCTCTCACCAGTACCTTGCTTGAGTCGTGTCATAGAACGAGTGCGTGTAATAAACTGCCATAGCCTTGATTATCGTTTTACACAACCAGAGAGTCCACACTCTTGACGAGGGTTGTTTGGTGCACCAGAGAGTCCACACTCGGGACGAGGGTGTTTGTCGTGATCATTGGTAAATCAGAGAGTCCACACTCAGGATGAGGGTTGACCAATTACACCAGAGAGTCCACACATGGGACGAGGGTGTCTTTCCGTAAGCTAACCAGAGAGTCCACACTCGGGACGAGGGTTAATGCTTAGTTCAAACCAGAGAGTCCACACTCGGGACGAGGGTTTGGTTCTTCCATTGATCTCGTGTTTCGTTCATCCGGCAGTTTATTTATGCGTAGTTGTTCTAGTGTTCGTGTTCGTATTCGTATTCGTGTTTGTATTCATTTTCGTGTTCGTATTCGTGTTTGTGTCCGTGTTCGTGTTTGTAGTCATTGGTCGTGTTCCCGGTTTTCTTGTTTATTTTCTTGTATATGATAAAACTGTTAGATATGCATGTATATTATGTATCTTGCTATGTCCTGTGAGGACCTGATGTTCTCCTCAGGTTTAGCAGTCGCATTGAGTTAGCTAGTAGTTCTGGGTGGCAGAGGATTTACGATCCTTGTGGATTTCGGATGCGATGGTTCGCTTGTGGGATTCAGGTATCATTGTTGCGTTGTTATCCTTTCATGCTTTCTTACTTTATTATGTTTCCTGATTCAGTTTAGACTCTTGTTACTCTCTTTAGAGTCTTGTCAGACATATATGCTAGTGGGCTGCAGACCACGACCCATAGTGTTCACTCATGTTTTATATACTTATTGTGGATTGAGATATAGATTTGTTTGCCATGATTTGGCAGTATACCATAGCCTTGACAGCATTTGCGTATCCTAGTCGTGTTGGAGTCCGTTTGATACGTAGCTGGCTTGCTCACGAGCTCGCGTTCGAAAAGTGGGTGCGGGTCGTGACAACGATTGTCCCTAGACATGTGAGAATATACTACAATACAAGCCTCATACGACCACATAGTGTCATGTCTGGATTCCATAGAATCTACAGTCGTCCCCCAGACATGATGTCGTGCAAGCCTAAATTCCACTCGCATAAGGCAGGGTCATAAAGTTATCTAAAACACAAAAACAAATATAGTATGTAGAGAAATTGAACACTTACATAGAAGAAAACATTGCTTTATTGATATTGAAAATTATTTACAAGACTCCATCACATAGGTTGCCGTGCGAGCTAACAAATTGACTCCAAATGAACTCTGATGAGATAGTTGTTCCATTCATTACACACCTTTATACAGCCAAAATATTCAAAATAGCTGGAATTAGAGAGAGTTGAGTCATTTCCATTGGACTAACACAGGGTCTTCAAAGGTTGGGCAAGCCTTCACACTCGAGCAAGGCTTCAAAAGGTTCAAACGTCACCTTCAACTATATGGCACGCGCTTCCTGGTTCGTAACACCTATAGAGAGCGAGGGTCAGTACATTGTCTTGTACGGTGAATGATTAACTAAATCCCACACTATAATTTGTTCAAGAAGTTATGTAAACATATAATATATTTTCTAACCATCCTAATCAATTGCATGTAAATATTTGATAAGGCATATCATATGAAAGTTATGTTCAATCTTACCCATGGTATAGTCTTCTCGTCTGTTTAAAAGCTACCATGTTCTCTCCTGTCAGATTTATATCAATAGCTAAACAGTGTGTAGGTGGAGGTCACTGGAAATTTAAGCCATCCTGGACGTATAGTTTAGTTTAGATGATAAAATTTTTAACACAGGTAGCGAACCCTGCTAAAAGTTCTCGAATAACCCATGCTAATATCCAACACAACTATCTTGCTTTCTTTCTAGGCTGATTTAGTATCGTGGACCCGGGTTACCATTCGAGGAAGCAAAATCTTGTGCACAAGTTGTCAATGAACGTGCGTGACTAAACTAGTTACTCAAGCATAGTTTACAAATTCATAAGAGCTTAACCAATACAATATGTTCTGCCTAGTCATAGCAACATTTATTCATCGATTCCTTTTTTGCTTAACACAGTTCTATAATAGGAATAACATAAGTAAGCATGTAGTAGTTCATGATCTAACAGTTATATAGCATATATACATAAGTAAACATACAATAGTTCTATGGTTTACTTCTATGGAAATAAGTATTTCAACTTTGTTTCTACGCATCTACATATAATATTTAATTTTTCCAGTATCACAGGTTGATTGGAGAACAAGAGGGTCAAGAAGAGAAAGGTCAAGCCACTCACCATTGATTGAATGGGATGAGAGAAGGAGGTCATCTACTCTATGCATCTCCTATACGATCATCTGCAATCACAAGCAAAGGATCTATACTCTATCATTTCTATCAAAATTTGATATGAAGTGTGAAGTTCAAATAACACAAGCAATAAAATCTAACATCGAAAACATATTCATAAAACCAAAACTAAAAGAGGCAAGTACGACATCGAAAAAAAAGTGGAGAGGTCTCTCGCGACTCAGTGGCAGAGTCCTTCCTCGAGACGCAACCCGCTGAATATGGGACGTGATTCCGAATAAACAAATCCATAACAAAGACATGATGTTGATTCAATCTGTCACGATCAATCGATACCAACCGTATTTCTTATTCGTGCGTCTCGCGAACGAGGAACGGGGCATGATGTTGGGACGCACTACCAGAATCTTTCAGATAAGCGACATTTGTAGACATCGCTAATGCCGACCAAAATGTTGCTAATTTAAGTTAGCGACGTTTCTAGCATTATTTTGGAAATGACAGAAAAAGCGTGCTGCTAATCGGTAAAACGTCGCAAAACGTCGCTACGACGACGTTAATTAGCGACGTTACAAACGTCGCTAAGTAGCGACGTTATTTGCGACGTTCGTGTATGGTCGCTGTTTAGCGACATTTTAGCAACGTTTTGGCGATGAAAGATTTTTTGCCACGTCAGCAATTTAGCGACGTTATTAGTGACGTTCATAAACGTCGCAACGTAATAGCGACGCTAAGAACGTCGCTAAGAACGTCGCTAAGAACGTCGCTAAATAAAAAAATAAAAAAAATACAGAATCCAGAATGCAAATGGAGCTGGAACTGGAGATACAATCCAGAGATTGGCACAGTACTAATTCATATATGTTTTGTAATTCCAAAAAAGAAACAAACTAGTAGATAGTCCAGTACAAAATATATCCACAAAGAAAGTACAACTGGTAATAAGTACTAATAGTCCAATACAAAATATATCCATAAAACTGTACTACACTAATGACAACCACGCAGCTCACGTAAACGCTCAGTGATACGATCATGCAACCACTTCGAATAAGTGGGATCGACGGCGCCAAGAGAGATGCAGTCCACTGCAGGTGCTGGATGAATGGAACTCCCGATCTCACTAGCTACCGTTGTCACTTCCTTCTTAACAGTAGGAGGAGCCACCTCAGCATTCAGTGTTTCTCTTAAACGACGTGCCGCTGCTCGGGTCATGGGTACCATCTGGTAAGATCGATATTCACAAAGAATATAATTGTAACATAAGCAAGCTAACTAAAGGAATGATCATCTCATTTGAGTACATTTTTGAAAGCAGATGAAAATGTTATATTCGATTTTTTGCCCAAGTGTGAGAACGGATAGCTCAGAACACAACCAAAAATTTATTCAAACATACATTAGTGTGAATCGTCTATGTTCTGTACATATGGTGTAGTATATGTTCTTATCGTATCTAGTATCTGAAGAATGTAACAAAATCAAGATGAACTCACATAATGTAACACTAAGACATCATCTACTACTATATAAGATATAGTGATAGGTTGTCATATCATCATTGCCGAGGGATGAGGGTCGGAGGACAGTTAACTTTATCTACAGCTACATAGTTTCTATCTCGCTAGTCGAATGGCTGCAGGGACTATGTCCTAATAACCATGTTGTACCGTAGATTAATGCAAATGGAGCTGGAACTAGAGACAAAATACAGAATCCAATCCTTGGGTTCACCGAAAAAAATACAGAATCCAAAATACAAATGGAGCTGGAGCTGGAGATACAATCCAGAGATTGACACAGGACTAATTCATATATGTTTTGTAATTCCAAAAAAGAAACAAACTAGTAGATATCCAATACAAAATATATCCATAAAGCAAGTGCAGCTGGTAATAAGTACTAATAGTCCAATACAAAATATATCCATAAAACTACACTACACTAATGACAACTACGTAGCTCACGCAATTGCTCAGAGATACGATCACGCAACCACTTCGAATAAGTGGCATCGACGGCGCCAGGAGAGACGCAGTCCACTGCAGGTGCTGGATGAATGGAACTCCCGGTCTCACTAGTTACCGGTGCCATTTTCTCCTCAACAGTAGGAGGAGCTACCTCAGCATTCAGTATTTCCCTCAAATGACGTGCCGCTGCTCGAGTCATGGGTGCCATCTGGTAAGATCGATATTCACAAAGAATATAATTATAACATAAGCAAGCTAACTAAAGGAACGATCATCTCGTTTGAGTACACTTTCGAAAGCAGATAAAAAAGTTATATTCGATTTTTTGCCAAGTGTGAGAACGGATAGCTCAGAACACAACCCAAAATTTATTCTAGCATACATTAGTATGAATCGTCTATGTTATGTACATATGGTGTAGTATATGTTCCTATCGTATCTAGTATCTGAAGAATGTAATAGAATCAAGATGAACTCACATAATGTAATACTAAGACATCATCTACTACTATATAAGATATAGTGATAGGTTGTCATATCATCATTGCCGAGGGATGAGAGTCGGAGGACAGTCAACTTCATCTACGGCTATATAGTTTCTGCCTCGTCAATCGAATGGCTGCAGGGACTATGTCCTGATTACCATATCGTACCGTAGATTAATGCAAATGGAGCTGGAGCTGGAGCTGGAGCCAAAATACAGAATCCAAAATACAAAATACAGAATCCAATCCCTGGGTTCGCCAAAAATATAAAAACAAAGATTGACACATAGTACTGATTCATATTTGTTTTAAGTGTGAGAACGGATGGCTCAGAACATAGCCCAAAATTTATTCTAGCATACATTAGTGTGAATCATCTATGTTCTGTACATATGGTGTAGTATATGTTCTTATCGAATCTAGCATCTGAAGAATATAACAGAATCAAGATGAACCCATAAAATGTAATACTAAGACATCATCTACTACTAAAAGATATAGTGATAGGTTATCGTATCATCATTGTCGAGAGAAATGGGTTGGATTGCCGTATTTAGAATAATACCAATCCAACCCATTTCATGAATAAAATGTTACCAATTAACCAACGAACAAAACTACTTGTTACAAATATCGACACTATCGGTGCTTTCGAATCGGAGTATCAGATTTTTCGGTGTCGAAAAAAAATAATTATTACTAAATTATTAGATTTTTTGGCACTATCAGTGCCCCTGACCAAGCCCCCCCGCACCCCCCCTACACCACCCCTAACCCTAAATCAAACCCTATCCCTAACCCCTCCCCTACCATTCCCCTCCCCTCCCTAGCCCCCCTCACCCTCCTGCTCCCCTCTCCCACCAACCACCCCTAACCCTAACCCGAACCCTAACCCTAACCCTCCCCTCCCTCCTCACCCCCAGCCGCCCTCACCCCCCGTCCTTTTCCTCCACACCCACCCACCTCTAACCCGAACCCTAACCCTCCCCTCCCTCCAGCCCCCCTCCTCACCCCCAGCTGCCCTCACCCCCGCTGCCCCACCCCCCAGCCACCCCCACTGTCAACCCCTTGACCAATTTTTCCTCCTATTTTTTATTTTTCTTTTATTGTCCAATATATAATTGTTATATATATATATATATAGTATATTACTTAAAATATCAATAAGGGGACCCAGGAGTAAATAGAGGCATTTCAGGGGCTGAGGTGCAAAAGTTTCAAATTCAAATATTCTTTAAAACCGAACACTTATCCCCTGTATTCAAATCCAGTTTTGAAATAGGGATAAACCTTCACTATAGCTTAGATAAAAAGAAATCAAACACTTCCTATCTCCTCCAATCCGATCACAAAGGAGTATATATATTATACAGAGGCTTGGCCGATCCCGAAACTCCTCGACGAACCCTAGAAGTCAATTTTTCTCTGTCGTAAGAACAATATAGGAGGAGGAAGAGGAGGAGTAGTCAAGTTCCTATTTCAATCCAAGGTAATCATATTTACAACTACACTTGTAGATTACGGTCATCTACCAAGCATGAGATTACGAACTGTAGGTGTTTGTAATTATGTTAAAGAAGTGTCAGTTCTTGTAACTTGGATTTACACACCACACCCTGTCTCGACTGGCGTAGTATGGGTATATCTGGGTACCTAGTATCAATATGCAAGTACTATGTAGGTAGGTATGTGCCAGGGTTCAACCTCTGGACATCCTATTGGTCTGAATTACAGAAAGGCAGGTAGGTATCAGCTAGGTACATAGGATGGGCAATCGAGTAAGTACAAGCGATCTGTTACCTATGGTAAGACCTAAAACCATTTTTTGTGACAGGAAGACCAAGCCTCAGACTTATTACTCAGAGCTGAGTCCACTTTGTCACCTTTAAGTTTCTCCTACAAGTCCCTGTTGAGACTAGTGTTACAAACACACAGACCAACAGACCTTGGGATCCCATCTCACATCCTGAAACCTAATAAGTACTAGGGCTACCAAATTGTACATCCAAGTGTCCAGGTCATGTCTAATGGGGAGGGGACAGGTTATCAGGGTAGCACCCCAATCCCAGGAAACCCATAAAGGATGAGTACCCCAGGTTGTTATATACCTGGGTATCAGGGTGAAGCCTGGAGTGCCCTGCATGTCAGCAGTGGTACCAGGATTATCCCTGTGTATTAACTGAGATTTAGGATTCTATATTTTTGATGTCAGGAGCACTGGAATAGGGTGTATCCCATACCCCAGTATCCAAGGGATAACCAGCTAGTGCAACAACATGAAGGAAATTGGTGATGTGTACCTGGTCACATATAGGACTCGAGTACATTGTCCATCCCCTCTTCTAACTTTCAGCAGCAGGGTGAAGCTGCAGGGGATTATGTTATTCTTAACCAACAGTAGAGAGTTTGTAATATCTGTATTTTGGGTTTAAGATAATTAAGTCACTATCCTTTGGAATGTGGTCATCTCCTTCTTGATTTTAGTTGTGTCCATCTTAAAGCCTCATCCTATTCTATCCGTAGTCCTAGCCATTCATGTAGCTTACCCTCTCTGGTTATAGGGCATATCTGAGCCTCTTATTTTAAGTGCTAACTGTGATAGAAATGAAAACAAAACAACTCTCTTGGAACTGGTTTCATGTTGTAATTTGGTATTTGGTTTAAGATACATTATGGTCTTATTTGGGTTTATGCTTAATAAGGAGAGTAACTAGGTTTCAGTCTCATATTTGGTAGTGTTCTAAATGTCCAAGGAAACTCGAGTAAGGGTTGAATTCACTGGATACAAGGTAGTAGCCTGTTATCTGACAGACCTTGTATAAGTCACTTCAAATAGGGGAAGCATAGCTCAGTCCTGTTAGGCCATTTACCTGTGAGGCCACATCATGTATGCTATTTCAGTCCTGAGGTGGACTATGCAGTCCCAGGTTTTCATGCCTATGTTATGTCCCAACCTGGATTGATGTCTCCTGCATTCATTTGTATTGCTCTCTGAGTTCAGAGTGAACCTCTAAACTCTCGGGATTCAGAGGGAACACTCAGTTCCCTGGTACCTATCATAGTATAACAAAGGGGGGTATGGTTAGAATTCAGGATGGTGGTCAACCTGGAACAGTTGGATAATATCATTTTTCCTTTCACATGAATACCCAAGTTTCTAATTATATGAATCTATGAACCAAAGTGCAGGACAACAGAGAAATGTTGGTCTCCTGCAGTTAATTGTTTCAGACCCAACTGGGTTCTGGCCACTCTGAATACTCCAGCAGCAGAACATCACAAGGTCTGCATATTGGTATAAGACTTTTTCAATCACACTTTAGTCTGTGTTGATCATTAAAGGTTGTCCCTTTTCTTAGGAGCCTTAAGTGTGCCTTAACCTTCACACATGTCTACTTAGTCTTGTTAATTTGGTCAGTAGGAATATCAGTCTACTGCTTGTGGTACTTCGGTGAAATCAGTCCAAAACATATACACTAAACTCAGCCCCACTTTAGTAGATGATTCAGTCCTTAACATTCAATTAGATATTTCATTCCTCTTCTAATTATTCAGTCCCATCTATGAAGTTAGTCCTACCTAACATGCTTAGATGTATCAGTCTTCATTTAGTATCTCGACTCCACCCTTATGATCAGTCACCCTTTGATACTGTCCTACATCCACATTAAGTCCAGTCCCTATTAACCTTTATATTCCTTTTAGTTCAGTCCCCATTTACATATCGGTATCATTTAATATAAATGATGGCTCGAGTATGGGTCTACATGTATCAGTTAGTGTCCTGCTATGTACTGACCTAAATTCTTGTGTTTTTAGTCATCCTTTTACTAATGTTCAGATTTAACCACATCTAGGTTAATGAATCAGTTTTAACAGTTCAGTCCTTGGTTTTGGTGTAGTCCTAACTTAATTCCTAATGTGCAAACTGGTAAGGAAAGCATTTGTGTGTGTGTACAATATTAAGTGGGGAGCAGCAATGCAATGTGCAACAAGTACTGGTTACCAGGGGTAGGTAATTGGTACCAAATAAGGGAGACATAAGGTAGTTCCCAACAAACATGTCAGGAAGCCAATATATCTACACCCATGAGTCAGCTCTATGTACAGTACGCAAGCAAGCAACAAATATGATTAAATGGTTGGTGCCCTTAACCAATTCCCAAACAGGGTTAAGGTATTTCAATACCACTGATAACCATATATAGTACAGGTAAATTTAGGTAAATGTAGCATAGCCATCTTTAATAAGAACCAAACTGTCTGAAGAAAAGACCATTAGACAAATTATACTTGACTTTGAGTTGATTATTGATACTGTAAACTCTAAAAACAAGTTACTTGGACATCGATACGGATTGTAACCCGTACCGCAGCTCAGGACCACATGCAAGTATACCTTGTCTTTCTATACAGCTTTATTTACATGCACCGTTATTTATTTATATCCAGTTTTTCTCATATTATTGACATGTATCTTTCATATTCTGCTTGTGTATTTGTATCATTGCTTTATAGACCGTGTTCACAATTAGCTTTGCGTCTTATTGGTCGTGTTTACCTGTGCCTTGATTGAGTCGTGCCATGGGTCAAGAAGTCATGAACTGAACTGCTTTACCTCCTTATCTTAAAAACTTGATGCTAACCTGCGAGTCCATACTAGGGACGAGGGTTAGTAGTTATCTGTGTCTTAAGCTAACCTACGAGTCCACACTAGGGACGAGGGTTAGTAGTTATTGGTCCACACCTGCGAGTCCACACTAGGGACGATGGTTAGTAGTATATGGTTCACACCTGCGAGTCCACACTAGGGACGAGGGTGATGCTAGCCTGCGGGTCCACACTAGGGACGAGGGCTAGTAGTTTGATCAAACATGTGAGTCCACACTAGAGGCGAGGGTTTGAGTATTTGATTTGGCTATCCATTGACATCGTGATATCGTGTCCTCTTATTTTTCTCCAACAGTTCATCTATGTGTAGACAGTGTACAGATTCGTGTTTATTTCATTGCTTAGTTTTACTTGTTTATTCTGTATTTTTCTCCATGCATAATAAAATGTTAGAAAGGCTCATTTTTATGTATCATGCTAGTCCTCTGAGGACCTGATGATCTCTTCAGGTTTAGCCGAGTTTGAGTCAGGAGCAGACGAGAGGGTTTGAGCCAGCATCAGATCGCAGTGCTTGCAGTTGAGGTGGTCTAGATTAGCAGTTTTTATCCAGTTAGTTACTTCATGTATTTCTCTATTTTTTTCGTCTATTGGTAGTAGATATGTGTCCACCGGACGTGACATTGATTCTTGATATTCAGTTATATTCATTATAGTTCAGTTTCATGTCTTTTCATTTATCTTGATTGTGACATGATTATTCTGTGGATGAGATATAGTTTATTATAAGATTCTAGATTGCCGTGACTTGTGTATAGACAGCGTACTACCGCCATTGCGGCATAGGCTGGGCTTGGACATGCTTCGTATCTGAAAAGCCGGTACGGGTCGTGACACCCACTCACCAACCAACCACCCGCATCTTCCCCTGCCCCTCACCCCCCTATCGGACCATTCTTCTCCCCCAACCACCCTCACCCGCCCTGCCCCTCCCCCCGAGCCACCCGCACCCCCCAACCACCAACAACCAAAATAGAGAGAGGTAGAGAGAGATAGGGGGAGTCACGTACCGGAGAGGGAGGAGAGTCGCCGGAGAGACTGAGAGTCGCCGGAGAGAGTGAGAGCGCCGGAGAGAGTGAGAGCGCCGGAGGGAGGAAGGAGAGAGAGTGAGAGAGTAAAATAGGGAAAATGAATCATTAGGGGAGAATTTAATTAGAATTTAGCGGCGTTCATTTTAATGTCGCTAAATTAGTCGCTATTAGCGACGTCATAGCGACATTTCGTGACGACTAGATCATGTAACTAATATATGTCGTTGTCACGTCACTATTTTTGTTGCTAGTAGCGACTATTAGCGACATTTTACTTAAATGTCGCTAATGTACAAAATTTAGCGACGTTATGCGAACGTCGCTAAATTTATGTCGCTAATGGAGCAGATTTTAGTAGTGACGGGACACTACATTATAACCAACTAAAAAAGTTTCGTCCTCAAAACTTAGGAATAGAACCTACCACTAAGAAAAGAATGAAGGAAACTTTTCTTTCATCTCAGAATCAAGTTCCCAAGTCGACTTATCGATCGAACGGTTCCTCCAGAGTACATGAACGAGAGGGATCACATAATTTTGAAGTAATTTATCATTGCACTCCAAGGCTTTGACATGTTCCTCCATGTACGACAAGTCCGCCTTCAGGTTTAGCTGATCAAAATCTACCATATGAATCAGATCGAGGAAGTACTTCCGTAGTTGTGAGACATGAAAGAAATTGTGCACATTCGATGGTGCTGGCGGCAATATGATTTGATAAACTACTGGGGCAATTCGCTTAAGTATTTCAAAGTTACCAACAAATCTCAAACAAGTTATTTTTTGCTCCAAATCTGGTGAATCCTCACAGTGGCATTACCTTCAGAAACATGTAATCACCCTCTAAAAACTTTAGAGGTCATTGATGGGTGTCGACATTGCTTTTATATCGATACTGTGCCACCTTTAATCTTTTCCGTATCAACTTAACCTTCTGTATGGTCTGCTCCACCAGCTCCGGGCTAAGAATCTGTCGCTTCCCAACTTCATCCCTTGCAAATGGGTGATATGCACTTTCGTCAGTACAAAGCTTCATACAAAACCATATGAATGCAGGATTGGTAGGTATTATTGTATGTAAATTCTGCTAGCGGTCGATGATGTCACAACTTGACTTTAAATCTATTACACAGGTCCTAACATGTCTTCGAGAATCTGACTCACCTGCTCTGTTTGGCCGCCAGTTTGGGGATGGTAAGCTTTGTTAAACTTTAACTTAGTCTCCATAGCCAACTGGTGGCTACTCTAGAAACATGACAAGAATCGCCCATCTCGATCATAGACGATGGATACTGGAATTTCATATAATTGTACTATATCATCAAGGTAAATTTGGGCGAGACAGTCGATGCTCGAAGTAACTTTGATGGCAATGAAGTGCGCTGACTTGGTTAATCAAAATACGATACCAGATGACATCGTTCCTCTATGGCATCTTCGTCAAGCCAATAATAGATATCATGTTGACGTGCACCAACTTCTATTCTGGGATGACGATGGTCTTCATCTTCCCCGCCCAGTCTTTGGTGCTTACCTTTCACCTACGAAGGTCCTTATACATCTTGGTACTGTTTGGATATATGAAATATTTTGCATAGTGCGCCTCCGATATTATCATATTTCTAAGTTCTGTGTCATCCGAAATGCATAGCTGACCCCTTACCTATAACGCTCCGGTCTCGCATTTCGTAAATTCAATCGTCTTACCTGTTGCGATCAGCTCTCGCACCTTCTTCAAATCTAGGTCGTCCTTCTGAGCGGATTTGATATTTTTCAGAAAACTTGTCTTCAGTTGCAGTTGAGCCAGTTGTATCCCTACGAATCGAACCCAAAGTTTGAAGCCTATTTCTTCTAAGTCGTACAGTAGCACGTCGTTGATGGATAGCGAGGCCATGTACTTTTGACTCAGTGCATCCACCACAATATTCTCTTTGCCCGACGTGCAGCTAATCATTAGCACCAACCAATGCCTTTGACACAAGTTCATCTCTTTCTGACTGAAAAGATACTTGAGATTCTTATGGTTTGTATAGATCTTGCACGCCACACCACAATTGTTGCTAACTCTAAGTTATGCATGGGATAGTTCTTCTCGTATGGCTTTAACTGTCTTAAAGCGAAGGATATCTTGTCCCACTTTATGAGCACACATCCCAAGACATGGCCTGAAGCATCGCTAAAGATTTGAAATCCCTCAGTCTCTTTCGCAAGCACAAATATCGGGGCCAAAACGAGCTGTTGCTTTAGCTTCTGGAAGAAGCTTCGCAGTTGTCTGACCACTCAAATGCTACTCTATTCTGAGTGAGGCGAGTCAAAAGCAATACGAGCCTTGAAAGTATTTCAAGAATCAACTGTAGTATCCTACCAAGCCAAGAAAGCTTCAAATCTCAATAGCTGATGCAGGTCATTTCCAATCAACAACAACTTTGATTTTCTTTGGGTCGACTGTAATACCTTCCGCAGAAATGACGTGCCGAAGAAATAATACGCTGCCCAGTCAGAATTCACACTTGTTTAGATTTGCAAACAACTGGTTGTCTCGAAGTGTCTGGAGTACAGTCCGTAGGTGCTCATCGTGTTGCGCTTTGTCCTTCGAATAAATGTAAAACCCACATTTTTGGGATTTTAATTAACAAAAAGTTTTATAATATTTTTATCTAATAATTATAGAATAGTGTAATATTATTATTATTATTATTATTATTATTATTAGTTAGTTAGTTGGAATATGGGCATAATTTTTATTATAAAATTTATTGATTATCTGTATTATTAGATTAATTTATTAACTTTAGCTGGTTTAAGCCCATAACCCGAGCCCATTAACTGATGGTTTAAACCCTTAAACCCAACCCCTACCCAAACCCAATAAGCTAAATACAACCCGTTAAACTCCACTACCTGTTCAACCCAACTTCTCCGCACGATCACCCCCTCTTCCGGATCTGCAACGTATCATTACGTACAGATCAAAAGAGAAGACTCCCGCAGAAACTCCAGAACTCCTTTCTCTCCTAAACCTTCACAAATATTCCCCCATATCCTTCCACACTCCTCTTCTTCCAAAATCGATCACATTCCGATGTTCCCTGTGACGCCCCACACATACAAATACCTAAATCGAGGCCCTTCCATCGCATCCGACCGGCCGACCCAATCGATCGGATGCCGCCAGCCCCCGCACGGCTCTCCCTGGCCATCCAGCGCATCCGTACGGCCCTTCCCGGCCCGCCAACGTGTCCGCACGTCCTCCGACGCTGCTCATACATCCGCCATAGCCACAGCCACCAGTGCCACCCGTGCGCTTCGTCATCGTCCCCGGAACCGCCAGCGTTCGCCCCAACCTACCATCCTCCGTCGCGGCCCATCGACGCCTGGCTAGTGCGACCCCGCGCACCTTCCGCGTGCCCGTCGGCTCCCCGTGTGTGCACGCCGTCCCGCTCGCATGCCCCTGCGCAAGTGCGTCCGTGTCCCATCATTTCGTACGACCCGAGGCCGATGCCTCCCTTCCGTTCTCCTTCTCCAACCTTCCTGTAAGCTCCTAGACCTTCTGCAATGAATTTCAGAATGAGAAACCCAACTTTTTGTCCGACCGAAATTGACAGAATTAAGCTCTGTCAGTTCCAGGATAATTAGTTTCCTAAATTAGAATTGTGATGATTATTATGATTAATTAAATAAATTGATGCATAATAGTTATATTATTATTATTAATAGTAATATTTATGCCATTATAATCGTCGGTTTATTTATATAAGTATTAAGAAATAAATATTAGTTTTTATTAATAAAAGACTATAATTATCTCGTTAATAAATTATAGGCAAAAAGGAATTAGAATCATAGAAGTGTAGTTAATATTTTATGAAATAAATGTTAGTTATATTTCCTTGATAAAACATTTAATTATTTGCATAATTTAATATTTTCTCACTAATTATTAATACAAAATATGTTTTGGTAATAAACTCGTTAAAATATTTAGTTAGCTTTTGCCTTAGCAAAATAAAATTTTAAGATGGTATTTAATTACCACTCTTAAATATATTCCTAAATTAGTAATTATTTCTAACTAAATGATTCTCGTAGGTTTATCAGTACTAAAATGGTATGTTTATATTTAAAAGTATCTATTAAAATACTATGGATAATTTATGTAAATAAAATACTATTTAATTTTAAAGTATTTTTTGGGTATTTTATACAAGTAAATCTAACTAGAAAATTAGTTTATAAAAAATCATTTCTTATTTACTAATAAATAAAATATAGTATTTCTCGCTTTATTTATAAAAATAATAGTTTTGTTAGAAAATCATTTTTACCAATAATTATACGGGGTTAAAAGTATTAAAATAATTATAGCTTTACTTTTCTAAAATAAAAGCCTTGTTAATAATAATTGATCATTAGTAATAGTTGGCGTTATTAATTACAAACCTTAGAATGGTTTCTAAACCAGATTATTAAATTAATGTAGGTTCCAGGGTCTAAGTCTGAGGCCGTTTCCTTGTCCTCTCACAAGCATCGAAAAACCAAGGTAAGTTTCATATTATTCAAACTTGTATTTTAGTGATACTTAAATACATATTGCATCATTGGAACATTGTATCGACACATGGCTTACGGGGTCCCCCGCGGATCCAATTGATTGCTTGGTTGACTCCTTGACTTATTGACTCAGGGACGTTGGGGAGTAGTGCTAACACCTGTGGTCAAAGCCCTTATTGCCTCATTGTGGATAGCTGAAGTCCTACCTCACTTGGGCTGAAGCCGGACCGTTTTTACTAGAACACATATTGTCTCCATCCCCAGCCGGCCACATGATGTTGCACACTCAAAACACTATTGCTAGATATAGATTACATTATATTTATTTTTCAGAGATTTATTGCTTCACTGCTTCTTTATTATTATTTAGAAAATAAATTATATTACAAAATTGCTTCTTATCTCTTAAATTATTCATTAAAAAATGCTGGAATGAATATATATGCTCTTGCTCCCTTCCTGACTGGAGACCAATATTTTAGGTGATTACGATAACGAGGAGCTGGCCTTTAGTTCTTACTACGGACCCGACTTGGGTTCCGAGGAGGTAGCTGATCTCGGACAGGGTACCCAGGAGTTTTAGCCGCACTGATTGTCTAGTTTCTTTCCCTGTTTTGAAGTTGTAATAAGAAAACAAATGTAATAACTTAATACTTTCTGTTTGTGTGTTGGTTTCCAGTTAGAAAATGGTTTCAAATTTTAATGTTTTAATAAAGTTTTATTTTCGTATTTAGATTGTTATGCTGGTGTACTACTGATTGATACATCTTACTGCCACTGTCTCACAATGGCGCAGGCTGGACATGATCCGATTGGACCCAATATCTTGGGATCGGGTCGCGAGATATTTTTAGTGCTGGCCCAAGCAAGTCCAGGTTCTGCAAAAAATTGGTCTAGTCAACTTAGTCTAGAGAAATATGCAGTCCTGTAATCTGACTTAGGTCTAAGTATGACTTTGGAAAAACATACTCTAGAAATAATTCGAAACTTAGACTATTTCCAACCCGTCACAACATAGGACTGAATTTATCTATTTATAATATCTATTTTTGCTTGCTTATAGTTTCATAGGTTACCTTACTTATGCTTGTACCTAAACCTTTCAGACGATGGCGAAAGAGAAGACAACCCGCTCTGGACCTGCTGTCGAAGAGGTTTCATCCTCTGAGAACACCCCTACCCAGGACCAATCTGACCCTTCTCCGTTGTAGCTCACTGATCGTCCCCATGTTGCACGGACTCCCCATACTGCTTACACTTCCACAATGCATGCAGCAGCACCGATTCCTCCGAGGACCACACTACCACATGCTGATGTGAATCCTTCAGCTGCCCTATAGGTGCCAGTGGACCCTGCCGAACTCGTAGGCCTACTATGAGGAGTTCTTGAGGCCTAGAGGGCCCAAGCTGAAGCCAATCACGGGCAGAACGTGATTATGAGAGAGGGCATGGAGAATACCCATAATGTGACTATGGCAGCACTAGACTCAACACAGTCAGATCAGAGGCCTGCCAAGGTAAAAAGTGATGATTTATTAAGTTTTATGTTTCATTGGGAAATTTAAGTCTGACTGGCAGCCTATTAACCAGGAAAAGGTTAGGAACATCGAAAATTTCAAGAAGTTGGATCTGCGCCCTTTCAAAGGAACAGAAGGCCTCATCTACGCGGATGAATGACTGGACGATATAGAGCGACTCCTCAGCGTCGATCGACTCCTTGCTGACCACATAGTCGAGGTTGTTGCTCTTCAACTGAGTGATTTGGCTAGCATCTGGTACAAGAATAAGACCAGGTTCCAGACTGGAGGGATCTCCTGTCGTTCCTTCAAGAAGTAATTCAAGCAAAAGTTTTTTTCAGAAGCAGCCCTAGAAGCTATAGGGAGGTAGTTTCATGATCTGAAGCAAGGAGATCGCACCATCGAGGTGTATGCAGCTGAGTTTTACCAGCTCGGCAGATTTGTACCCCGCTTGGTAGAAGACCCAGCAGAGCGTGCCAAGAAGTTCTGGCATGGATTGTGAGTGGTGATCCGCACTCTGGTTGTCGCTAATGGTGCAAAGACATGAAAAAATAATGAAGGTGGCTCAAGATGTTGACGCCTGCCCGACCCAAGAGAGAGCACCCAGGATCCAACAACAACTATCAGGCAACAATAAGAGGCCCAACAACAATAATAACAAGCCCTCTTACCCTTAGTAGCAACAACAGCCATCGACACCCAACAAGGTACCTCAGTACTATCAACATAAGACAACAAACTGTGCCTATTGCAAGAGGCCCGATCATACTGCGGACATCTGTAGAAAGAAGCTGTGACACTGTATTGCTTGTGGATCTGCTACCTACCAAATGAAGGACTATCCAATGGTATTTAATAGGACTGGAGCTGGACATCAGAGAGGTCCACTACCCACCCAGCAACATCGCTACGACCAGCAGAGAGCCGGGCAAGATTTTGCCTTGGCCGTTGATGAGCCAGAACTGGAGCTAGAGACTGAAGGAGATGTCATCGCAGGTGCTATTTTATTACATTTGTACCCGAAATTAGCTTTATTTGATTTTGGGGATTCATACAGTTTCATATCATCAAACTTTATTGCTGCATATCACATAGATGTAGGATGTAGTAAGACGATTTATAGAGTAATGACCGGAGGGAGACCTATCCCAATCACGAAGTCTTGCTCCTGTCCTATTACAATTTCAGGTCATACCTTCATAGCACCCCTTCTATTAATGCCTCTCCCTAACTATGATGTAGTCTTAGGAATGGACTGGCTGAGCAAGCAGCATACCCTGATAGATTGTCATCAGGGTTGTGTCATCTTTAATCCACCTGGAGGACCAAAGTTCGAGGTGGTTGGAGCACCAGAGAGCATGGGGTGTGTCTCCTACACCTCCATCACAGAAGATTTCGGACCCCTTCATCCCCTTAGAGTAGATTTTTTAGATGTCTTCCCCGACAATCTTCCAGGATTATCCCCTGATCGTGACGTGGAGTTCACTATCGACCTAGTACCTAGCTCTTCCCCTATCTCACAGCGATGCTACAGAGTCAACCCCAAGGAGGCCAAGGAGATAAAGGACCAGATTAACGATCTCAAGGCCCAGGGATTCATTAGACCTGGAGCTTCACCCTGGGGCACCAGTCTTATTTGTGCCCAAGAAGGACGGAACCATACGGATGTGCATAGACTACCAGGCATTGAACAATATCACCATTTAGAATAAATATCCTCTACCCAAGATTGACGACCTCTTCGACCAGTTGAGTGGAGCGAAGGTTTTCTCGAAGAATGATCTCAAGTCCGAATTTCACCAAGTCAAAGTACGAAAAGAAGATATTCCAAAGACAACGTTCAATACTAAATATGGACAATATAAGTTCTTGGTCATGCCCTTTGGTCTTATAAATGCCCTAGCAGTATTCACGAACCTCATAAACAAGGTCTTCCATGAGTACCTGGACCAATTTATCGTAGTCTTTATTGACGACATTCTGATCTACTTGAAGCCCAAAGAAGAATATAAGCAGCACTTGCGGATAGTCTTGGAGACATTGAGGAAGAAGAAGCTATATGGTAAGCTGTCCAAGTACGAGTTCTTCTTAGACAAGGTGGAATTTTTCGACCATTTGTCATAGGATAAGGCATATCAGTGGATCCCAAAAAGATAGCAGCTGTAAAGTCATGGACGACACCAAGTTCATTTACAGAGATCATGAGCTTTTTGGGCTTAGCGAGGTATTATAGGAAGTTCCGAAAAGGACTACAAGGATTGCTGAGCCGACGATAAAGCTAACCAGGAAGAATGAAGAATTCGTCTGGACCGAGGCGTGCTAGGCATCATTTGAGGAACTGAAGAGAAGGTTGACATCAACACCAATTTTGTCGCTACCTTTAGGATCAGGTGGATTCTCCATCTATATCGACGCTTTTGACAAGTGTTTGGGATGTGTGCTATAGCAACATGGAAAGGTAATTGCTTATGCTTCTCGACAGTTACAGAACCATGAGAAGAATTACCTGAACATGACCTGGAGCTAGCATCGGTCATCTTCGCTTTGAAGTTCTGGAAGCACTACCTATACGATAAAAAAGTAGATATATACACAGACCACAAAAGTCCAAAGTATGTCTTTACACAGAAGGAGTTTAACTTGCGCCAAAGGCGATGGCTGGAGCTCATGAAGGACTTTGATTGCAATTTGCAGTACCATCCGGGTAAGGCTAACATAGTTGTTGATGCGCTTAGTCGGTACCCGATGGCTATATTTTTTACAAAGGATCGACATTTGTTAGAAGACATGGAGAAGCTTGGGCTAGAGATTGTGTTGCCAGAAGCAGTGATATTGAAGATTGGAAAAGAAGCTACTGTACCAGGACTGGACACACCCATGATGCATTACAAGTACAGTCTAGCCTAATTAACAAGGGCAAGGAGACTCAGTTCCAGGATGAAAAACTGTGCAAGCTGAGAGACAAAGTGTTAGCCGGAACACTTGAGGGTTTCTCCATAGCTGGAGATAGAACAATGAGGCATGGCACAAGGCTTGTGTACCGACTGGTGAACAGAAGGACGAGCTGATGAAGAAGGAACATCAGTCGTAGCATTCTATTCATCTAGGAGCAAATAAAATGTACAAATACATGAGAGTACATGTATGGTGGCTTGGAATGAAGAGAGACGTGGGAGAATTCGTCTCCAGGTGCTTGATTTGCCAGCAGGTGAAGGTAGACCGTCAGAGGCCAGCAGGATTGCTACAACCGTTTCCTATTCTGGAGTAGAAATGATAGCATATAACCATGGACTTCATAATGAGATTGCCTAGATACCAAAGATGGAAGGAAGGAATCTAGATAATTGTAGAAAGACTAACCAAGTCGGCTCACATTATTCCCTTTAAGATTGGTCTGTCCACCGAGAGGTTAACAACTCTTTACATACGGAATATCTACCGGCTCCATGGAGTTCCAGTCAGTTTCGTATCAGAAAAAGACAACCAGTTCACCTCACATTACTAGAAGAGTCTACAGGAAAGCTTGGGTACTCAGCTAAAGTTCAGCACCGCATACCATCTACAGATCGACAAACAGTCTGAAAGGACTATTCAGACGCTGGAGGACATTCTAAGATCACGTGTTTTATAGTTTGGAGGATCTTGCGAAGATCATTTACACTTAGTCGAGTTCTCATATAACAATAGCTACCAGGCCAACATCCGTATGACACCATTTGATACGTTACATGAATGTTGTTGCCGTACTCTCCTAGCGTATGACGATGTAGGAGATCGAGTTATGCTGGGACCAGAGATAGTTATGGATGCTGCAGAGAAAATAAAGATGATCAGAGAGACATTGAGGATTGCACAAGACCGCCAAAAGTATTGGGCAGACAATATGAGTCGAACATTAGAATTTGAGGTAGAAGATAAGGTCTTTGTCAAGATTTCCCCTACCAGAGGCACTATCAAATTCGGTAGAGCTAAAAAGCTTAGTCCCAAGTATATTGGTCCATTTAAGGTGCTAAGCAGAGTTGGAGAGGTAGCATACAGAGTGGCTCTTCCATCTAACCTCGAAGGTGTGCACAACGTCTTCCACGTATCGCAACTGAGGTGCTACGTATCGGACCCGAGCCATATTGTCGATCACTCAGAGCTGGAAATTGGACTAAGTCTCACAGTACCAGAGCAGCCCGTGGAGATAGTGGACCACATGAAGAAGAGACTAAGGAACACTGTGATCTCGCTTGTCAAAGTGGCATGGCGTCACCACTCCCCATATAAGTCTACCTGGAAGCGAGAGGCTGAGATGAGGGAGAGATATCCTCATCTGTTCTAGGTATGTTCTAACCCTCTCTATTCATTACCAGTATTAATTTCAAGGACGAATTTTCTAAGAAGGAAAGGTTGTAAAATCCACATTTTTGTGATTTTAATTAACAAAGGATTTTATAATATTTTTGGTAATAATTATAGAATATTGTACTATTATTATTATTATTAGTATTATTATTATTATTATTATTATTATCAGTTAGTCGAAATATAGGAATAATTTTAATTATAAAATTTATTGATTATCTGTATTATCAGATTAATTTGTTAACCTTAGTTGGTTTAAGCCCATAACCCGAGCCCATTAACCAATGGTTTAAACCCTTAAACCCAACCCCTACCCAAGCCCAATAAGCTAAATCCAACCCGTTAAACCCTACTACCTGTTCAACCCCACTTCCCCGCACGATCATCCCCCTCTCCCGGATCTGCAACGTATCATTACATACAGATCAAAAGAGAAGTCTCTCACAAAAACTCCAGAACCCCTTTCTCTCTCCAACCTTCACAAATATTCATCCACCTCCTTCTACAATCCTCCTCTTCTAAAATCGATCACATCCCAACGTTCTTCACGACGCCCCGGAAATACTGTTCGACATGACAAAAGGTTGAACGAACTTTTTGTGTTTTGAACATAAAAAGAGTACAATCGATTCTTTTGCGAAGAAATTTAAGTACAAAAGTTTCTGAAAAAGTGTGACGGTAGAGATCGAGTACTGCAGCGGCTCCTTTACTCCGTTGACGATCCGATGATGATATGAGACTTGCTCTAACTTTCTGGTACCTTCGATGGAATTCTATGATTGCTGATCAGGAGAACACCAAAGTTGAAGATTTTGATAATTCTGTGGATCTTTTTCTCCTTATCGATCATATTATTGGTGGAAAACCTTTCCTATTTATAGGGGCGAGGGACACATATGCGATATGCATTAAGGTTTCGAGATATGAAGGAATCTGCCGTCCTTGTACAGTACGGACTTCTGTGGCACTGACACATGACAGAAGTTGAGATTCTCCTCAAATGAGATCTCTGGTGGTTATCAAAATAATCGAAGGAGGTGACACGTGGCATGTGCCAATTTGTTTGTTCGGATGTAACCAAGCAAATCTTAGGATTTTATCTCAGATTTGGATTCTGTATAATCTTTGTTCGAGATTTAAATCGATCTGATAAGATATTTGCATTTATCAACTTGATCAATCTCAATCCTATCTTTCAGAGAGGTAGTTTAAACAAACCGATTGGGTGGGACCATGTCGTCTGAACTTTAGGTAAGGCTGATTACGCTTCTGGGGCGACAAGTCGACTATGCTTAGGGAGACGATGGAGCCTCTGTGCTTTAGGGCGACAAATGGACTATGTTTCAAAGACAACGGAGCCACTATGTTGTTAGGGGCAATGAGTAGGCTGTCTTTTGGATAAAGTCACTGTGCTTTAGGGCGACGAGTAGGCTGCACCTTCCGATAGACCATTTTACTGTGCTTTAGAGTAGCAGTCGGGCTTCTGCTGGAGACAAATAGTGTCTCCCAAGTCTTTGCTGAAAAAAGGGGCCATTGAACGGGCCGGGTACTTGGATCGAAGCAGCTGTCTGTGCTTCTGAGAGGGGGATGTACTGTCTGTTCCTTGGAAGCAAAGGAACACAGTGGGATGCCTGCTCCTTCAGTTGGAGATAGCTTGGATTTTAAGTCTTCTTTTCAGGAGAAGTAAATGATTATCCTTGAATACAGACTCCTTCTTAATTGCCACCGTTAATTGGAGAATTCTAAGGAGCATTTGAACAGTTTGGAGACTCACTTGAATGAGCCTATTAATTGAGATCCATTGTACCGAGTCCTAGGCTCATCCCGTTAATGAAGGAATTTTGACCGTCGGCCAAGTGGCCTATAGTTTGGACCACTCTTGGTCCTATAAAAAGGGAAGTGTTCCTCTGAAGAGTCACTATCCTCTTACTGGCACCCTTTACCACCATGTTCGATCCAGACTTAGCTTTAGATGACTGCTGTCCTTGCATAAGTCGGCTGTTGGTTGGGGCTTCTCTCATTCGAAGGGTCCATGTTCTTGTAGAAGAACTCTCTATAGAAGGAGCCATCACCGCCCTTGAGAAGTATCCAAGTATCCTCCCTAAGGAGTATGATACTGGGCGATGTCTTGGAGGTCTTGACTATGGGGTTAGGATCGGTTGCTCATTCGATGAGCAATCGGCCGTACTCTGCTCTGCTCATTCTGGGCTTTGCGACCTACTGCGCCTTCAGGGAGCTCGGGCCAATAGCTGCTTCAGGAAGTTGCTTGCTTTGGCTGAACAATTGACACGCGTTTGGAGGGTTGCACATACAAGAAAGTCAGAATGTGCCTTGATGGAGATCAATCTTCTAGTATGCATACCAAGAAGAAAGATGCCTGCACTTTGATGAAGACTAAGTCTATTATAGACTCCTCTAGGGTCTGCTAAACCTGTGATCGATCCTTTATAGAAGAAGTAGGATTAATCCTTTACGTATAGCCTTGATGAATCTATGTTAGATGTTTATAGGCATAATAATAAAAGAACTTCTTTTCGTGTATTCTGTTGTCTTTTCAATACTCGGTCTGCGTCTTTGTATCATCTGAACTGTAGTGGAGGAATGTTATTAGCTGAAATTTTTCATGCTTCTACAAGACTCCCTTCAAAGTGTTCCGAACTTGAGTCAAGCTCGGGATACTTTGAACAGAAGCATGAAAATGTGCCATGTGGCATAAGCATACTTTGAACAGAAGCATGAACTTTAGATTGCATTATAATTTTAATTACCATATAAATTGAACTCTTTATAACCTGTGTTCCTCTAACTAGGACTCTGTGACTCCAGTTGGCCATCTTTTCATATCAGCTTTTCAGGGTATCAGGCGAGTATATTCTCTGACTGTTTTATACTTGTTAGAATTTATATTTATGCTCTAGATTACTTTACTTGATGTTGTCACGTTGTTAACACGGATTGATACTATATAGATCCTTTCATGAGATGTTATCTCTCTCGGGAGCATCGGGATACGTCATGTCATGTGCTTTTCACGTACATCATGTATTCATGTGCTTTCATCATTCATGTGCACATTTGTGATTCATGTACTCTCATGTTCACAGAGCCACTCATGTATACTTCTTGTGCACCCATTTATGGCCCCCCATGTGAAATCATGTAAAATAACATAACTTGTCTGGATCTTTGTATATTGATTGGGGTACAGGAGAGTATAAATGGTCATGTGAACAATTCTAAAGTAGTATAATTATGTGCAAATTCAAGCTGTTCACATGTCTTTCTTGTACTCTACATCACTAGCCACTGATAGTTTTTTTTTCTTATAGTAGATATTTCCTTATAGTCATCTCTTTTACTTTATTTATATTCTTCAGCTTTTCATGTATCTTACTCTATAGCATGCTGACATTTTCTGTCATGATATGAACTGCGTGAGAAGTATTATGCTCGTTCCAGTCCTGACTGGACCTATTGAAAATATTACAGGTAACCTGGAGATTCACAGCTAGCCTAGTAGACCAGTAGAGCTTGGAGTAGATTACTAGTTTATGGTTTAGTTTCTCTTTTAGAACTTGCTTTGTAATAAGTGGTGTCTTGAGATTGTTGAGATATTGTTATTTTGGGAGTTTATTTAAGTTGTTGTTGTTTTGAGTTTTATATAGTTGTTAGACTCCTTTGTTATCTTATCGTGCTCAGATTGTGATTGAGTATTATCGTATCTTATACTTGTCCTCCATTCGGGGTTGAGGTTGTGACATGTACATTATATAATTGCGTGAGTTGTTGATTAGATAGTGATCTAGAACACCGTTCTACCGTCGATACTGCGGTGTAGGCTGGACGTACCTACTTCTATTGCCCCTATACTGGGTGCGGGTCGTGACATAATGAAACAGGGTGATATGACATTGACTAAGGTTACCTAACCATTCTACTGTGTTCATACAGTTAAGAACAAACTTTCAACGCATGGGCACTCTGGCTACAGGTACAGGAAACTATGGTATGGTCCTACCAGGATACCAGGGACCTTAAAGCATAACCTTCATCGAATGTTAGAGGCCAGCAGGTGTTAGGGTTATATACTAAAGCATCACTTTTGTAGTAACCTTATTTCCTTAAATTTGAATGAGAATCATATGGGCAAATATTTGCATACTATATTTATTGCAAGTGTTATTGCAAATGTCTGATATTCTATATTGTAGATAATATGGTGTGTGGCATCACACCGAAGACCATATTATCAGTTTCCTATAGAATATATAAATAGTTCACAACCTAGATGGACTTGGACAATCTATTGGAAAGGTTGTAGTGTAATCTGGTATTAGTCTATCTTGACTATAGGCTTACACTAGTACACTTTGTGTGTATTGAACAGGACCACTTGAGGTTGTTCTCTTCGTATTATCTACATAAGAGAACAAACACCTCTGTTATTATGGATGCTTGTGCTCTTAATCCGGATATAATAATAGTAATGTATATGCAGTGTGTATTACTTTGATTCATGAAAGAGTGAGATTCATTATGAGTCAACAACCTCTATGAATTGGGTAATAACATTGTATGTATGATGGGATGTTGATTATAAATGGAATCCATGTCCCGATACATCGGGTTGATGATGTCCCCTTAAGGAGCTCATAAGAATTGTCATATAAACCCTACATGTGGATTATATCCGACATGACAAATAAAGTTGAGAGGTACTACTTAAGGACAAAAGATGTCGAATCAATATAATTGTCAGTAACTTAATTTGATCGACTGACATTCGATATATTAACATAGGGAGCCAAACGAGCATATAATAAAAGAAGCCCACAAACATAATTTGGGATTAGGGAGGTAGTGCAACAATAGCTCATTAGTGGACCGAGCTATTGTTAATGGGCCTGGATTGTGTGTTCGAGCTGAACACGGGATATCCAGATCCGTTAGGAGGCCTAACCCTAATTTTTTCTCATGGTCCCTGCCGTAGCCTATATATATCCTCTATTCTCTGGTCGCCAAATTACTGATCAGAAATATAAAGTTTTCTCTAAATTCGTGATTCACATAAGGAGAGAAAGAGAGGGCTGCCAAAAAGAAGAAAAGGTTGGGAGATCGTCGCCCACACGACGTCCAACTCGAGGAAAGAATACGTACAGTAGATCTTGGGGTCGTCTGCTCGAGGAAAGGATACGTACATAAAATCTTGGGGTAGTAGGAGGGTTGTGATACAACCTGATAGATATATGTTCTTGGGAGAGTCATCAGACTTTATCCCTGAGAAAGAAGATTGTGATCCCTGTACCTACAACGAAGCACTCCAAAATAAAAATATATAGTTTTGGCAAAAAAGCAAAGATATCTGAAATAGAATATATGGAATCCAATCATGTCTAGGAGATTGTAGAACCACTCATTGGTGTAAAAGCCATTGGATGTAAGTGGGTCTATAAGAGATAAAGAGGATCAAACGGTAAGGTTGAAACCTTTAAAGCTCGGCTTGTTGCAAAAGGTTTTACTCAAAGAGAGGGTATCGATTATGAGAAAACCTTTTCTCCAGTAGCCATGCTTAAGTCTATCTGGATTCTTTTATTTATTGTAGCTCATCTCGATTATGAGATTTGGCAAATGGATGTCAAGACAGCTTTTCTTAATGGAAGTCTTGAGGAAGACATCTATATGAAGCAACCAGACAGGTTCATTGAAAAGGGCCAAGAACATCTTGTTTGTAAGCTCAAGAGGTCCATTTATGGACTTAAGCAAGCTTCCAGATCTTGGAACATATGTCTTGATCAGGTGATAAAATCCTACGAATTTGATCAATGTCAGGATGAATCATGTGTATACAGAAAGTATGACGGAAACGTGGTGGTGTTCCTAGTACTTTATATGGATGACATCTTGCTCATTGGAAATAATGTAAAGGTGTTATCTGATATAAGGGTATAGTTATCCAAACAGTTTGATATAAATGACTTGAGAGAAGTAGGTCACATCCTTGGGATTAAAGTTCTACGAGATCGCAAGAAAATAATGTTGTGCTTATCCCAAGCTTCCTATATCGATACTGTACTAACTCATTTTAGTATACAAAATTCTAAGAAAGGTTTCTTACCTTTTAGATATGGAATTGCTCTATCAAAGGAGCAGCATCCGAGGACACCTAAAAAGATAGAGAACATAAAAGCAGTTCCTTATGCTTCAGCAGTAGGAAGCTTAATATATGCAATGCTATGTACGAGACCAGACATCTGCTTTGCCATAGGCATGGTCAACAGATATCAGTCTAACCCAGGACAAGAGCACTGGACTACCGAAAATCATATTTTGAAGTACCCGAAAAGGACTAAAGAGTATATGCTAGTTTACTAGGCAGATAGTTTAGTTCCCTTGGGGTATACAGACTTAGATTTTTAGTCAGATAGGGATTCCAGGAAATCTACCTAAGGTTATGTGTTTACTTTGGGAGGTGGAGCCATTGTGTGGAGGAGTATCAAGCAAAAATATATTATTGATTCCACCATGGAAGCCGAGTATGTGGCAGCCTCTGAGGCAGCCAAGGAAGCGATTTGGCTCAGAAACATTCTTTTGGACTTGGATGTGGCAGCTAGTTTGCCTAAGTCTATTACACTTTATTGTGATAATAGTGGAGCAGTTGCAAACTCAAAGGAACTACGAGCCCATAAGATATGTAAACACATTAAGCGCAAGTACCACCTAATACAAGATTTCATATAGAAAGAAAAAGTTGCTGTGATCAAGATAACATCAGCCGACAACCTAGCTGATCCCTTTACATAGAGCTTACTAGCTAAGGCTTTTGATAGTCATGTTGAGGGAATGTGAGTCAGATGTGTAGCAGCATGGCTTTAAGTATAAGTGGAAGATTTATAACAGTATACTGAAAAGCAATGCTTTAAGTATAAGTGGGAGATTGCTAGGGTTATTTACTAAAAGCATCACTTTTATAGTAACTTTATTTCCTTAAATTTTGAATAAGAATTATATGGACAAATGTTTGCATATTGTATTTGTTGCAACTGTTAATGAAAATGTTTGATATTCTATATTGTAGATAATATACTGTGTGGTGTCACCCAGAAGATCATATTATCAGTTCCCTATGGAATATATAAATAGTTCACAACCTAGATGGACTTGAACAATCTATTGGAAATATTGTAGTGTAATTTGGTATTAGTCTATCTTGACTATAGGTTTACACTAGTACACTTTGTGTGTATTGAACAGGACCACTTGAGGTTGTTCTCTTTGTACTGGCTACATAAAAGAACAAACACCTCAGTTATTATGGATGCTTGTGCTCTTAATCCGGATATAATAACAGACATGTATATGCAGTGTGCATTACTTTGACTCATGAAAGAGTGAGATTCATTATGGGTCAACAACCTCTATAAAATGGGTAATGACATTGTATGTATGATGGAATGTTGATTATAAATGGAATCCATGTCCCGATGCATCGGGTTGATGATGTCCCCTTAAGGAGCTAATAAGGATTGTCATATAAACCCTGCAGGTGGATTATATCCGACATGACAAATAAAGTTAAGCGGTACTACTTAAGGATACAAGATGTCAAATCAATATAGTTGTTAGTAACTTAATTTGATCGACGGACATTCGATATCTTAACATGGAAAGCCAAACGAGCATATAATAAAAGGAGCCCACAAACGTAATTTGGGATTAGGGAGGTAGTGCAACAATAGCACATTAGTGGACTGAGCTATTATTAATGGGCCTGGAATGTGTGTTCGGGCTGAACACGGGATATCCAGATCCGTTAGGAGGCCTAATCCTAATTTCTCCTCATGGTCCCTGTCATAGCCTATATATATCCTCTATTCTCTGGCCGCCAAATTACTGATCAGAAATCTGAAGCTTTCTCTAAATTCGTGATTCACGTAAGGATAAAAAAAGATGGCTGCCAAGGAGAAGATATGTAACACCCAGTTTTCTAAAATGAGGGTAATTTTGTAATTTTGTAATTATAATCATTTAATAATGATGTTTAAACCATGTTATAATTTTTGATGATTTTTAATTGATTTAAAACTATTTAAAATTTTGAAATATGATTTTGATGGTTAACTAGTGTAACCCTAGAATTGCTAAGCCTAGAGACTAACCATGACCAATGGAGCCTAGTCATGTGATTAGGATGACTAATTACAACTTTTTAGCCTAAGGGTATTTTGGTTATTTTGACTTATTAATGAAAATAAATTTTGAGTAATTAAATATGTGCTAATTGTTTAGTTGAGACATGACCTAGAATCTTAGCCTAATATAGATTAGCCTTGAGCTTAGAGTATTGATTAGGATAACCTAGTAATGACAAGATTAACAATATCTTGATATTTCATAGTAAGATATTTACTCTTAGGATATTTGTGAAAAAGAAGCCTTATGACTAGTTGAACCAATATGAAGGCTTAGAATTGGGTGGATAACTCCTAGCCACTCATCTAGACCTAAAACCTAACCCTAATTCATCTAATGGTAGCCATCAAGTGCCCCCCTCTTCCTATAAAAAATCCTTAAGAAAGCTTTTGCCTCTTTTTACATTTACTTAGAACCCTATGTAACACCCCAGAACCAGAATACTGGAGAGCGGGGGCGTACATAGCCAGCTGCGTATATTGAAGTGCAACCCACCACGCTATACGGTCACGACTGTCTAGATACATGAGGATTTAACTGCAAGTCATCAGTCTTCTATGGTCATGAACAAGCCTATTGTCTCAATCTCAAGCAAGCAATAATAGTACAAGATGTCAGAGCACCAAATATACAATAGTAAGGCGTCCCATACATTACATATTCGGATGATCATGAAGCTAGTCGTACAAAATGTCAAGACTAGCAAGAGTTTCAGTCATACATGATCAACCCTAGGATTTGTCAATCATGTTACAGCACGACAGACAGTAATTAAAGGTGCAATACGAGTTAACACGTGCTCGCCGGCTAACGCCTCAAAAGAATAATTTTATAATAAAGTGGGAGGACAAAAAGAAATCCACTCGTTGCCAGGATTACACCTGGTGGTCACCATCTGGCTAGAAGGGAGGTAGATCCTCTGGTGCTGTTCCGATATCTGGCCATACAAAACCAGTTGGGTCAGACCCCAGAAAGAGCAAGTACCACAAAGGAGGCTTTACTTAGGAACTAAAACCAGCATATCATAATAGAATATTAAAGATGATTATAAACGAAACTGATAATAATAAAGATAACAACAGTAAATCAAGTTCAAGGAAACATGTAACGCCCTAGTCCCAAAATACGTAGGACTAGAACGCAATCATGCCAGCTGTATACATACGAAGTATATGGACCCTCGTATACATACATAAGCTGTAAAATGCAGTAACCGAGGTACTAAATCTCATCCACAAAAATAAATAATGATATAAAAGCAACTTTGAATTTGTCATGTATACAATCGTTGGACGGAGACAATCCACTACCAACTAAATTTAAATAAGCAAGAGTTATACAAGGAAATTGATTTGGTCGAGCGTAGCGAAGACGATCGAAGTGCAATCATCCTCGAGAAAATAGTGACGATCATGGCCACGGCTAGAACACCTGCAAAACACAAGAACACACACCTGACGAGATAACCAGGTCCTCAGAGGGACGTAACAAGATACATCAACATGCCATATAATACTGAATATAAAATATGCCACAATAAAAGAAAGTGACAAGACACTATAAGGTAATCTAACCATACTAAAGTGAACATGCAGTTAAGAACAAACCTTTTGTCGCATGAGCCCTGGCTATAATGGGATCTAGTATAGTCCCCACTTGGGCACCAGTGACCGAGAGCATGACGTTCAAAACCGACCGTGGCCAACCTGAGAGTCTCATACCCGTATCTCCAGCGGAGCTTTCGGGTTATAGGGGAAGTGTAATCGAAGTCCATACGACAAGGAAATATTCTCCCCACCCAATGTACCTATCATGTCGCATCCACGACCATGTAACACTACTTACCGTCAAGTCTTCTAACACACAACTATTGACAGTTAGACCTAACGCACGTCCTGCACGCATCAGTGATCAGCCAACACGCAAGTCAGTAGACTATATGTTACTCATAACTCACACATCTCCTGGCACAACAGTGTCAAAGTCTATGCAATGCACTAAGCTAGTAGCAGTCCCTTAACTCTAAGTCCATATGCAATCAAAGGGTAAATAACAAGGTACAACTAATATCACTGAGCAGACAGTAATCAAGAACTAGAAATAAATGAACAGTGATATGTAAATAAAATGCAACTAAAAATAAACAGTATAATGGCAAGGTATCTTGCCTGGTGTGTCGTCTGGTGATGTGATTTCTGTCATGTCCCAATAGTCCAATAGCCATGGTTGATGTGAAGATGTCCGAAAAAAATTAGTATTTTATTAGTCATGGTCAGATGTCATATATTCAAAGAGGAAGATTTGATTTATGAAAAAGATGATTAATATATATATATATATATATATATATATATATATATATATATATATATATATATATATACTCATTTAGAAAAATAGTCATAACTATCTAGGAAAATATATTTTTGGTATTTGTTTTAAATCAATATTTTATTAAAAATATTTTACATAATTATATAAACTTCAAGAAATCATTGAGGCTTAAAATGTTAAAATTCTTCAAACTGTAAAATTTAAAAATTATTTATAACTTATTTATAATAGTGAAGATTATATTTTATTGATCAAATTATTTGTAGGTAAATATTCCAAAATTATGAGTACTTGAAAATTCTAAAAATAATTTAGGTCATAACTAGTTTTATTTTGGAAATAATAAGCATAATGATAATAATAATGGTACTATTAATAATAATAATAACAATAATAATAAAACTGATAATAATAATAACAATGAATAATAATAATAGTAATGATAAATTCAGTTAATATTACTAATAATTATATTAAATTCTAAAATATCCTATAGCCTATACTTCTCCACCCATTATTAACAGAGAGTGAGAGAGAGAGAAACTTGAGAAATTTTCGAGAGAGGTAGGATGAGAAGTGAAGAAGAGGGTTTACCAAGGGGCGGCTCCGGCCCACCGGCGGGGCGGCGGTCGGCGCGTGGAGCGACGGCCGCGGGCTGGTGTAGTCGGAGAGGGGCGGAGTCGGCTTGGGGGGCGGAGATCGGCCAGTCCGCGGGGATCAAGGCGGCCGGCGGCGGTTCGTTCATCAGCGGAGGGGGCGACGGAGCCCTGGTGGTCAGGCGCTCGGCCTGGCGGCGCTCTGCCGGCGTGGAGCGGTACTCCGTGGATGGGTGAGGCGGAGAGGATGGCTCGCGCAGTGGTTAGGGTTGTTCGTGGTCGAGGCGGCCGTTCGCGGCGGGGCTCGGCGTCGGGAAGAGGAGCAGCGGAGCTCCGGTGCTGAGAGGGTTTGGCAGAGGAGAGCGGAGCTGAGGAGGAGGGGCGCGCTGGTGCTGGCGGAAGCGAGCGGCTTGGGCCCTCCGACTGACGGAGATGGCGTCGGTGGGGATCAATGCGGCCGCCGGCGATGGGCGCTCGTGATCGGGATCGCTGCGAAGGTGAGGGTCTCCCCTTTTCCTTATTCTTGTGGTGGCGGTGGTGATGTCTGCCGAGGGGGGTTTGGGGACGACGGTATGATGGCCGTGGTAGATTTGTGGGAAAGGTCGGGGTGGCGAAGGGTAGATGCTGTCGATTGGCCGAACGTCGTAGGTGCGGTTGGTTGCTGGAGTGGGGGGTGCCGCCATTGGGACGGCCGGATATGGCTGGAAGGGGTGGTGGTGGTATCGGTGGGAACGATGGTGGTGGTGAAGATAATGATGGCGACGGCGGGATTCGGGGAGACGAGGATGGTGATGGCAGAACCGTCGTGTCCTGCGAGACACGGACGGTGTATCCGGGATTGTCGGATACGGAACAAAATGTTGTATTGGTAAAGGGAAAATATAGTGGATGGGGATTTGCACAGACACGATGCACCTGTGATTGTGAAAGTTTCTGGAGGAGTACCTCTCCTTTTATAGGAGGTGGAAATTCTCAGTTGGACATGGATTAGGATGATTTAAATCCCAATTAGATAAATCCCCTATTAATTTAAATCGATTTAAATTCAAATCAATTCCAATCCAAATTAATTCTATACTTAATTTTAAAATATTTTAAATACAGTCAATAAAATCTTTTGCCGTTTAATTTACCATATTTAATCAAATATTAAATTTAACATAATCTCAAATATTATTTTCATAATTAAATAAATATGGAAATAATTAATTTCAAAAATTACTATAATTACTTAAATATTACTTCATGATCTAGCTTTTATAAATAACAAAATATTTTAATAAGCAAATTTTACATTTCGTAAAATATTAAACCAAAATTTTCAAATCAAAATTTATTTGTAAACGACGAATAAATAACCTTTTTATACAAAATATAAATATTTATCACCTTTGTTTGAACATGTACCTTTCCTATAAAATAAAATTTATAATAAAAATATTTTTCTAACATATGTACCTCGACACATATTCACACTCGTCGAGAAATTACGAAACGTAAATCTCGCACGTTATGCAAAAATACGAACTCGTATGCAACATGTAAATACGAAGTATAAAAATATTAAAAAAAATCGTAGTAGAAATTTAGGGGGTTTACATCCTACCCAACTTAAAAGAATTTCGTCCTCGAAATTTAGGAAAAATTAGGATAGGTAGGGTGAAGGAGATAGAAGCAGTATAATCGATAAGAATTTGATTCATATTGAACAAAAAGGCAATCAATTGTTTGACGAGAATGAAACGACATTTCAATGGCCATATGCCATTCGATCGATTAGAACAAAAATTCGATGGTTTTAGATTACGATCAGGCACATGACAATCGATCATTGACTAAGCTCGATCATCCCTAACATTAACCTCAAAAAGGGGCAGCCTCACAAGTAGGTAATAAACTCCTTAATTCTTTGATATCATCAATATTCATTTATCATAAATCGTTCTTCCCAAGAATTACTTCCATTCCAGGTCCTCTTAAACAAAACCAATATGGTTATAAATGTACTCTAATTTCCTCTATTTCGTCATAGAATTTTTGATAGTCTCAAATTTTAACTTCCATAATCCTCATAGCTCATTTATGTATATCTTCCCAATTTAAAATTTTTTCTCTAAAATTAAAATTCTAAAACCTTCAACCAATTTGGCCCAAGTAAAAGTTAAAATCTTCTTTCTACAATTTGTATTATTGGTCAATGTACGATGCATCTATAGGTATCGAAAAGTCCGTTTTCAATGATAAATCTCGAAAACTAACAGTATACCCTCTTAACTCAATCTTCTATCATCATAATTGAAAATTTTCTAAAATACCTATTAGTCTCTCTCTCGAAATTTTGAATTCATCTTAACTTCTTATTCATAATCATCTTACAACTTAATTCTCCATGCATCAAAAACGTAAAGGTTTCTTTCTTTCAACAATTTGTTATCCTTGAAAGCTAATATTATCATAACACTATGCGTTATCGAAGGCAACGTCCACATTGTCTTTATCAAAATTTTGCATCCATAATTTAATGTATAATTTGGTTCTTAACCACCCAAGCCTTTTAGAAAAAATTTCACTTGATATGTAGTTACCTAAAAACAATTTGAAATTTCGCGAAGTCTATTTATCCTTAAGTGTTTTATCAAAACATAATATATCATTCCTTACTTCATTGTTTTGGATTTATTGCATATTTCCATTTATTTCTCACCTATAGCTCATAATTTCGTAGTTATCTTATCCAACTACATTATTTATCCATGCTGTGGGGTTCTCCAATCTAGCTTCTAGTAACTCAAGATTGTCATGATCAAATTTCATTTCGCATAAGGGAATCATACAAGGAACAAGGTGGCATAAACAATGGAGAAATCATAGTGAAATATAAGTAAAGCAATTTAATTGGAAGAAAGTAAAGTAAGTGTTGCTAATATTGCATGAAGAGTAAAAGGTGTTATGGCTCTAACTAAATCAAGATAATACAAGAAAAAATGACAAGGGTTAAGCAGTCAAGATAAAAACACAAGGTTAAGCATTTAACGGATTTAGTAGCTCGCAATCGGCCGAAGATTTGAGTCGAGATTGAGTCAAAAAATATATCGGCACCATGGTATAGGTTATAGTTAGTCTTTATGGCCCGAAAGTCGTACCATAAAAATAGAGTACAAGGGGACGTATTTTAGTGGGACATGATATACCTACACGAAGGTGAGCTCGTCTAGGTCTTGCATGTGTAATTGGTTGGAAGGAAAAGTCTAGTGTTTTGCTTCAAATATCAAAGTCACGATAGGGAACGCCAAAGGATCAAAATAGAAAGTGGATTTTCATAACGTACTAATTAATGCACAAAAATAAAAGGTTTTAAGGCACGAAGTAAAGCTAATTTATGAAAGGTCATAGATCAAGTTAAGATAAGTTAGAGACACCGTTTCTAGAGAGAAAATGGTCTCATGGACAAGGTTATGGTTAAGGAAATGATCCTAATCATTTCTAAGTTCCAAACATTTAGATGGTCACGAATAAAGATCTAGCTTGGAGGGAAGGTCGAGTGAGTCAAAGATATGTTCATCGGTTTAGTCGATGACTAACTATACTTGTGTATATGCAATATCATAGTCATAGGTGGCATGGCAATCTAATGTAAAATACTTCTATCTCACTAGGGTGACCTTACTTGCTTCTTGGAAATCTACCAATATATGATCTAAAAATTTCAAGTTCCTCGAAATTTTCTCAATAAAATTTTCAAGATACTTTGCCAAAATTTCAATTATCTTAGACTGTCAACTTTAATCACAATTTTAAATCTTTAGTAAATCTCGAAACAACCCTTGTATATCGCAACTTGAATAATAACCCCCTTTTTTTCACCAAAATTTTAAATATCCATAATCAAGACTTTAAACTCGACATCTAAATAACTTTATATATCATAGATCATATGAGCAATTTTAATATTTAAACTTTTCCTTCAAAGTCGATTTCATATCTTCCAAAAAAATATTTCAAAAAACAATTTTTACCATCATCTCTTCAAACTCAAAATTAAATACTTATAATTCGTAAATCGTAGAATCAATTTAAAACCTCAAGCTTTCTAATAAACCGTAAATCATAAACCCTTCATATTCTTTACAAAATTATAACTTATAATTTAAAAAACTTTAATAAATTCGAGATAAACTTTAACATATTCAATCCCAACTTGAACTAAATCGTAATCATGGGTCACAATTTAAAGATGTTACTCAATTCGGTTTCATATCCCAAATAAATCATAAACTATTACGCTATTTCCAAAAATCATAATTCATAAAATTGTTTTCTCAATCTAGCTATTCTCTTGTGTATACCACCATGTAATAGCAAAATAAAATTCCAACTATCCTTTGGAGGCGGTAATATGCTACTACCCAACTTGAAATTAACTAGTCCTAAAAATCATATTTCTAGGAAAATAAATGCCTTTATAGCTCAAATAAAATCTCCATGCATATTAATTGTCAATGCAATCTATCTAGCCATGTGTTTAACCTATGGCATATACTAGTGTAGTCATCGTACTAAACACGAAACTAAGAATTTACGGTAGAAGGAGTCAAGCAAGATGCAAATCAAGAAGGTCGAACAAGAGTTCGGAATTTGAAGTCAAGAAAGGATGTCAAGTAGGTGGATGAGATTCTAAACTCTAATCCTATATTGCAGGTCCGTTTGGTTCAGTCATGTAACCAAAACGATAAACTAGACCTGCATAGGCCACCACAAAAACATGTAATGCCCCAGTCCTAAAATACGTAGGACTAGAACGCAATCATGCCAGCTGTATACATACGAAGTATATGAACCCTCGTATATATACATAAGCTGTAAAATGCAGTAACCGAGGTACTAAATCTCATCCACAAAAATAAATAATGATATAAAAGCAACTTTGAATTTGTCATGTACACAATCGTTGGGCGGAGACAAAGTCCACGACCAACTAATTTTAAATAAGCAAGAGTTATACAAGGAAATTGATTTGGTCGAGCGTCGCGGAGACGATCGAAGTACAATCATCCTCGAAAAAATAGTGACGATCATGGCCACGGCTAGAACACCTGCAAAACACAAGAACACACACCTTACGAGATAACCAGGTCCTCAGAGGGACGTAACAAGATACATCAACATGCCATATAATACTGAATATAAAATATGCCACAATCAAAGAAAGTGACAAGACACTATAAGGTAATCTAACCATACTAAAGTGAACATGCAGTTAAGAACAAACCTTTCGTCGCATGAGCCCTGGCTGTAATGGGATCTAGTATAGTCCCCACTTGGGCACCAGTGACCGAGAGCATGAAGCGACGGCCGCGGGCTGGTGTAGTCGGAGAGGGACGGAGTGGGTTTACCAAGGGGCGGCTTCGGCCCACCGGCGGGGCGACGGTCGGCGGCGTGGAGCGACGGCCGCGGGCTGGTGTAGTCGGAGAGGGACGGAGTCGGCTTGGTAGGCGGAGATCGGCCAGTCCGCGGGGATCAAGGCGGCCGGCGGCAGTTCGACCATCAGCGGAGGGGGCGACGGAGCCCTGGTGGTCAGGCGCTCGGCCTGGCGGCGCTCTGCCGGCGTGGAGCGGCACTCCGTGGACGGGTGAGACGGAGAGGATGGCTCGCGGGGTGGTTAGGGTTGTTCGTGGTCGAGGCGGCCGTTCGCGGCGGGGCTCAGCGTCGGAAAGAGGAGCGGCGGAGCTCCGGTGCTGAGAGGGTTTGGCAGAGGAGAGCGGAGATGAGGAGGAGGGGCACACTGGTGCTGGCGGAGGCGAGCAGCTTGGGCCCTTCCGCCGGTAGAGATGGCGCCTGTGGGGATCAAGGCGGCCGACGGCGGTTGGGGCTCGCGATCGGGATCGCTGCGAAGGTGAGGGTTCTCCCCCTTTCCTTATTCTTGTGGTGGCGGTGGTGATGTCTGGCGAGGGGGGTTTGGGGACGACGGTGATGATGGCCGTGGTGGATTTGTGGGGAAGGTCGGGGTGGCGAAGGGTAGATGCTGGCGATTGGCCGAACGTCGTAGGTACGGTTGGTTGCTGGAGGGGGGTGCCGCCATTGGGCCGGCCGGATATGGCTGGAAGGGGTGGTGGTGGTATCGGGGGGAACGATGGTGGTGGTGAAGATGATGACGGCGACGGCGGGATTCGGGGAGACGAGGATGGTGATGGCAGAACCGTCGTGTCCTGCGAGACACGGACGGGGTATCCGGGATTATCGGATACGGAACAAAATGTTGTATTTGTAAAGGAAAAATATAGTGGATGGGGATTTGCACAGACATGATGCACCTGCGATTGTGGAAGTTTCTGGAGGAGTACCTCTCCTTTTATAGTAGGTGGGAATTCCCAGTTGGATAGGGATTTTCTTGATTTAAATCCCAATTAGATAAATCCCTATTAATTTAAATCGATTTAAATTCAAATCAATTCCAATCCAAATTAATTATATAATTAATTTTAAAATATTTTAAATACAGTCAATAAAATCTTTTGCTATTTAATTTACCATATTTAATCAAATATTAAATTTAACATAATCTCAAATATTATTTTCATAATTAAATAAATATGAAAATAATTAATTTCGAAAATCACCATAAATACTTAAATATTACTTCATGATCTAGCTTTTATAAATAACAAAATATGTTAATAAGCAAATTTTACATTTCGTAAAATATTAAACCAAAATTTTCAAATCATAATTTATTTGTAAACGACGAATAAATAACCTTTTTATACAAAATATAAATATTTATCACCTTTGTTTGAACATGTACCTTTCCTATAAAATAAAATTTATAATAAAAATATTTTTCTAACATATGTACCTCGACACATATTCACACTCGTCGAGAAATTACGAAACGTAAATCTCGCACGTTACGCAAAAATGCGAACTCGTATGCAACGTGTAAATACGAAGTATAAAAATATTAAAAAAATCGTAGTAGAAATTTAGGGGGTTTGCAAAACCATTCAAGTAGCCAGGTCACAACCCTTAAACCAAACAAGGACCGGGGTTGTAAACCTTCACCTGAATAGAAACCCATCTCAACTACTTGTTGGTAAGGTAAAACATGATGAGCTTGACATAGGGTGAAATAAGACAATAATCGAAGAGAGGACGCAGAACTGCTCCGGGTGCCAGTTACAATCATTAAACCAAACAAGGACCGGAATTGTAACCCTTCGCTTGAATAGAACTGGTCCCCTGATCTTTATTGTTGAGGCAACCGTAAGTAATTGTGTCATGTCACAATCTTGTACATGATCAGGACAAGACTAAGATGGTTAGACCCCATCTAATCAATCACGGCCAAGCAAAGAGTACGGCTTGATACTTTAACTAACTAGGATTATCACAGGCCTAGTTACTAGCAAGATGCAATGATATTATCCCAACAGCCACAAGCCCTGCAGACCATCCAGGTTATCCAGGTCGAATGTCCGTTTATGAAGGATGCAACACATGACTGTGTTCTGAAATTGTGACCTACTCGTCGGTAGGCTACAAGTCCACTTGGTGCGCCCAGATAACGGGATTACCTGTAGCTGGAAAATCTCTTCATGACTACTGAATTATTCTAGTTTATTAGCATTAGTCGATTGCAGTAGGTACTCCTGACCGTGGTACTCAGGGATCTCGTCCTAGACATGACGCAAGACAAAACTTATTTATTTATACAAACACAATCGCCCACGGTGTCCAGGTCATTCATACTTGTCATGTCAGGTTAGCTGTCGTAACAACATGCCGAGATTTATCATGTCAGTTTACTTGTCAAGAGTGCGCCACGGCGGGCCAATATCGTGTTCGTGGAATCATATCAGAATTTACATGACATAAGCGTAAATGTGATATTTCAATTTAATACTAATACTAATAATATAATAATAATAATAATAATAATAATAATAATAATAATAATAATAATAAAAGAGGAAAAGACTGTGGAAGGAGCCATGCAGCTAAGAGAATAGAGCTCATGCGGCCAGGGATAATAGAGCTCATGCGGCCAAGAGATCGGATATCATGCGGCTCGGGATTCAGAAGTCCATGCGGCTGGAGGAAGACAGGGTCTTATGCGGCTGAAATAATGCAAGTCCATGCGGCTGGGTCAATCAAGTATATGCGGCTGGAAAGGAATCAGTCCATGCGGCTAAGGACCAAGGACAGTTTTATGCGGCTGCAGAACATTCAAGCATATGCGGCTACGGACGAATCAACTTCATGCGGCTGCGGAAGACAGTTCACATGCGGCTGCGGATAATTGAGTTCATGCGGCTAGAAGGAACCAGTCTTATGCGGCTATGTTCAAATGGAGCCTTATGCGGTTGGAGGGGATTGTCTTCATGCGGCTAGAAGGGGTTGACTTCATGCGGTTGAGGATGCAGAGCCATGCGGCTAAGAATCAAGGGTAGCTTATGCGGCCGAGAGAGAACAAGTCTTATGCGGCTCGGAATTCAAGTGAGCTTATGTGGCTAATTTGTCACGCGGCTGGAAGACTTGCCGCATGAAGGTCAATGCGGCCGAGGCTGCTATGCGGCTCAGAAGCTGTTCTTCTTCTCTGCATGTCCGAGAAGAAGAGCCATGAAGTTCATGGCTTCCAAGTTCCATAAGTCCTTCGTTCCAAGTCCAAATCTGGACTTCCATAGGTCAATATGGGGCAGAATAAAATTCTCTACAACATGGAACCATCAAAACTTGAAAATAATAATGTTAAGTAGATCAAAACCCAAAAAATCTAAAAATACAATAAACTTAGATCTACACAAATTGAACCATGGAAATTAGAAATGCTAAGTACTAAAGTATGTTAGAATCTCGTGAGAAAGAGAATGGAACAATAAAAACGGAGTTCCTCCATGAAGCAAGCTGCACTTGCCTAAGCTCTCTCTCTCTCTCTTCCTGGTAGGTGAAGAAGTAATGGTGGGGAAGAAGAGTAAATGAGAAGTTAATGAGAAGATAGAAAAAGGAGTAGGTTAATAAATGGTGAGAGTGGTGGTAGGTAGGGGTTTTCCCCTTGGTCCATAATAAACCAAAAGTAACCCAAGCCGAAGCAAACCAAACCAAGCAAGCCGAAACAAGCTTGGAGACATGCCATACGAGTAAAATACGTACACGTATACTAAGATACATAATATGAACCATGATCATTACAACTCTACCCACCTTAAAAGAATTCCGTCCTTGAAATTTAATTAAGAGGCTAGAGCGGCAAGGACAAGCTATACTAATCACAGGCAGGTGATAACAAGCAGTCTATCATGCAGTCATTCATTCAAACAAGGATTGAAAGCATAAGACATAAGGAAGATATTATACCTTACGAGTCAAATAGGTCAGGATATCGTGATCGGATATCATTCTCACGCTCCCACGTTGACTCACCCAAAGAGTGATAACCCCAAGCAACATGGACTAAACTAATAGTCTTGTTCTTGAGTATCTTCTCTCTCTGGTCCAATATAGACACGGGCCTCTCCTCATATGAAAGGTTGGTACCAACAACCAATTCCGAATGATCCAGGATATGGCTTGGGTCCGGGATGTACCGTCGTAGTTGGGATACATGAAATACGTCAAGCATCTCACGTAGCGACGACGGAAGAGCGAGATGATAGGATACATCTCCTACTCGCTCCAGAATATCGAACGGCCCTATATACCTAGGACTAAGCTTTTCCGTACGTCGAAATGAATGACGCCACGGTTAGGCAAAATTCTCAGGAATACATGGTCGCCGACAGAAAACTCAAGAGAGCAACGATGAGTATCGGCCCAATGACACTGGCGATCTTGGGCAACTCGAAGATGATCTCTGACTCTCTTGACCACTTCAACGGTCGAGCAATCATTTCCGGACCGAGCATCTGTCTCTCTCCAACATCGTTCCATGCTAGCGGGGATCGGCACTTCCTACCATACAGTGCCTCGAACGGTGCCATCTAGATACTAGCCTGGAAACTATTGTCGTATGAGAACTCCATCATGTGCAGGTGATCTTCCCATGAACCACCGAAGTCGAGCGTATAAGATCTCAACATATCTTTAAGAGTCTGGATTGTGCGTTCTGACTGACCATCAGTCTGCGGATGATATGCTAAGCTGAACTGGAGACGAGTCCCCAAACTCTCTTACAGACTACGCCAAAAGTGTGACATAAATCTGGAGTCTCGGTCCGAGGTGATACTGACGGGCACACCGTGAAGTCTGATGATATGCCTGAGGTATATCTCTGCTAGCTGAGCCATCGACTGACCAACTCTAAACGGGATAAAGTGAGCCACCTTCGTGAGTCTGTCTATAATAACCCAAATAGCATCTCTGCCAGCCAGGGATCTAGGTAAGCCAGTCACGAAGTCCATGGTTATATGCTCCCACTTCTATTCTAGAATTGGCAAGGGCTGAAGTAGTCCAGCAGGCCTCTCATGTTCAGCTTTAACTTGTTGGCAAACCAAACACCGAGAGACAAACCGGACTATCTCCCTCTTCATGCTTTTCCATCAAAAGTGCTGACGAATATCACAGTACATCTTCGTATTGGCATATTTTATTTTGATATATTAACAGCATCTTCGTAGTTTAGTTTTCTATGTCGTCAGATTCCTATCTTCTCAGAAGCTCTATTCAAATGCTACCATCCATTGCATTGAAGACTGAAACAGATACCGGCGCTCCTTGCATAGACGACTTCCTATACTGCTTAAAGATTTTGAGTCTGTACAAGGTCTAGGTATATCTGTAAATACTTAAGGATGGATGACTAACTAAAAGCACAAGTCAAAAATCAATATATATTACAGAGCGGCATACCGACGGCATGCTCCGGCATACCGGCGGTATACCATTTTTATCGTCCACAAACTTTCTGTAAAATATTGTCGGCATACCGACGGTATGTTCCGGCATACCGACGGTATACCGTTTTGTGGACCACAAAATGTTATGTGACAAAATGTCGGCATACCGACGGTATGTTCCGACATACCGACGGTATACCGTTTTGTTTGCCTAAAAACGTTCTGTGATAAAACATCGGTATACCGACAGTATGTCGCGGCATACCGACGGTATACCGGGTTACAAATATTTGATTTTTGAATTGCTTTAACAAGCATTAATGGCTGCATTAAATGCTCCCAACGGATATTAATATGACTGTTACTGGGTGACCGGTATACCGACGGTATGTCGGTACGTACTGACGGTATGCCGTTCAGGCTGTATCCAGGAGCATTAAATGCCTCCTACTCTTGGTTTCTCTATAAATGAAAGCCTTCTCTCTCATGAAGCTTTTACCAACTCTTGCCATAAATTTTCCAAACAACCAAGAGCTCCACCATTAATACTCTACCAAGCTTTTGAATTGTCATCCTCTCCCAAAGTGCTAGAGTATTTAAGAGTTGTAATTTTTGATCTTCACGTGTTAAAAGATCAACAAGTTCTCTTCTCATTTGTTTGAAGTTGGCGAGCCTTCGTAAGAAAACTCGTGTGATGAAGTTGGCAAGTCTTCGGATCCAAACTCGTGTTGAAGTTGGCGAGTTCTTCGGATCCAAACTCGTGTGTATTATTTGATTAAATAGTAGATTTAAGCCGGAGAGAGTTCCGGGACTGGATTGCCTTAAGCGAGGATACCATGATACATCTTGTGTTTGATCTTCTTACTTTTTACTTTTATTTATCATATATTGCTTCTTGTGCTCTAATTATTTTTTATTTCCCTATTCACCCCCCTCTAGGGTTCTACAATTGGTATCAGAGCTTTGTTCTCTTGATTTGGATTTACACCCTTTGAGTGATCCATGGCCACTAACCCTTGTATCAACACCATCCACAATGAAGGACACTCCACAAATAGGCCTCCCCTATTTGATGGAACCAACTATAACTACTGGAAGATTAGGATGAGCATTTATCTGAAGTCCATAGATTTCGATTTATGGGATTGTGTGATAAATGGTCTTCCTACTCCTTCCAGAGTTATTGAGGATATTGCTTCTGACACCTTTAGGGACACACTTACTGAAAACACCAAGAAGCTTGCTAGTCGAGATGCCAAGGCTATGAACGCTCTTTATTGTGCTCTCAACAGTAGTGAATTCAACAGAATCTCTACTTGCAAGACTTCCAATAAGATTTGGAAGTTACTTGAAGTCACACACGAGGGTACTTCACAAGCATGATGAATCTATTACTTGCATGTTTACTCATTTTGGTGATATTATTAATCCTCTCTCTTCTCTTGGTAAGGAATATCCTGCTCATAAAAAGATCAGAAAAATTCTTAGAGGATTGACCAAAATTTGGAGTCCTAAAGCTACCGCAATTATTGAGGGGAATGACCTGACAGTCATGAACCTTGAGACCCTCATGGGTAAGCTAATGACTCATGAACTCGATATGAAGGATCAAGAGGAATCCTCCATACAAGAGAAGGACAAGGAGAATACCAAAGAGAAGGAGAAGTCTCTTGCTCTCAAAGTTACAAAGTCCTACTCCAAGGATAGCTCCGACGATAATGAGTCGGACGACAATGAAGAAATAGCTCTCACAGCTAAGCACTTTCGGAAGTTCCTCAAATTTAACAAAGCCAACCGCTTCATACGGGACAATGAGGAAGATCCAGCGTGTTATCAATGCAGAAGACCCGGACACATCAAGAGGGACTGTCCGATGATAAGAAAAGACTCAAGCAAGTACGAGAAGCCTAGCAAGGGAAGCTTGTCCTCCAGAAAATTTGCCAGCACAAGCATTTGGTGTGAGAGTGACGCAAGCGACTCCGACAACGACAAAGAGTGCAAACACAATGCCAACGTTTTTCTCATGGCAACCGATGAGGTACTTGATGATCTCTCCTTAAATACTCTTACTTATGATGACTTAGAGAAAGCTATCCTTGAATTGCATGAAGAGCACAAAGGTGTTAGAAATAAATATAAAAAATCTCTAAAAGAGGTTGATGCTCTTCAACTTGAAGTAGAAAGACTCTCAAGCATCATTATTGATGTAAAGGAAAAATATCCTGCTTCTGACACGGATGAGATAGAGTCTTTGTGACTCAAGTTTCAAGAATCTCTTATCACCATCAAGAAAAAGGATGATGAGATTCAATCCATGAGAAGAGCTTATGAATTTGCTATGCATAAGGTTCAAGATGCTAATAGGAGAGAATATGATACTTCTATTAAGTATAATGATCTTCTTGTACAGAGTAAGAAACTAGGTAATAAGAACACTACTCACATGCATACTCCAAGACACCTCCACACTCATCACAATGCTAGGCATACTTCTTACAGGAACACTACACACAAATCCTTTTCTAACATAAGGAAAGGACCATTTGTTAAGAAAAATACTTCGTATCATGCTTTTTTATTATCATCATCATAATACTAATGTTAGAACTCCTCGCACTAGAGATTCACATATGCATGATTCTCACATATCTTCTTCTAAATCCTCTATGATTTACAACTACTGTGGCTTACTTGGACATACGACCAATTATTGTCATACAAGGAAACTTGTTGATAAGAAAGTTTTTAAGTGGGTTCCTGAGACTAGCACTTAAGGACCCATACGATCATGGGTACCAAAATGTTTATCTTCAACTTATGTTGTAGGTGAAGAATCCTTCTCATGCTAGAAGCAAGTGGATTCTCGATAGCGGTTGTTCACGGCACATGACCGGGGATGCTTCATTATTTACAACGCTATCGATGAAGAAGGAAGGACACGTCTCTTTTGGTAACAATCTCAAGGGTCACACTATAGGAAATGGTAATATCGGTTCCCCTCCTTATCCTTGTATTAAGAATGTGTGTCTTGTTACTAATCTTAAACACAATCTTCTTAGTATTAGTCATCTTACCGATAATGGTTATGATATCAAGTTTGTTAAGCTCAAATGTTTCATTACCGATAGTTCAAGTGGATCTATTGTTTATGAAGGCATTAGAGAAAATAATATCTATGTTTTATATCTTGTCGAAGACACTAACAATGACAGGTGCTTAATTGCTAAGAACGATGAAAGTTGGCTTTGGCACATGAGGCTCGGACACGCCAATTTGGATACCATCTCTCGTCTTGCTACCAAGAAGCTCGTAAGAGGACTCCCAAGTATCCCGTTCAAAAAGGATATGGTATGTAAAGAATGCGAGAAGGGTAAGTTGACCAAGTCATCCTTTAAATCCATCAACTCTGTGAGTACCTCTAGACCTCTTCAACTTATTCATATGGATCTTTTTGGTCCTAGTAGAGTTGCCAGTCTTGGAGGCAAGCTTTATGCTTTTGTTTTGGTTGATGATTTTTCGAGATTTACTTGGTTTATTTTTCATGCTTGCAAAAGTGATACTTTTCGTGAATTTGTTGCTTTTTGTAAACATGTTCAAAATGAGAAAGGTTTTTCTATTAACAAGATTAGAAGTAATCATGGAGGAGAATTTGACAATGCCGATTTCAAAAGTTTTTATGAAAAGAATGGTTTTGGACATGATTTTGCTTGTCCACGTACTCCTCAACAAAATGGTGTTGTAGAGAGAAAGAATAGAACCCTTGGCGATATGGCCCGGCTTTTGTTAAACCAATATAAGCTCCCCCAATATTTTTGGGCGGAAGCCGTTAACACGGCATGTCATATTATAAATAGGGTCTTGATTAGACCTATTTCTAAGAAGACTCCTTATGAGCTTTGGTTTGACAAAATTCCCTCTATTGATTATTTTAAAGTTTTTGGTTGTAATTGTTTTATTTTAAATACCAAGGATAATCTAGGCAAGTTTGAAGAAAAAGCCTATAAAGGAATATTCCTTGGATACTCTACTCATAGTAAAGGTTTTTGTATTTTTAATAAAAGAAGTCTTGTTATCGAAGAGTCAATCAATGTCTCTTTTAATGAACTTAATTCTTCTACATTCTCTTCTTTCGATGATGTTGATGACATCTTGTTTGGGTTGGAGAACTCCTCTATTGGAGATCGTCCTTCTTCATCAAACAATGATGTTGTGACTCCTCCAACAAAAGAGTCTCCACCTCTGGAGCCTTCTCAAAAGGATCTCCCAAAAGAATGGAGATTTGTCACCAACCATCCTAAGGAACTTATCATTGGGGATCCTTCCTCCAGTGTTAGCACTAGATCCTCAACTCGTGATCTTTATGCGAACATGGCTTTTATCTTTCAAATAGAGCCTAAAAATGTTAATGATGTTTTTCTTGATGAATTTTGGATGATAGCGATGCAAGAAGAGCTAAATCAATTTGAGCGAAACAAGGTTTGGGAACTTTTTCCAAAACCTAGTAATCACCCCATTATTGGAACTAATTGGGTGTTTCGAAATAAACTTAATGAAGATGGGTTAGTGACTCGTAACAAAGCCCGATTGGTTGCTCAAGGCTATAACCAAGAGGAAGGCATTGACTACGACGAAACCTATGCTCCGGTTGCTCATCTTGAATCCATTCGCATGCTTTGTGCCTTTGCTTGCTTTAATGATTTTAAACTCTTTCAAATGGATGTTAAGAGTGCTTTTCTTAATGGTATTATTAAAGAGGAAGTTTATGTAAAACAACCTTCTGGCTTTGAAGATTTTCAATTTTCTAATCACGTGTTCAAACTCCACAAAGCCCTTTATGGCCTCAAACAAGCTCCCCGTGCTTGGTATGAGCGCCTTAGCTCCTTTCTTGTTTCACACAATTTTTCTAAGGGCAAGGTTGACACAACACTTTTTATCAAATCCCATAATAGCACTCTTTTATTGGTTCAAATTTATGTCGATGACATTATTTTTGATTCTACTAACAATATACTTTGTGTAGAATTTACTAAAGTTATGCAGAAAGAATTTGAAATGAGTATGATGGGTGAGCTATCATTCTTTTTGGGATTACAAATCAAACAAGGACCCAAAGGGACCTTCATCAATCAAGCTAAATATACAAAGGATCTCCTCAAGCATTTCGAACTTGACTCATCCAAATCAATGAGGACTCCTATGGCAACAACGACAAAGCTTGACAATAATGAAGATGGCACATCGATTGACATCCGTAAGTATTGAGGTATGATTGGTAGTTTACTTTATCTAACTGCTAGCCGTCCAGATATCATGTTTAGTATATGTCTTTGGTGCACGTTATCAAGCAAATCCAAAGGAATCGCACTTATGTGCCGTAAAGCGTATTTTTTAATATCTCAAAGGTACCGTGAACATGGGCCTTTGGTATCCGAAATCTTCATCCTTTGAGCTTCACGGCTTCTCGGATGCAGATTTTGCCGGATGCAAGATTGATCGAAAAAGTACTAGCGGCACATACCAATTCCTTAGGAAATCCTTGGTATCGTGGTTTAGTAAGAAACAAAATTTTGTTGCTCTTTCAACCACTGAGGCCAAATATATTACGACCGGTTGCTGTTGTGCACAAATTCTTTGGATGTCACAAACACTTATAGATTATGGTATTTCTCATACTTGTACCCTTATTAAATGTGATAACACTAGCTCGATCAATCTCACGAAAAACCCGATTTGTCACGCACGCACGAAGCACATTGAAATTAGATACCATTTTCTTCGTAACCATCAACAAAAGGGGGATATGCATCTTGAATTTATTGACACTACTTATCAGTTAGCCGATATTTTCACCAAACCGCTTCCGGAAGATCGCTTCATTTTTCTTTACCGAGAATTAGGCATTTTAAATTTTGACTCTTAGTTGTTCTCGGCCGGCATACCGACGGTATACTGCGGTATACCGACGGCATGCCGTTTTTGGCTCAAAATTAGGTTCTGTGCCAAACTTCGGTATACCGTCGGCATACAACGGCATACCGGCGGTATACCAGTGCGCGGCAGAGAGCTTTTTTAATTCGGAATCCGGGCCCACCTTTTCTTCTTTCCCTCTTTATTCCTTCTTTCCCTCATTAATTCCCTTTCCATCCATCACTTCCACATTTATTATTCTCTCCTCTTCCCCATATTCTAACTTTCCATCACATTAACTTTCCCTCTCTTCATCTTCCCTATTACTCCTCTTTTCTCTCCCTTATCCTCATTTCCAACCCATAAACCTCTCCACTTTTCTCTATAACCGTTCCCCCCTTCCCCTTCCCAACATCTCCTTAAAAACCATCTTTTCTTCTTCATTTTCTATCCTTCTCACATCCACACCTCAAACCCTAACTTCTTCCTCCAACTTTCTTCCTTTCCTCCATGGCCAATCCCAAGCGTCCCCGCTCCTCCTCCACCTTTTTTAATCTCTTCACTCCGGTGGCTCTCCCTCATGGATATGATCAGCGGGTCTTTACCTCCTCCTTGTCGGCCGAGACTTGGTTTCAACACTTCGTACACCATAACGTCTTCAAAGGCCGTGCAATCAACTGGAATCTCTTCTCCGGCCATGTCTCTCTTTTCGACGAGGTCGGACTATCATGCCTTCTTCGGCGTCAGGTGCCCGTCTACCCTGCCGCCATCCGTCTCTTCTAATGTAACATGGTTCGGACGACGAGCACGGCGCCATACAGACGATGGTCAACGATCGTCATTTTCGTCTCACGGCTCGGGACATCTCCAACATCCTCGGCGTCCCGGACAGAGGCGAAGCTCTGCCGTCCTTGGCTGCCCTTAACTCTTCGGCGGAGACCCCCTTCGACGAGTTCTGCCACATCATTTGCAAGGGCTCCAACCCTCTTGCTATCCCGGCCCTTTTCGTACAGCTGGAGCCGTTTTATTACGAGCTCCATCGGATCGTGTACCACACACTCTATCCCAAGGGCGACAACTATGATGCCATTACCGACGACGCCCTGGTGTGCATGTACTACCTCTATACGAGGAAGTCTTGGTCCTTCCCCAAGACTCTCCTTCATGCCTTCAAAGGCGTCCTGCCAGCGGGAAAGCAGAATCTTTATTATGGCTCCTTCATCACTCTCATTCTGGAAGCCAAGCAAGTCGACCTCTCCCTCTGCTCCTCGGACGGCGTCCCATCCTACCTTGCTGTTTCTCGCTCTATCGGTGGTGCCTCCACATCTCGCGACTCTTCCTTCCAAGAGTCGCCGATTTCTGCTCCTGCTGCACCTGTCGTTACTCCTCCTGCCTCTGGCCGCTACATGCCGCTAACTCAGCAGCACTTCGACATGCGTATGGCTCAGGCAGAGGAGAAGATGTGCGCCAACACTCGTGGCCTTGGCACTCTGATTCAGTCCCGCTTCCATGACCAGGCCTATTTCATTCAGCACACTCTTCAGGACCGGAACGCTTTTCTAGATCTGAATCTTCAGGATCCAATGTACCAGGCCTCCCGCTTTTTCGATCCCAATGCCTATAGTTTCATGTACCCGGACGGCATTGATCCTTTTGGCGCTTTTTACCAGGCTCAGGATGGTGGAGATGATCTGGATGACGAGTAGGGGTTGCTTCCTTTTGATGGTGGTGTCGAATAAATGAGTGTCTTAGTTTCTTGTGTTTGTTTTTACTAGGTCTTTTGCGGTCCTTCGAGGACCTATGGTTGGTTGGTTCTAGTAGTTTGCAGTCCTACGGGGACTTGATATTTGTCTTCTTATGTTGCTAAACTCTCGTAGATGAGAGTCTTTTTAATATGTCTTATGTAGTATGGGTGTCCTGCATGTATCACTGTTTCAACTTTTATCTAAATACATGCATTTATCTATGATACTGTGCTCCACATTTATGACTATTTATTATTATTATTTTTTCCCCATCTTTGACTAAGTGACAAAGGGGAGAAAAACGTATTGAGGGGGAGTTGTCTACCTACGGAAGAGTTACTCCCTGAAGATACTATCTCTCTATTTTGTCAATTATCAAAATGGAGGAGATTGTTGGCATATTTTATTTTGATATATTAATAGCATCTTCGTAGTTTAGTTTTCTATGTCTTCAAATTTATATCTTCTCAAAAGCACTATTCAAATGCTACCATCCATTGCATTGAAGACTGAAGCAGATACCGGCGCTCCTTGCATAGACGGCTTCCTACACTGCTTAAAGATTTCGAGTCTGTACAAGGTCTAGGTATATCTGTAAACACTTAAGGATGGATGACTAACTAAAAGCATAAGTCAAAAATCAATATATATTATAGAGCGGCATACCGGCGGCATGCTCCGGTATACCGGCGGTATACCGTTTTTATCGTCCACAAACTTTCTGTGAAATATTGTCGGCATACCGACGGTATGTTCCGGCATATCGGCGGTATACCGTTCTGTGACAAGACGTCGGCATACCGACGGTATGTTCCGACATACCGACGGTACACCGTTTTGTTTGTCTAAAAACGTTCTGTGATAAAACATCGGTATACCGACGGTATGCCGCGGCATACCGATGGTATACCGGGTTACAAATATTTAATTTTTGAATTGCTTTGACTAGCATTAATGGCAGCATTAAATGCTCCTAACGGATATTAATATGACCGTTACTGGGTGACCGGTATACCAACGGTATACCGGTGCATACCGACGGTATGCCGTTCATGCTGTATCCAGGAGCATTAAATGCCACCTACTCTTGGTTTCTCTATAAATGAAAGCCTTCTCCCTCATGAAGCTTTTACCAACTCTTGCCATAAATTTTCCAAACAACCGAGAGCTCCACCATTAATACTCTACCAAGCTTTTAAATTGTCATCCTCTCCCAAAGTGCTAGAGTATTTAAGAGTTGTAATTTTTGATCTTCACGTGTTAGAAGATCAACAAGTTCTCTTCTCATTTGTTTGAAGTTGGCGAGCCTTCGTAAGAAAACTCGTGTGTTGAAGTTGGCGAGTTCTTCGGATCCAAACTCGTGTGTACTATTTGATTAAATAGTAGATTTAAGCCGGAGAGAGTTCCGGGACTGGATTGCCTCAAGCGAGGATACCATGATACATCTTGTGTTTGATCTTCTTACTCTTTACTTTTATTTTTCATATATTGCTTCTTGTGCTCTAGTTATTTTTTATTTCCCTATTTATTCCCCCTCTAGGGTTCTACACTTCGTACCGCCGGGATGAATGGAATTCTGAGAACTGTGAGCTTCTGCCATGATCTCTTGTCTGATATCGCCGTTGGGTACACAAAGACGCTTTCCATGTCGAAGTTTACCATCTTCATGAATGCATAACTCTGGCCTTCATCCTGCCTCACACTCTGTTCTGAGTCGCTGAAGATTGGAATATGCTGACTGCGCAATCTGAATCCTCTCGACTATAGTGGACTATACTTACATACTGGCCATTAATGCCACACTGGAAGGGAGAACAACTTCTATACCCATCTTTTGAAGATCTACCAATAGCTCTGGCTGCGCTGTTAGAAAATAAACTCCGGCTCTCCTGCTCAATTCATCTGCAACAACATTGGCCTTCCCTGGATGATACTGCAGGTTAACATCATAATCCACAAGTAGCTCTAGCCATCTCCTCTGACGCATGTTAAGATCCTTCTGGGTGAACACATACTTCAGGGTCTTGTGGTCGGTGAAAATCTCCACCCTATTTCCATAAAAGTAGTGTCTCCATAATTTAAGTGCAAACACTACCGCTGCCAGCTCCAAGTCATGGGTTGGGTAATTCCTCTAATGATCACGAAGTTATCGTGATACATAAGCTATTACCTTCCCATGCTGCATCAGAACACATCCTAAGCCTCTGCCTGAAGCATCACAATACACTGAGAATCCCCCGGTTCCATCTGGAAGCGTGAGAATGGGTGCCGTCATCAAGCCTTGCTTCAACTTCATAAAAGAATCCTGACACTCTGCTGTCCAAGCAAACTGTACATCCTTGCGGGTCAACTGGGTCAATGGTGCTGAAATCCGAGCAAAGTCTGAAATAAATCGTCAGTAGTAGCCGACCAAACCAAGGAAACTACGAACTTCTGCAACTGTACTGGGTACTGGCCACGACTCAATAGCCACGATCTTCTGGGGATCCACTTCTACTCCTCCCCGGGTGATGATATGACCCAAATACGAAATATGATCGAGCCAGAACTCATATTTACTGAAATTGACATACAACTGGTGCTCTCTGAGAATATGAAGAACCTCACGGAGATGCTGCTCATGCTCTGCCTCATTCTTGCTGTAGACTAGGATGTCATCTAGGAACACAATCACGAACTGATCCAATTAGGGCATGAAAATGCGATTCATGAGGTCCATGAATACCACTGGCGCATTGGTTGCTCCGAATGGCATCACAAGGAACTCCCAATGCCCGTATCTAGACCTAAAAGCTGTCTTCAGAATATCCTGCTCTCTGACTCTGATCTGATGGTAACATGAGTGCAAGTCAATCTTCGAGAATACGGCTTCCCCCTGAGTTGATCAAACAAGTCATCTATCCTCGGGAGAGGGTATCTGTTCTTGATTGTCACTGAGTTCAAGGTACGATAATCCACACATATCCTGGACGTACCATCCTTCTTTTCATAAGAAGCGTCGGGGCTCCCCAAGGCGATCTACTAGCACGAATAAATCCCTTGGTCCTGAGTTCTTCAATCATCTTGTACAATATCTCTAGCTCTGACGGTGCCATCCTGTAGACTCTCTCTGACACTGGGGCTGTCCCTGGAATCAAGTCAATAGTGAACTCGATCTCTCGCTCTGGTGGCATCCGTTGAAGCTCTTCTAGGAAAACATCTAGAAACTTCTCGACTATCCGGGGCAACTGCACTGCTGCTACTGCTATCTGCAACACTGGAGGAGAAGGTTTAACTTCGCCTCGGGAGAAGAAAAACTCTGGCTCGCTTGGAATGCTAAAAACAACCATGCCAATATGGCAATCTATTCTAGCATACTGGTCTCTCAACCAATCTATCCCTAAGACCACATCATAATCGGCCATCGAAAACTCTATCAATCTAGCGGGGAACTCTCTACCGCTAACTACGATCCGACACGAGGAAAATACCCTATCTACTCCCACGAGTCCGTTACCAGTAAGTATATTGAGCCTTACTGATAATGCCTCGGGCTCCAGTCCTATCCGTATCGTAAATTGTGTAGACATAAATGAATACGAGGCACCAGAATCAAATAATACGGAAGCTAGAAAGGTGTTGACGAGAATAGTACCTGCCACCACCTCACATGGTGCTAATCCTTCCTCTTCGATGGTCAAAGCCAGCACTTGACCATGCCCTCTGGGTGCGGGTCCCCTCTGATGAAAACCTCTTTGCCCGCTCTGGATCAGGGCTTGGGCTTGGGCATACTGCTACGGTCTCTGCTGCTGGAATGCCTGGGCCTGCGTCGGTAATGGCCTCGGAAACGGGTACTGCTACTGCTGCTGGGCTGGTGCTGGTCCTCTAACTGAAGGACTAGAGAAGGCTGACGAAGATGTACTCCCCCTGTTTGGGCAGTTCCCAATCCTGTGGTTCGGGGCACCACAAACCAAGAATAAACCCTGTGCTCTGTAACACTCCGACACCACATGTCCCGGCTTTCCGCAGTGTGAATATCCTATTGCGGAAGACTGCTTCTGCTTCTGCTGTTGATGGTGCGTCGGGGTTGGATGCTGAACCGACGTCACTGAGGCCACCCGCCTCGGAGCTCCAATAGTTCGGACCCTGGCTGCCAGGATGGTGCTGAAGACTGATTCATCTGGCTGTGGGATCGCTTCCGACCCCCGGTCCTATCCACGATCCTCTGGGTGGTATACTCATGCCTCCTTGCTGCTCTTAATACCGCATCAAAAGTCTGATGCTTAAACTGCTCCACGGCCAATAAGATCTCCAGGTGAAGTCCCTGCTGGAACCGCTGGGCGCTATCGAACTCGGTTGCTACCAAGGTAGGAGCAAACCGACTAAGCCTGGAGAACTCGGCCGTATATCCGTCGACCGTCATGTCCATCTGCTTCAAATTGGTGAACCTCGTCTGTAGATCGTATCGAGCTACAACATCAAAATACTTGGTCTGGAATCTCTCTCTGAATACTGTCCAAGCAATGGGTACCAATAATCCAACAGCCTGTGCTGTCCACCAGCTGCGGGCAAGATCAAATAACTGTAGGCGCACTACGGCCACCTTCTCGACTTCTGGAGTCCTGGCTTCTTCTAGAATCATCTCTGTGTCCTGAAGCCAAGCATCAGCAGCGATAGCATCTTCACTGCCATCGAAGAATGAAGGGTTCAAGTGCTTGAAGCTGTTGGCCGCGCTACTTCCCTGATGACCTCCTCTGGTCAAGGCATCTGCCATCGCCTGGTGCAAGGCATCTCTTTGACGATCCTGAAAAGCTAATAATGACCTGATGAGACCCACCAAAGTTCTATCATCAGGCTCTGCATGCTAGACAGGCTGAACAGGTGGCTATCCTCCGGTAGGCACGACTCTGGAGGCTACTCTGGAATGCTGGGCTTGATCTCCGGGTTGCTGCTGGTCTACGGAAGGAGCTCCGCTTTGCCGATTGGTAGGACCAGGAATAATGCCGCTGAAGAAGACGACATAGGGAACAATAAGGAAGGACCAGGACAGATCAACGATACAAACATGTGATTAGGACAAGATTTTCAGGGATTTAGAGGATACGAACAGAGATCAAGGGCGAGTACCGATTGAGACATCTATTCGGTAAACCCTCACATATCTTGATTTTTAAGACCTGCATGGGCCACCACTTAAACCATGTAACGTCCCAGAACCAGAATACTGGAGAGCGGGGGCATACTTAGCCAGCTACGTATATTGAAGTATAACCTACCTCGCTCTACTGTCACGACTGTCTAGATACATGAGGGTTTAACTATAAGCCATTAGTCTCCTATGGTCATGAACAAGCCTATTGTCTTAATCTCAAGCAAGCAATAATAGTACAAGATGTCAGAGCACCAAATATACAATAGTAAGGCATCCCATACATTACATATTCGGATGATCATGAAGCTAGTCGTACAAAATGTCAAGACTAGCAAGAGTTTCGGTCATATATGATCAACCCTAGGATTTATCAATCATGTTACAGCCCGTAGACAGACAGTAATTAAAGGTACAATACGAGCTAACATGTGCTTGCCGGCTAACGCCTCAAAAGAATAATTTTACAATAAAGTAGAAGGACAAAATGAAATCCACTCGTTGCCAGGGTTACGCCTGGTGGTCACCATCTGGCTGGAAGGGAGGTAGATCCTCTGGTGCTGCTCCGATATCTGGCCATACAAAACCAGCTGGGTCAGACCCCAGAAAGAGCAAGTGCCACAAATGAGGCTTCACTTAGGAACTAAAACCAGCATATCACAATAGAATATTAAAGATGACTATAAAAGAAATTGCTAATAATAAAGATAACAACAGTAAATCGAGTACAAGGAAACCATTCAAGTAGCCAGGTCACAACCCTTAAACCAAACAAGGACCGGAGTTGTAACCCTTCACCTGAATAGAAACCCGTCTCAACTACTTGTTGGTAAGGTAAAACATGATGAGCTTGACATAGGGTAAAATAAGACAATAATCGAAGATAGGACACATAACTGCTCCGGTAGCCTTGTTACAACCCTTAAACCAAACAAGGACCGGGGTTGTAACCCTTCGCCTGAACAGAACTGGACCCTTGATCTTTATTGTTAAGGCCAATATATATAATCATACTATTGAAGTAAGATAAATCATGACAAGCATGGCATGGGAAGCAATAAGACAATAAACAAAGAGAGGACGCAGAACTGCTCCAAGAGCCAGGTTACAATCCTTAAACCAAACAAGGACGAGAATTGTAACCCTTCGCTTGAACAGAACTGGACCTCTGATCTTTATTGTTGAGGCAAGCATAAGTAATCGTGTCATGTCACAATCTTGTACAGGATCAGGACAAGACTAAGCTGGTTAGACCCCATCCAATCAATCACGGCCAAGCAAAGAGTATGGCTTGATACTTTAACTAACTAGGATTATCACAAGCCTAGTTCCTAGAAAGATGCAATGAGATTATCCCAACAGCCATAAGCCCTGTAGACCATCCAAGTTATCTAGGTCGAATGTCCGTTTATGAAGGATGCAACACATGACTGTGTGCTGGAATTGTGCCCTACTCGTCGGTAGGCTACAAGTCCACTTGGTGCACCCAGATAACGGGATTGCTTGTAGCTAGAAAATCTCTTCATGACTACTGAATTATTCTAGTTTATTAGCCTTAGTTGATTGCAGTAGGTACTCCTGACCGTGGTACTCAGGGATCCCGTCCTAGACATGATGCAAGACAATACTGGTTTATTTATACAAACACAATCGCCCACGGTGTCCAGGTCATTCATACTTGTCATGTCAGGTTAGCTGTCGTAACAGCATGTCGAGATATATTATGTCAGTTTACTTGTCAAGAGTGCGCCACGACGGGCTACTATCGTGTTCCTGGAATCATATCAGAATTTACATGACATAAGCATAAATATGATATTTCAATTTAATACTAATAATAATAATATATAATAATAATAATAATAATAATAATAAAAGAAAAAAAGACCGTGGAAGGAGCCATGCCGCTAAGAGAATAGAGCTCATGCGGCTAGGGATAATAGAGCCCATACGGCCAAGAGATCGAATCTCATGCGACTCCGGATTCAGAAGTCCATGCGGCTGGGGGAAGACAGGGTCTTATGCGGCTGGAATAATGCAAGTCCATACGACTGGGTCAATCAAGTATATGCGGCTGGAAAGGAATCAGTCCATGCGGCTAAGGACCAAGGACAGCTTTATGCAGCTGCAGAACATTCAAGCATATGCGACTATGGAAGAATCGACTTCATGCGGCTGTGGAAGACAGTTCACATGCGGCTGCAAATAATTGAGTTCATGCGGCTAGAAGGAACCAGTCTTATGTGGCTATGTTCAAGTGGAGTCTTATGCGGCTAAGGGGGATTGGCTTCATGCGGCTAGAAGGGGTTGACTTCATGTGGCTGAGGATGCAGAGCCATGCGGCTAAGAATCAAGGGCAGCTTATGCGGCCGAGAGAGAACAAGTCTTATGCGGCTCGGATTTCAAGTGAGCTTTTGCGGCTAATTTGTCACGCGGCTAGAAGTCTTGTCGCATGAAGGTCAATGCGGCCGAGGCTGTTATGCGGCTCAGAAGCTGTTCGTCTTCTCTACTTGTCCGAGAAGAAGAGCCATGAAGTTCATGGCTTCCAAGCTCCGTAAGTCCTTCGTTCCAAGCCCAAATCTGGACTTCCATAGGTCAAAATGGGGCAGAATAAAATTCTCTACAACATGGAACCATAAAAACTTGAAAATAATAAGGTTAAGTAGATTAAAACCCAAAAAATCCAAAAATACAATAAACTTAGATCTACACAAATTGAACCATAAAAATTAGAAATGCTAAGTACTAAAGTATGTTAGAATCTCGTGAGGAAGTGAATGGAACAATAAAAATGGAGTTCCTCTATGAAGCAAGCTGTACTTGCCTAAGCTCTTTCTCTCTCTCTTTCTGGTAGGTGAAGAAGTAATTGTGGGGAAGAAGAGTAAATGAGAAGTTAATGAGAAGAGAGAGAAAGGAATGGGTTAATAAATGGTGAGAGTAGTAGTAGGTAGGGGTTTTCCCCTTGGTCCATGATGAACCAAAAGCAACCCAAGTCGAACCAAACCAAACCAAACAAGCCGAACCAAGCAAGGAGACATGCCATACGAGTAAAATACGTACACGTATACCAAGATACATAATACGAACCACGGTCATTACATCATAATAGTTCCTCCCCAAAATTCTTCCCTTAATATCCAAATTATGTCCAATTTGATCCTAACCAATTGCATTGGACTCCTCAACAGTAGGGGATATCATTGAAGACTATCTAGGAATGATTTGGAGGCTTGGAACCATTTCAAGTTGAAAAGAGGCTCTCATTCAAAGCACTCTTCATTGAGGTTTCACCCTTAATAGGTAAAAACCACAAAAACCCTTTCAATTCTTGGTTTATTTCCATAGTTGCATTCATCTAGGTAAACCCTAGCTGTACACCAAGTTTGGTAGGATTTGGAGTCCATTAGAGACTCGTATCGGACACGTATCAGTGTCAGGATATATGTGTTTGTTGAAATGCTTGAAAGAATTGAAACACTGTTAAAAATAAATCTAATTGAACAAATTTGTAGTCCTATATGTGGTATTGATTTTGTGAAGTTCTGCAAACATTTCAAACTGTGTCCGTGTCCTAATCGGGCCAGGACACACAACACGATGTGTGCACTGTGTGTCCTTCTACTCGAGTAGTGCAAGAGACACGACACGGGTTGTGGTGTGGTGCCACTTGGCACAGACCAAGGGGCAGTGTCTGACATGCTGTCCCTTGAGTCCCACATCTCCTCGTGTCGTATCGGACATGTTTTTGCCTATGCATTGGTTTTACATTGGCACAGTGCACATGGTTTTTCATGTTTTTCATGCTGTTCGTGTCCTGTGTAGACACGTTGTGGACACGTGTCAGGGTGTTGAATCTCTTTCCCTACCCCTACTCTATATGTGGAAGTGATCACGTGTCATCTCGTGGCTCGTGTCGTAACAACAAGGCGGTGTCCTCACTGCACGAGGCAACCTTCACTGCCTGTTTTGATGCTTTGTTTAAATCGAAATTGGACACTTCATGTCCAGTTATGTGGACACGAACATACCCCCTTGACATGTTTATATATGAGGAACACTCCTATGCACCTAATTTTTGATTTCATAAGAATTTAGGTTTCAATTTGATGTTCGAAATATATTTACTGATACTTGATACATGGACTCTTAAATTCGAAAATGAGAGTTCGATTTTAATTCAAAATTGTTGGAATTTTTTTATTGGGTTATGAACTGGGGTTCAAATTTGATTTTGGTTTGGTTAAATTGAAGTCAAGTTGTTTTTGAATTGAAAACTGTGGAAACCTAAACTGAATTGAAACATTTAACTGAGATATTTAGTTCGGGTTGAATTCAAGTTTACTGATACTTTAACATTGAGTTTGATTTTGTATATTGGGATGTTTGATGCTGTGGTACACTGAATGTAGTTGAGATTAGGTTTTGTAATGTCTTGACAAATGGGTTGTGGTATAATTAACTGTTTCTCATTTTGAGTTCACTGCCAATGTTTAAACTGAGATTTTGGAATGTATGTTAAAACCGAAATGGGGATTTGAAATGAAAACTTAAACCTGCAAACTGAGATTGGGGGTTTCGAATGGAAATATGAACTTCATGATGTAATGAGATGTTGGTTTAGTTGATTATAGATTTGGTTTAAATTGAATTCAAGTTTTGGAAATTGATGTGTAAACTGAAATTAATGTATAAACTGAATATGAATGTCAACTTAGAAATTATTGAATGAATTTATATGGTAAAATAAAACTCAGAATGCATATGTTAGAATCTGGAATTGATATCTTGAATAGATGCATTAACTAAGATGACTGCATACATTAAAACTAAAACTGAGAATGTTTAAAACATGGAAAATCTGAGAATGAATGCATGAACTGAAATAAGGTTTGTTGTCCAAATGAAACCCCTCACCCTCATTCCTGTTAACCCATATCCTACACACACACATGTATACCCCCTTAACCCTCTCTCTATGTATGAATATATGTAGATATGCATGTATGTAAATATGTATGTATGCATATATGAATGAATATATGTATGTAGGTAAATATGCATGATATGACTGAAATGAAATTTCTGAAATTAATACAATGAATGCAAACTGAATATATGTATGCAATGTATGCATATATGTGGGCATGTACGTATATATTAATGTAAGCATACATGTATGAATACATATATGAATGATGCAAGCATGTATGTAGTAATGTATGCTATTATATATCTATATATAAATTGATGATTATATATATATATATATATATATATATATATATATATATATATATATATATATATATATATATATATATATATATAGGTAGGTTGTTTACATGTGGGTTCATATATGAGGATTATGAGTTAGATAGAAATGGTAGTGTAATACACTATATAGATATATGGTAGGTTAGTGATTCCTATTTGATACTTGTGATTACATCTGTTAGAGTTGACTAGAGTTAGACCAAACCCTAGATAGTTTGACTAGAGATGACTTAGTGTGACTTTTAAAGTTGACCAGAGTTGACTTTGGTCTAGATTGACCTAGTACTCTTCAGATTATAATCCTCTTGTGTACATTATGACTTGTGTTACTCTAAATAAGACTCAGATACCTCGTTTCGGACAGTGTATTCCCATAGACATTCAGATCGCAGGCGAGTACATTCTCTGATCGTCTCATACTTGTCACGACTTATATTCTTGCTCTAGATTACTTTACTTGATGCTGACACTTGTTATCACGGATTGGTACTATATGGATCTCTTCATGGGATGTTATCCCTCTTAGCGGGCGCATCGGATACTTCATGTCGTATGTTTCATGTACATCATGTATTCCTTGCTCTTGCGTTATTCATGTACACTCATGTTCTCTTATGTGCTTTCATGTACGCTCATGTACTTTTATGTGCTCTCATGTACGTTCATGTTTCCTCATGTACTTCTTGTGTAACCAAAACATCATGTTCGTAACGTAACTTGACTAGATCCTTGTGTATTGATTGTGGGTAGGGGTGAGTATAAATGGTTATCTAATTTACCAATCATGTTCACTCTGTTACTTTTCATGTGTTATCATGTACAACACAGCCTTCTCGGCTGGTGTCAGTCATGTTCACCCATGTATATCATGTTCAACCCAAGCCAGTTACAGGCTATTTCGTACTCTAAATCACTAGTCACTTACAGTTCTTACTTATCATGTATATATTTATAGTTATCAAATATCTCTCATGTTTTCATGTACATCTTCTTACAGCGTTCCATGTATCTTACTCTATTGCTTGTTTTATATTTTCTGCCATGATATGAATTACATGAGATGTATTGTGCTCGCTCTCGTCCTGACTGGAACTGTGGAAAATATTACAGATGATATCGAGGATTTCTGTCCAACCTACTATGGAGCCCATCTAGACGACACCTGTGAGTTGGACCCATAGGAGGATCCAGCTCTAGCTGAGGATGTCATCCCTACTGCTTAGACTAGATTAGCTAGGCTTTATCTTATTTCTTATGTTATTTGTATTGACTTTAGAGTTGTATTATTTTCTGGATGTTTGTGATGTTGTGTCGTTTAGACACTTAGACTTCTCTTCTATTTGTACCTCAGTTGAAGGATTTTATATTTATCATATCGTGCTATTTCCATCTCTAGATTTATGATTGAGTTGTACCTTATGTGATTTGTCCTCCATTCGGAGAGTATATCATATTGTATTTAGTTTGTGATAGTGACCTAGGACAGCGTTCTACCGTCGAAACTGTGGCGTAGGATGGACATACCCACTTCTCGTTCCCCTACACTGGATACGGGTCGTGACAAAAAAAGGTTGGGAGATCGTCACCCATACGACGTCCAACTCGAGGAAGGAATACGTGCAGAAGATCTTGGGATCGTTCGCTCGAGATAGCCAGGAACTACTTATCTTCTTAATGTCGCAAGTATAATCGTGAACCCTAGTTTCCACCTATGAAGGGTTAGAACACATATTAAATCTGTTTAACTTTCTATCGATCAATACGCACAACAAAGTAAGGGTACTGGGAATCCCTAGTTCCTTCAGCAGGATCAGGAGTAGGAAAGTTTATACGTAGCCCAAACGTTAAGGAACTATTCTCCTACCCAATGCCTAGTAGGGTCACATCCATGACTCATTAACCTCTACTAACTGCCAAGTCTCCTAACTTGCCTCTATTAGCAGCTAGACCTAACGCATGCGCACAAGTGATCAGCCAACATGCAAGTACCTCTATATGCTACTCATCTCACACATATCTCATGGTACAACTCTGTCAAGGTTTGTGATATACACTACAGCTAGTAGTCCCTTAACTGTAGGTCCATATGCAATCAAAAGAGAATTAAATAAGGTAAAACTCATATCACTGAACAGTTAAGAAATCAGGAACTATAATAATGGTACAGTTAGAAGAACTGGAAATAAATAAACAGTAATATACAAATAACTGAAGAAAATACAGACTAGATATAAGCAGTAAATATGGCAAGGTATCTTATCTGAGGTGGTGTGCAAAAGAGCGATATCCAATAGTTCGAACCGTCCGAATAGTGAAGCGATGAAAGCCAAATCTCGCATACGTCCTCGGATGCTGAAATAAACACCACAAACGTGTTTGGAATAAAGGATATGTCTTGGAAATGCCTGTCCAAAAGCTAAATTCTGGAACAGGGGTAAAACATAATTTCGGATCAAAATAATATCGGCCGTTGGACCCGTTTTGCACCGAAACACGTGCCAGAACCTACGGTCTCTAATGTTGTCAAACTACATGTCTACAGATTCGGTTTGAGGAGTCAAACCCAACCGTATGTCCAAAGTTTGATTTGGCGGACCGTGTACAATTTTGTCCGTTGGATTGGGTCGCGGGTCCGGTAAATAGGCGTTCCGTTCGACCTTCTCAAACTCGGACCAAACTTGGCATGCAGGGGTGTCGTACGAGGTCTGGTATGCCTCATGGTTCTGGAGGATGATTTCGCATGGAAGTTTCAGAAAGGTTTTGATGAAAGCGCTATTATTTTCTCGAAAGTTCTAGAGATAGACATTATACATATACTGAAGTTTTGATTGATTCTCGATTAGATCTATCCTAGATTTGATTAGGATTCGATCTCATCGGAAAAGAAACTAGTATAGAATCAATTACGATTTGATTTGATCAATTGGGATTTAAAATCGTGGGTGATGATTGTGTTTGAATATTCTGCTATCAGAGCTAACTCTGTTATCGGGTGGGAGGGGTTTTGATGAAGGTGAACAGTACGGATGCACTATTCACAAGTCTCTTTTTTCTTTTTCTTATATATATATATATATATATATATATATATATATATATATATATATACACACTAATAATATGCTAATAATTTCAAAAAAAAATCATTTTACTGTATTGTGCACAATATACCTCCACGGTCATAATGTGACAAAAAAATGTTATAATAATATAAAGCTATTAAGTACCATAATTTAAGTAAATAATAATAAATTATAATAATTGTAATAATCTTCCTAAAATCTCAAAGCCATATTTTCTAAAAACTTTCTATTTAATAACTGTACAAATAAGTTGCTACTTAGAATGTAGTAGTTACCTACCACTTATAATAAAAATAACTATTAGTTACATACAAGGTACTTTAACAATCATTAAAACACCATGAAAATAAAAATATAAATCCATAAAAGTTCTAAAATAGAATATAAATTTGTACCATTGTGATATGTGTATACATTTATTGTAGCAAGAAACTTGCTACCAAAATATTTACAAAAGTCTAAAATTTAAAAGTCAAGTACATAAAAATATTTAATGTAAATTTTAGTAAGGAAAATAAATAAAATATAATTCTAAATTTTTTAGGGAGTTTACATCCTACCCAACTTATAAAAATTTTGTCCTAAAAATTAAAAATAAGCTTAATATTAACAAATAACATGATTTAAATAAATGGAAGAACCGATACGTCTAATCATAACTCAGTTTTTGAAACGATGGAGGAGGTGGTTATAAGTGAAGTTTAACTGACGCCATATTCGACAAGATAGGGCATTCTTAGTTCAATGCCCTACCCAACTTATAGAAGTTGGCTAACCGTGAAAATCGTATATACACGACTTCTGAGAAGGAAAATTTCAAGGAAGGGACACGAGAATAATGGACGCTTCCGGCCACAGTATCGGATTCTAAGTGAGCCTAGATTTTGTCATGGCATTCTTGGTCAATAACTTCTATAGGAGAATTATTTCAATCTAACATTGTTTCAATCGGCCATGTCTTCAACAAAATGGTAGGAATCTCTTGTTCGAATATGGCTATACCGGGTTGGTTCAAAGGAAATTCACTACTAAAATACAAGGTTTTAGCGACGGCCCTATCCGTCGGAAATTCGTCGGTAATTCCCATTACCGACGGTTTTCCGACGGATACGGGCTAAAAAAATCCGTCGGGAATAACCTCGTCGCTAAAACTAGCTCGTCGCTAGTCCGCCGCTCTGCTACTAATTAGCGACGAATTTTCGTTGGCAAAATAAAAACTTTTAGCGACGGTAAGCCGACAGTTTTTCGTCAACATCGACAGGTTAAATTTTTAATAAGACAAATAGCGACGGACAATACGTCGCTAACTCGTCGCTAACCGCGTATCAGAGGGTTTCTGATACGCAATATCCATCGCTAATGCGTCGCTAACGTCGACGGATTAGCGACGCATGAGCGACGACTAATACGTCACCACACTTCTGGAAATCTTCCATATTTCTAGAACATGATCGACGAAAAATCCATCGCCATTCCGTCGCCTCTCGACGGATAATCCGTCGGTAAGCTGTCGCTATCTGATATTCGTACAATTAGCGACGGATAGTTCGTCGCTAAGCTGATGCAAAGCAGTCGCTACATACACTACCTCGTCAGATTAGCGGCTACTTGGCGACGGATTATCCGTCGCCACCGTTCTGGAAATCTTCCATATTTCCAGAACATGATGGACGGAAAATCCGTCGCCATTCCGTCGCTTAAATGTCGCTATCTTATATTCATACAATTAGCGACGGAATGTTCGTCGCTAAGCTGCCGCGAGGCCGTCGCTAAATACACTACCTCGTCGGATTAGCGGCCATTTGGTGACGGATAATCCATCGCCATGCTTCTGGATATCTTCCATATTTCCAGAATATAAGCGACGGGTAGTCCGTCGCCATTTCGTCGCAAAATTTTTCCAGAAACAGGCCGACGGATAATCCGTCGGGAACCCGTCGCTAGCTGCAAACGTCCGTCGACAGACCGTCGATAAGCCGTCGCTACCTGCAAACGTCCGTCGGTATTTCGTCGAAAATCCGTCGCTAACTGAAATATTTTTGAAAAAAATTGCAGAAAAGAGACTATTCCCTGAAATATGACATATTCAGCATCCACATTACACAAATATAACATATCCGACATCCAATATATCCAACAAATATCCATATTGCCAACACAATATCTCCAAACATCCAATATATCCCAACATACACAAAAATTATCCAACACAATATCCAACACACTATCCCAACATACATAGCAAAATATCCAATCATAAACAAAATATCCAAAATATACACATCCAAATGTATAAATGTCCAAAAACATAAATAAAATCACTGAGAAGGAGGAGATGGATCGTCTCGTTCTCTCTCCGTCACATCCGCTCTGCATATATAATCCTCTACCATATGTGGCGACACTTGGGACAAGATGTGGTCTGGAAGCGAGCGTAGCTTCTCTGACGACATCATGTCAAGGAGCGCCACGATAGTAGCATCCGGTACCATACGGGCCTTGGAAGAGCGGTCAAAAGAAAACCGTCCGGAACAAGAAGGACCAGGTCGATCCGAAGCACCAGCAGCAGCAGTAGATGGAGCGGCAGCAGACGGACAAGGAGCAGACGGATCCGGAGCAAAAGAAGGATGCGGATAGTGCCCCAGCACTATCGACCGCAAATTTGACACCGCCGTGGCGATAATCGCAAGATGCGTCCTCACATCGTCTGCGGGGGGCGTGGGAGGAGGCGGAGGCGGTGGATATCTCAGAGTTGACGTCTGGAAAAAATTCGCCAAGGAACCTAAGCCGTACATGAGCCCTTTCTTAAAGCCGCCGGCGGATTCTATGAACACGTCGTCGTAGTGAGCGGCCATAGAAGAGGGCGTCTGGGTGGGCGTCGTTTCGTCGACATCCTCGGTAAGGGCTCAATCCGACGGAGTGCCTCACGATACGCAGCCTATCCAATGAATGTGTTTATACTATAAGTTTTTCTAAGTTATAATCTAAATCCTATGTTTCCCTAAGTTATAGTTTTAATCCTAAGTTTACCAAATTAAGTTATAGTTATAATCATATGTTTCCCTAAGTTATAGTTATAATCATGAATGTAAGTACTTATATCAGTCTCCGGGCCCTCGCGTCGATGAAGCTTTCGTCCTTCCGCCTCTTGTGCGTATGGACGAATACGTCGTGAGTGGTGACTGCCTCCGCCTCTCTCCTCTCCTTCACTGCCTGTTGGGCCTTGTTTCACTTAACAAAATGCCTAGAAATTGGCTTTTGAAAATAAAATAAGAAAAAGTACAAGAAGTACAAATTGTTCTGGAAAGTATTGCTATGGAAGTCTGATCTGAAGGCGATCACTTTGTTCCTTGGACCATACGATGATGATGAAGATCACTGCTAGAAGATGAACAACTGAAAGAACTAAGTCACCAGAAAGGTATCGACGCACTTGGGCACTGATGGCGAGGTCGAATGCTTTCCTACTTTGCTTCACTCTGTTTTGGAAGAAAGTTGAAGAAGAATGCTCTCGAAAATCAAAGTTTCTGGGCTCTGATTTCTATATTCTCTCCTCTGCCTCATGCTGTGTGTTCCATATAAAAAAATAAGTCTATTTATAGAATAGGCTTTTTGTGCGTAAAACTCAGCAAAGTCCTGTCTTTACGCTAGTAACTGCCACCCATGACTGAAGTCATCCTCTACACACGTTGACATGTGTCCCATTATTTCAATAAGAATAGGATGCAACATCAGCATCAGGCCATGGCCACAGCTTATGACATGATGTATAACCTCAAGGAACTCTTCGGACATCAGAGTAGAGTAGCTAGGCAGTTTGCTATGAAATGTTTGATGAATACAAAAATGGCTGAGGGTACACCAGTAAGGGATCATGTTCTCAAGATGATAGGTCATCTGAATGAGATGAAGATCCTTGGAGCTGAAATCGATGGAGTAACCCAGGTCGATATCATTCTCGAGACTCTGCCTAAAAGTTTAGACAATTTTTGCCTTAATTACAACATGAACAAAAGGTTGTATAGTTTGGCAGAACTTGCAAAAGAGCTACAGGATGCTGAATCTCTCTTTAGGCAGAGTGGTCATGTTTTTATTTCTTAAAAGGCTTCTACTTCTAAGCCAAAAGGCGGTAAGAAGAAGAATAACATTCAGAAACAGGCAAACTCAGCAAAAAAGGGCATGGGACCTCATGGCACGGTGAAAAAGCCGAAAGGCAAATGTTTCAAGTGCAAAGGATCAGGACATTGGAAGACTGATTGTCCACTTCTCAAACAAGGGAACAAAGAAGGTATATCTCATTTACTAGTAGTTGAAACATGTTTAGCGGTGTTATCTACCGGCACCTGGTGTGTAGATACATGAGCCATTAATCATGTCTGTAATAAATTGCAGGGGTTCCAGAAAACCAGACGGCTCAGTGATGGAGAGATATGCTTGTTCATGGGTGATGCTACAAAAGTATCGGTCGTTGTATTAGGAGATGTTACTTTATCTTTTGGTAGAAATAAGTCTTTGACATTGAGAGATTGTTTTTATACACCTTCACTTAGAAGGAATTTAGTTTCTGTTTCTATGTTAGTTAAGGATGGATATTCAGTTTATTTTAATAACAATATTAGTATTAGAAAGAATAAACATTTTATCTGTTCTGGTACATTGGTTGATAATTTGTATGTCATTAATCCTATTTCGCCCACAATGCAACTTATGGAAATGAATAACATGTCATCAAACTTAAATAAGAGAAAGGAACCTTCTTGTATGAACCAAACATATCTTTGGCACTTGCGATTGGGGCATATTAACCTAAGAAGGATTCAAAGACTGGTTGAAGATGGACCTTTGAGTTCATTGGAAGTGGAGGCACTACCAGTCTGTGAATCCTGCTTGGAAGGTAAAATGACCAAAAGGCTTTTCACGACAAAGGGGTATGGGCCAAAGATGTGTTAGAATTGGTTCATTCTGATTTGTGTGGACCCATGAATATCCAATATAGAGATGGCTTTGAATATTTTGTCACATTTATTGACGATTATTCAAGGTATGGATACATTTATTTGATGCACAGTAAGTCTGAGTGCTTTGAGAAATTCAAAGAGTACAAGGCTGAAACGGAGAAACGTCATAGAAAATGTATCAAGTCATTACGATCAGATCGTGGTGGCGAGTACCTCTTTGGAGAGCTTAGGGATTATTTATCAGAGGATGGGATTGCATCCCAATTGACTGCACTTGGAACGCCCCAACAGAATGGTGTAGCCGAAAGAAGGAATAGAACTCTTATGGAGATGGTTAGATCAATGATGAGTTATTCGGATTTGCCAGATTCATTTTGGGGATATGCCTTAGAGACTGCAGCTTATATTTTGAACTTGGTTCATTCTAAGTCAGTACCTCTTACTCCCACAGAGCTGTGGATTGGGCGTAAGCCTAGTCTAAAACATGTTCGCATTTGGGGTAGTCCAGCACATGTGCTAAATGGGAAAGCAGATAAGTTAGAATCTCGTACAGAAGTACGCTTGTTTGTAGGCTATCCAAGAGGAACGAAAGGAGGTTTATTTTATAGTCCTAATGATCAGAAGGTCATTGTTAGCACCAATGCTCGATTCTTAGAGGAAGACTATGTGATGAACCACAAACCCACAAGTAGAGTTGTTCTAGAAGAACTGAGACGTGAGACACCAAGTACTTCAGTGCCAACAGTACAAGAGGATGAACCACAAATAACTGCACAACGTGTCACAAATGTTACACCACAATCGATAGTGCCTCATCGTAGTGGGGGGGGGGGAGGTTGTGATACAACCTGATAGATATATGTTCTTGAGAGAGTCGTCAGACTTCGTCCCTGAGGAACAAGATTATGATCCCTGTACCTACAATAAAGTACTCCAAGATAAAGATGCAGAGTCTTGGCAAAAAGCAATGATATCTGAAATAGAATCTATGGATTCTAATCAGGTCTGGGAGCTTGTAGAACCACCCGTTGGTGTAAAAGCCATTGGATGCAAGTGGGTCTATAAGAGAAAAAGAGGATCAGATGGTAAGGTTGAAACTTTTAAAGCTCGGCTTGTAGCAAAAGATTTTACTCAAAGAGAGGGTATCGATTATGAGGAAACCTTTTCTCCTGTACCCATGCTTAAGTCTATTTGGATTCTTTTATCTATTGCAGCTAATTTCGATTATGAGATTTGGCAAATGGACGTCAAAACAGCTTTCCTTAATGGAAGTCTTGAAGAAGACATCTATATGAAGCAACCAGACGGGTTTATTGAAAAGGGCCAGGAGCATCTTGTTTGTAAGCTCAAGAAGTCTATTTATGGACTTAAGCAAGCTTCCAGATCTTAGAACATATGTTTTGATCAGGTGATAAAATCCTATAGATTTGATTAATGTCAGGATGAATCATTTGTATACAAAAAGTGTAACGGAATCGTGGTGGTGTTCCTAGTACTTTATGTGGATGACATCTTGCTCATTGGAAACAATGTGAAGGTATTATCTGATGTAAAGGTATGGTTATCCAGACAGTTTGATATGAAGGACTTGGGAGAAGTAGGTCACATCCTTGGGATCAAAGTTCTACGAGATTGCAAGAAAAGGATGTTGGGCTTATCCCAAGCTTCCTATATCGATACTGTACTAACTCGTTTTAGTATGCAAAATTCTAAGAAAGGTTTCTTACCTTTTAGACATGGAATTGCTCTATCAAAGGTGCAGTGTCCGAGGACACCTAAAGAGATAGAGAACATGAAGGCAGTTCCTTATGCTTCAGCAGTAGGAAGCTTAATGTATGCAATGCTATGTACGAGACCAGACATCTGCTTTGCCGTAGGCATGGTCAGCATATATCAGTCTAACCCAGGACAAGAGCAATGGACTGCCGTAAAGCATATTTTGAAGTACCTTAAAAGGACTAAAGAGTATATGCTAGTTTACCAGGCAGATAGATTAGTTCCCTTGGGGTATACAAATTCAGATTTTCAGTCAGATAGGGATTCCAGGAAATCTACCTCAGGTTATGTGTTTACTTTGGAATGTGGAGCCATTGTGTGGAGGAGCATCAAGCAAAATTGTATTGCTGATTCCACTATGGAAGCCGAGTATGTGGCAGCCTCTGAGGTAGCCAAAGAACCGGTTTGGCTCAGAAACTTTCTGTTGGACTTGGATGTGGTACCTAGTTTGCCTAAGTCTATTACACTTTATTGTGATAATAGTAGTGCAGTTGCAAACTCGAAGGAACCACGAGCCCATAAGATAGGCAAACACATTGAGCGCAAGTACCACCTGATACGAGATTTCGTAAAGAAAAGAAAAGTTGCTGTGATCAAGATAGCATCAGCTGACAACCTAGCTGATCCCTTTACAAAGAGCTTACCAGCTAAGTCTTTTGACAGTCATGTTGAGGGAATGGGAGTCAGATGTGTAGCAGCATGGCTTTAAGTATAAGTGGAAGATTTGTAACAGTATACTGAAAAGCAATACTTTGAGTATAAGTGGGAGATTGTTAGGGTTATATACTGAAAGCATCACTTTTGTCGTAACCTTATTTCCTTAAATTTTGAATGAGAATCATATGAGCAAATGTTTGCATATTGTATTTGTTACAAGTGTTAATGCAAATGTATGATATTCTATATTGTAGATAATATGGTGTGTGGTGTCACACAGAAGATCATATTATCAGTTTCCTATGGAGTATATAAATAGTTCACAACCTAGTTGGACTTGGACAATCTATTTGAAAGGTTGTAGTGTAATTTGGTATTAGTCTATCTTGACTATAGGTTTACACTAGTACACTTTGTGTGTATTGAACAGGACCACTTGAGGTTGTTCTCTTTGTACTGACTACATAAGAGAACAAACACCTCTGTTATTATGGATGCTTGTACTCTTAATTCGGATATAATAACGGACATGTATATGCAGTGTGTATTACTTTGACTCATAAAAGTGTGAGATTCATTATGGATCAACAACCTCTATGAATTGGGTAATAACATTGTATGTAGGATGGGCCATTGATTATAAATGGAATCCATGTCCCGATACATCGGGTTGATGATGTCCTCTTAAGGAGCTCATAAGGATTGTCATGTAAACCCTGCAGGTGGATTATATCCGATATAAAAAATAAAGTTGAGCGGTACTACTTAAGGACAAAAGATGTCGAATCAATATAGTTGTCAGTAACTTAATTTGATCGACGGACATACGATATCTTAACATGGGGAGCCAAACGAGCATATAATAAAAGGAGCCCATAAACATAATTTGGGATTAGGGAGGTAGTGCAACAATAGCTTATTAGTGGACCGAGCTATTGTTAATGGGACTAGATTGTGTGTTCGGGCTGATCACGGGATATCTAGATCCGTTAGGAGGCCTAACCCTAATTTCTCCTCATGGTCCCTGCCGTAGCCTATATATATCCTCTATTCTCTGGCCGCCAGATTACTCATCAGAAATCTGAAATTTTCTCTAAATTCGTGATTCACGTAAGGAGAGAAAGAGAGGGCTGCCAAGGAGAAGAAAAGGTTGGGAGATCGTCGCCCATACGACGTCCAACTCGAGGAAGGATACGTGCAGAAGATCTTGGGGTCGTCCGCTCGAGATTGCCAGAAATTACTTGTCTCCTTTCTGCCACAGGTATAATTCGTGAACCCTAGTTTTTGCCTATGAAGGGTTAGAACAAGTATTAGATCTGTTTAACTTTCTATCGATCAATACGCACACCAAAGGAAGGGTCCTGGGAATCCCCAGTTCCATCAGTGGGTGGTGTCATCACAGGCTGCAAGGCTGGTCCAGATGGTGCTGGAGTGGTCGGGGACCTGGGTGGCTGACCCACTTGTCCTTCTTGAGCTGTGGTGTTCCCATCAGTAATGGTGAGAGGAGTAGCGCGTCCACTACGAAGATTCATCCTATATTGGCACGAAGATTTGAGTTTTTGTTAGAACAAAATCGAACTGGATGTAATCAAGCTGTCAAACGAGAAGTTGAGAAGAGATCAAGGAAGGTATTAATAAGTGGATGAGATTCTATATCCTATTCCTATATGCAGGCTTATTGGGCACAGTCATGTAACCCAACAATATTAATAACCTGCACGGGCCACCACAAAAATATGTTACGCCCCAGTCCCATAATACATAAGACTAAGTACGTCAGAATGCCAGCTGCACATATAAGAATAATACACCAATATGTGGTATCCTCATATTTGTACATAAGCTGTAAATAATATAACATGATAAGCCACAATATAAATAACTATATCTCATCCACAGCTCAACACAGAATGAATAATAATTCTCAATAATAAGAGAAATCAAGAGATAGCCGGGTGACATACCCACTCCAAACAGCTATAAAAAAATAGTCTCAACTAAATGGAGTCCAACCTCCTCAACACAGAAAGATGACGATAAAAGATGTCCACTACATAGTCTCAGATAATAAAGAAAAAAACTGAGTATCAGTAAGAGATGTCTCATCATCAACGTATGAAGGATTGAAAGCTGCTCCGTACTCTTGGGGATAGTCCTGCTCGTCTAATCCTGGAGAGATCACCAGGTCCTCAGACGGACGTAACAAGATACAAAAAACATGCCAAAATAACCGAATGTGAAAATATGTCACTATGACACTATAGGTTTTCCTAACTGTCTATGTGTGATGCACTTTTGAGGAAAACGTTCTACGCAGGGGCTGTAGGATCACGTAAGTAATAAAGAGTGACCGTCAAGTAGCGCTCATCTGAGACCCTATCGGTCGGGCAGCAAGTAGCGCTCATCCGAGTCACTACGAACCATAATGTGTGTAAAAAGTAAATGTAGCCCCTAAGCTAGTAGTTGTTCCCTCCCCCCAATGCTCTTATCCAAGATGTATCCACAACCTATCCAGTTGGCAACTGCTAGGGCTTCTAACTCAACTCACTAACAGCAGTTACCTCTTATCCGTCGCACGTCCTGTACGTATCGATGGCTAGTCGAGTACACAGGTCTGTGTCCTATATGAACTCACTCATCGCGTGATACACATGTGTCAAGGCCATAGGGGATATGAAAATATCCCACTCTCATAGGGTGGTCAACTTACACAAGGTTGAGTTGCAAAATAAGATATAAAATAACGAGGACGACTAAATCTAGTCGCATGCACCCACGAATTTTTTGGACACACAATATATAAACAAAGAACAAATAAGAGAAATAAATATGTAATAATAAAATATGCTAAAAATAAATGAGCACAATCAGAATCTATGGTAAGGTATAATTGCTTGTGGTTTGAGAAAGACAATCCAACAATCGCAAGCGGCAACACTAAAAACTCATAATTCACAGATGACTTCGGACACTGAAACAAACATCAAAAAAGTTTTTGGTGTAAAAGATATCTCTAGAGAATGCCTGTCCGAATGTCAAATTCTGGAACAGGGGCAAAATTATAATTTTAGGTAAAAATAATATCCGCCGTTGGACCCGCTTTGTACCAAAATGCGTGCCAGAATCTACGGTCTCTAAAGTCGTCAAACTACATGTCTACGGATCCAGTTTGAGGAGACGACCCAAATGGTATATCATGTTACGACCCGCACCCAGTGTAGGGGCACGAGAAGTGGGTACGTCCAGCCTACGCCGCAGTGTCGATGGTAGAACGCTGTCATAGGTCACGTACATCTAACAGTTATAAGGTACCTGTACAATATATACACTTCGAATGAAAGACAATATAGAAATATACAACTCAATCACAGCTAAGGTAGAAAATACAATAAGATAGATATATATGAAAGTCGCCAAATGAAATACAACAGGAGAAGAAGTCTTAGTGTCTAAGATAACATCTCCACAAACATCCAGAATAATAACAAGATCCCAAATATAACATAAATGTATCCAAATGAGACAAGACATCAAAATAAGATAGAAGTCTAAGCTAACTAGCCTAAACTATAGGGTGACATCCTCTACTGCAGATGGATCCTGCTGAAGGTCCAAGTCGCAGGTATCATCTATGGCAGCTCCATAATAGGTAGGACAAAGTTCCTCGTCATCCTCTGTAATATTTTCAACAGGTCCAGTCAGGATAGGAATAAGCACATAATCTCAACAGTTCATATCAAGACAGGAATATAAAGCATGCAGTAGAGTAAAATACATAAAACGCTGAAAGAAAGTACATGTAGTAAAAAAGAGAGAACTGCAATATAAATAGCTACTATAAGTAGAGAACTACCAGTGACTAGTGATGTAGAGTACAAGATAGACATGTGAAGGGCTTAAATTTGCACATGATTACAATAAGAGTTTATACAATGACCACTTGGGATTGTTCATATGACTGCTTCTACTCCTCCGTACCCCAATCAATACACAAGGATTCAGACAAGTTATGTTATTGTACAAATTTCACATGGGGGCCCATAAATGGGTGCACATAAAAGTATATATGAGGGCTCTGTGAGCATGAGAGTACATGAATAACAAGAGTGTACCTGAATAATAAAAGCACAAGAGTACAAGAAGAAAGTGAAACGCACATGACATGATGTATCTGATGCTCCCGAGGGAGATAACATCTCAATGTAAAGATGCATATAGTGCTAATCCATGTTAACAACGTGACAGCATCAAGTAAAGTAATCTAGAGCAAGAATATAAATCCTAGCAAGTATGAAATGATCAAAGAATATACTCGCCTGATATTCTAAGTATTTGGTAAGTGTAGATGTCCAGACAGAGCAGATGAGTCCTATTTAGAGCAACACAGGTCACAACATGTCCAGAATGGTAATACTGAAGATTACAATACATTCTATATGATTTTCTAGGTAATCTTGGCCAAAGTCAACTCTTGGTCAACTCTGGTCAACTTATAAAGTCAAACTAGGTCAACCAAGCTATTTTATGTCTAAACCTTGTCTAACAAGTCATTCTAGACTAAAGTCAACCCTTGGTCAACTCTAGTCAACTACAGTAGTCAAACTAGATGAACTAGGTCAAGTCCTAGCCCAATCAAATCTCACTAAGTCTAACCAAGTCTATACTGGCATACCAACACAAACACAAGCCAATAGAAACACACATATAGATATATACTATATATGTAGGCACACAAGGCTAATTTATACATACACATTATTATTCACATAAAACTCCATATCATCTGATATATTTAGATGCATTATATATACACATCATTAATCTCATGCATATATACAAATATAAAGATATATGTGTAGAGGAGTGATCATGGTAGCTTGTATGTGTGTGTAAGTAACATATGGGTTAAGGTGTGCATATGAAATGGTTTACATGTCAGCATATATGTGTGTGTGTCAACATACATGTGTGTGTATCTCATATATGTGTGTGTGAGTGTGTGGCATATATATATATATATAGGTGTGTATGGGTATGACAGTAAAGGAAGTGTCAATTGTGTGTGTATGTGTCAATATACATGTGTGTGTACATAGCAGCAGTAAAAGGGGGTTTTGTAAAGTGTTAGTACACTAGTGTCAAGGGTGAAATATACATGAGTATCATTAGTGAAGGGGGTAGTGACAGTGGGGTGTGTGGCATGGAGAGTGTCAAGTTCATTTCAGTTTTGTATATTCATATATATCAACACAGGTTTCACAAACTAATTTTAGGTTCACAACAATCCAATTCAGTTTCAAAGTAATCTCAGGCTACTAAATCACATCCAACCTCAGTTTTATGAATCAAACCAATCAACCCAAATCAATTTTGATATTTAAACCCAAACTCATTTGAAATTTAAATAACATGTATCACTTTGATACCATATTTGGAAAATTCCTAGACAATACATAAAATATTATGCATCAGTCTACAAAAAATTGAACCCAAATTTTCAATGAATTCGAAACCCCAACAATGTAAAATGTCAACCCACTCATCAAATCCCAATCACAATACATCAGAATAATTTGGAAACAAAATCTCAGAAATCAACTCGAAATCCAAACTATTCATTGAAAAAAAAACAAGAAATATCATACAGTTTATATGATGCCATTTCGAAATTGAAAATTATCAAACAAAACTTGAAATGAATTTAAGAAAACCAGTGAATTGTGTAGGTGTCAACCCAAGGTCGTGCTCTTGTCTACACAACTCGTGTCCACGAGTAGGACACAGTATCAGAACCTAAAAGAACATGTATCAGAAATGCTGTCAAGGAAGGCTCGTAGGGATGTGTTGGGGAGCCTAAGACACGACACACGTAACTTCGTGTCATGTGCTCACGTCCACTGGTAGGTGGGATATGGATCTAGATGTCTGACACCCTGAATGGTGTCCATGTGTCGCCGTGTCTCGATACGAAAGCCGTATCAGAGGGCCCTGTTCGTGCATAGACTTCCAGTATAAAACCAGTGCGGGTGGGTTTTCGTGTCCGACACGACACATGAGTCCATAAAACTTGGAGGGAACGTTCGTAGACACTGCCCTCACGTGTCCACTAAGTTTCGTGGTGTCTCGAGCTGTGTCTTGTCCGCAATAAGCGTTGGGTACCAGGACAGCGCACACGCGTGTCGTGCAGCGTGTCCGTGCCCTTTTTTGACACAAAAATGATCCGAATTCGTGTTCATTCTTAGGGGGAATGAAAACACACATATAGATCTACATTTTTGGAAAATTAGTTTTTGAAAACAGTAATAAAAACTTCATTGGGGTATTTTGTCAAACACATTAATACACACACTGATACGTGTCCGACACGCATACCTAATGGACACGAATTTCTACCAAACTTCACTTACAGCTAGGGGGCACCTAGATGAATGCATCTATGGAAAGAAATCAAGATTTTAAAGTAATTTGAAGGGATTAACTATAGAGAGCCAATCTCCAAGAAAAAGTCCCAAATAGCGAAGTCTCCTTCCTTAAGCAATGTCCCAATGAGCTCCCTTCATCGCAAGCTAGCCTCCTTCTTCTTCTTCTACTCCAGATTTGGAATCAAATACAAAATATTGGGATTAATTTGGTGGAGGCATGAGGAGATTTGATAATTTGGGAAAGAAATTAGGGTTTCCTACAATGAGGTATTCTAAAAGAGGTAAGTGGTTATGAAAAGAGACTTTATAGAGGAAGAATTAGGTCATAAGTGGCTACGATGGCTGACCAAATGAACGGCTACGGTTAGGGTTTCTCATGGAAGGCTTTGGGCTAGGTTTAGTAACTAGCTAGCTCAACACCTTAGCCATAAAGTCCAATGAACTAAACTCTCTCAATCCTCTCATGAACCCTAGTCACACTCAAGTCAACTAAGACCAACTTAAGTTAGATTTGGGTCCCACACCATGCTAACTAATTCACCAATGTCAAAGTCAACTCTAGGTTAGTCTCTTAAGTCGCAACTAGCAAAGTCAAAAATAACGACCATCAATCAAATAATTAACAAATAATTCTAAGAAACCAAAATGACCAAAATACCCCTAGACCAAAAATGATAAATGAAACATCCTAATCACATGGTTAGGCTCTAGGTCAAGTAGTCTCTAGGATTTCACTAGTAAAATACCAAAATAACAAATCACCAATAAAAATAGTTTTAAAATGATTAAAAATCACCAAAAATTATATCATGATTTAAATATCATTATTAAAAGATTAAAATTACAAAAGTTTAAAATTACTCTCATTTAGAAAAGTGGGTGTTACAAGTCTATCCTCCTTAAAAGAATTTTGTCCTTGAAATTAAGGTAATCATTCTAGGTCAAACCCCCAATCAATCAAAGTCTCTAATCATACAATCCTATAATCATATGCGTCTGTCCAAAATTGTGAGATTCAGATTCTTCGTCATACTAGTAACAAGGCAACGATAAATATAGAGTCCCCAACTATGGTACATACCTTTAGAATCGTGGTATTTAAAATTTTTGTATTACCGCATGCTTGGTCGCAAAAACCTTAAATTCCCACGCCCAAGAAATACATCCAAGATCTGACTATATGTCCTCACTATGCTAGCTAATATGACTGTAGAAAATTTTAAATTACATAACTGAGGAGATCTAGCCCATACGACTTATATTGGAAAAAAAATCAAAATCAAATCAACACAGATTACTAAGAATCAAATTTATCGATGAATAAGGAGGTAGACAAAACTTTCGGAATTAAATTTCAAGATAGTTATTATAAGGCGAAGTGGGAATGGAATCGAGATGAACAGAACCTACAAGCATCCCTTCTACTGCCTGTGCATCCTCAACTGTCATGGCGAAAGCTCGATCCTGCTGGCCTCCTCCTCTGGCCTGCTGCTGATGCTGGATATACCTCTGCTTCCCTGTCGTAGTCCTAGCTCCTGCTGCTGCCTGAGTCAATGGTGACTAGTTCTTAGGACACTCCCTACACTGATGCTCCGCTGAACCATAAAGTAAACACCTGCCTAGCCTCTTCCTGCAGTCATTCCATCTATGACCCAGCTTCTTGCAGAAAGTATAACTAATGGACTGCTGCCTGGGTGTCTATTATTAAAGTGCATGTCCCAGGCCCTGAAACTGCTGCTGAACAGGCCTCTGTTGCCGATGTTGCTAAATCTGTACATGAGGCCTCTTGGCCTGGCATCCGCTGCTGCTGGCTCCATGAGCTTCTCGTCCCCACTTGAGCTTCAGCTCAAGATCATCCTCTGCTGCTATGGTACCCATTAGAATCTTCTCAAAAGTGGTGCTCCGGTCACTCTTGGTCAAGGACTTGACCTCCTTGACTAATCCCTTCTGGAACCTGCAAGCCTTAGCTGTCTCACTGAGTCCCTCAACAAATCTACCCAGACGACAGAACTCCCCTGCGTACTCCTTGACAGTCTGACTGCCCTGAACTAAGCTCTCAAACTGCGACTCTAGGGTACCAAGAGACGTGTCAGCGAAAAACTTCTCCTTGAACAGCTTCATGAAGGCTGCCCAAGTCTGTCCCTCTGTACCGACCCTCGGGTCTGTCTAGTACCAAGTGTGAGCAAGGTCCTGTATCTGACTACCTGCCGCCTCAATTTACAGTCAAGCTGGTATCTCCGCCAGCCGGAAGATCTTCTCGATGTGCTCTATCCAGTAATCCGCATACAAAATCCCCTCTGTGCCGTGGAAGTCCCGTGGACGCATTTTTAGGAACTCCTAGATCCCTGGTGTCTTCGGCTGATACTGCTATATTTGGGCTGTCTGGGGCTGCGTAATAACTTTCTCAACCGTCGTCAGGTCAAGCTGATGGACATTCTCTATGCCCTGCTAAAAATGAACGGACTGCTATCGCTGGGCCTCCACCATCCTCTGAAAGAAATCGAACAACTGCGCTGTGTTAATCGATCCCGAAGGTTGCTGCTGCTGCTGCTGGAATAAATCAGGAATGATGGGGAAAGATCTCGGAACAGGCGTAGGTGCACCCCCGAATGCGACAGAAACTCCAACATGAGAAGGTACCACAGGAGCTGCCTGACCGGGCCGAGCCAGACAAGAGGTGGAAGACCTCTCAGTAGTGTCCCTCTGGCCGGAGCGATAGGATCGTGTCTGCATTATCCTGGAGATAGATCAAACAATAAGGCAATTACTGAGAATGAATCGTTAACGTCAAAGGAGGACAATTTATTTCAAAGGAAGACAATAAAGCAGCAAGAATTTTGATGATGGAATTAGATAAGAGTTTTTCCTAGGTGTGATTGAGTACCTTCAAAACTATATCCTATATCCTACTGCAGGCTGTAGTGACACTCTAGTTCGAATACCACTACATAACTCTCGGCCTTCATGGGCCACCACTAAAAATGTGTCACGACCCGCACCCAGTGTAGGAGCACGAGAAGTGGGTACGTCAATCCTATGCCGCAGTATCGGCGGTAGAACGCTGTCCTAGGTCACATACATCTAACAATTATAATATACCTGTACAATATATACGCTCCGAATGGAGGATAATATAGAAATGTACAACTCAATCACAGCTAAGGTAGACGATACGATAAGATAGATAGATATTAAAGTCGCCAAATAAAATACAACAGGAGAAAAAGTCTAAGTGTCTAAGATAACATCTCCACAAACATCCAGAATATTAACAAGATCCCAAATATAACATAAATGTATCCAAATGAGACAAGACATCAAAATAAGATATAAGTCTAAGCTAAGTAGCCTAAACTATAGGGGTGACATCCTCTACTGCTGATGGATCCTGCTGAAGGTCCAAGTCGCAGGTGTCATCTATGGCAGCTCCTTAATAGGTAGGGCAAAGGTCCTCGTCATCCTCTATAATATTTTCAACAGGTCCAGTCAGGACATGAACGAGCACATAACCTCAACAGTTCATATCAAGATAGGAATATAAAGCATACAATAAAGTAAAATACATGAAACACTGAAAGAAAGTACATGTAGTAAAAGAGAGAGAACTGTAATATAAATAGCTACTATAAGTAGGGAACTAACAGTGACTAGTGATGTAGAGTACAAGATAGACATGTCAACGGATTGAATTTGTACATGATTACAATAGGAGTTTATACAATGACCACTTGGGATTGTTTACATGACTTCTTCTACTCCTCCGTACCCCAATCAATACAAAAGGATCCAGACAAGTTATGTTATTGTACAATATTTTACATGGCGACCAACAAATGGGCGCACATGAAGGTTTACATGAGGGCTCTGTGAGCATGAGAGTACATGAATCATAAGAGTATACATGAATAATGAAAGCACAAGAGTACATGATGAAAGTAAAACGTACATGACATGTTGTATCTGATGCTCCCGAGGGGATAACATCTTTATATAAAGATCCATATAGTACTAATTCGTGTTAACAACATGACAGTATCAAGTAAAGTAATCTAGAGCAAGAATATAAATTCTAGTAAGTATAAAATGATCAGAGAATATACTCGCCTGATATCCTGAGTATCTGGTAAGTGTAGATGTCAAGACAGAGTAGATGAGTCCTATTTAGAGTAATACATGTCATAACATGTCCAGAATGGTAATACTGAAGATTATAATCCATTCTATATGATTTTTTAGGTCATCTAGGCTAAAGTCAACTCTTGGTCAACTCTGGTCAACTTATAAAGTCAAACTAGGTCAACCAAGCTATTCTAGGTCTAAACCTAGTCTAACAAGTCAATCTAGACTAAAGTCAACCCTTGGTCAACTCTAGTCAACTACACTAGTCAAACTAGGTCAACAAGGTCAAGTCCTAGCCCAATCAAGTCTCACTAAGCCTAACCAAGTCTATAATGGCACACCAACACAAACACAAGCCAATAGAAACACACATATAGATATATACTATATATGTATTTACACAAGGCTAATTTATACATACACATTATTATTCACATAAAATTCCATATCATCTAATATATTTAGATGCATTATATATACACATTATTAATCTCATGCATATATACATATATATAGATATGAGTGTAGATGAGTGATCATCGTAGCTTGTATGTGTGTGTAAGTAACATATGAGTTAAGGTGGTCAACATACATGTGTGTGTATCTCATATATGTGTGTGTGAGTGTGTGGTATATATATATAGGTGTGTGTGTGGGTATGACAGTAAAGGAAGTGTCAATTGTGTGTGTATGTGTCAATATACATGTGTGTACATAGCAGCAGTAAAAAGGGGGTTTTGTAAAGTGTCAGTACACTAGTGTCAAGGGTGAAATATACATGTGTATCATTAGTGAAGGGGGCAGTGACAGTGGGGTGTGTGGCATGTAGAGTGTCAAGTTCATTTCAGTTTTGTATATTCATATATATCAACACAGGTTTCACAAACTAATTTCAGGTTCACAACAATCCAATTCAGTTTCAAAGTAATCTCAGGCTACTAAATCACATCCAATCTCAGTTTTATGAATCAAACCAATCAACCCAAAGCAGTTTTCATGTTAAAACACAAACTCATTTGAAAGTCCAATGACATGCATCACTTTGAAACCAAATTTTGAAAATTCCTAGACAATACATAAAATATTATGTATCTGTCTACACAAAATTAAACCCAAATTTTCAATGAATTCGAAACTCCAACAATGTGAAACATCAATCCACTCATCAAATTCCAATAACAATACATCAGAATAATTTGGAAAGAAAATTTCAGGAATCAACTCGAAATCCAAACTATTTATTGGAAAAAAACAAAACTGGAAATATCATATAGTTTATATGAAGCCATTTCTAAATTCAAAATTATTAAACTAAACTTGAAATAAAATTAAAAAAACAAGTGAACAGTGTAGGTGTCAACCCAAGGTCGTTCTCGTGTCCACACCGCTCGTGTCCACGATTAGGACAAAGTATCAGAACCTAAAAGAACATGTATCAGAAATGCAGTAAAGGAAGGGCTCGTAGGGATGTGTTGGGGAGCCTAGGACACGACACATGTAACTTCGTGTCACGTGCTCACGTCTACTAGTAGGTGGGGTATAGATCTAGGTATATGATAACCTGAATGGTGTCCAAGTGTCGTCGTGTCATGATATAAAGGCCGTATCAGAGGGCCCTATTCGCGCGTAGACTACCAGTGTAAAACCAGTACGGGTGGGTTTTCATTTCTGACATGACACATGAGCCTACGAAACATGGGGGATACGTTCGCAGACACTGCCCTCACATGTCCACCAAGTTTTGTGGTGTCTCGAGCTGTGTCGTGTCCGCAGTAAGCGTCAGGTAGTAGGACAACGCACACGCGTGTCGTGCAGCGTGTCTGCACTCGTTTCCGACATGAAAATGACATGAATTTGTGTTCAGTCCTAGGGGGAATGAAAACACACATATAGATCTACATTTTTATAAAATTAGTTTTTGAAAACCGTAATAAATCTTCATTGGGGCATTTTGTCAAACACATTGATACACACACTGATACGTGTCCGACACGCTTACCTAATGGACACAAATTTCTACCAAACTTCACCTACAGCTAGGGGACACCTAGATGGATGCATCTATAGAAAGAAATCAGGATTTTAAAGTGATTTGAAGGGATTACCTATAGAGAGCCATTCTCCAAGAAAAAGCCCCAAATAGTAAAGTCTCCTTCCTCAAGCAATGTCCCAATGAGCTCCTCTCCTTGTAAGCTAGTCTCCTTTTTCTTCTACTCCAGATTTGGAATCAAATGTAAAAGATTGGGATCAATTTGGTGGTGGAATGGGGAGATTTGACAATTTGGGGAAGAAATTGGGGTTTCCTACAAAGGGGTGTTCTAAAAGAGGCAAGTGGTTATGAAGAGAGACTTTATAGAGGAAGAATTAGGTCATAAGTGGCTGTGATGGATGACCAAATGAAGGGCTAGGGTTTCTCATGGAGGAATTTTGGCCAAGATTAGTAACTAGCTAGCTCACCTCCTTAGCCATAAAGTCCAATGCACTAAACTCTCTCAATCCTCTCATGAACCCTAGTCGCACTCAAGTCAACTAAGACCAATTTAAGTTAGATTTGGATCCCACACCATGCTAACTAAGTCATCAAAGTCAAAGTTAACTCTAGGTTGGTCTCTTAAGTCGCAACTAGCAAAAGTCAAAAATAACAACCATCAATCAAATAATTAACAAATAATTTTAAGAAACAAAAATAACCAAAATACCCCTAAGACAAAAATTTTAAATAAAACATCCTAATAACTTTGTTAGGCTTGAGGTCAAATAGTCTCTTGTGTTTCACTAGCAAAATACTAAAATCATAAATCACCAATAAAAATAGTTTTAAAATGATTAAAAATCACCAAAAATCATATCATGATTTAAATATCATTATTAAAAGATTAAAATTACCCTCATTTATAAAAGTGGGTGTTACAAGTCTACCATCTTTAAAAGAATTTTGTCCTCGAAATTAAGATAATCGTTCTAGGTCAAACCCCCAATCAATCAAATTCTCTAATCATACAATCCTATAATCATGTGTCTGTCCAAAATCATGAGATTCAAAATCTTTGTCATACTAGTAAGCAAGGCTATGATAATCATAGTGTCCCCAACTATGGTACATACCTCTAGAATCATGGTATTTAAAATTTTCACATTGCCGCATGCTTGGCCGCAAAAACCTTAAATTCCCACGCCCAAGAAATACATCCAAGATCTGAATATATGTCCTCACTATGCTAGCTAATATGACTGTAGAAATTTCTAAATTTCATAACTGAGGCGACCTAGCCCATACGACTTACATTGGAAAAAAATCAAAATCAAATCAACACAGAATACTAAGAATCAAATTTATTGATGAACAAAGAGGTAGACAAAACTGTCGAAATTGAATTTCAAGATAGTTATTATAAGGCAAAGTGGGAATATAATCGAGAAGAACAGAACCTATGAGTATCCCTCCTACTGTCTATGCATCCTCAACTGTCATGGCGAAAGCTCTCCCCTACTGGCCTCCTCCTCTGGCCTACTACTGATGCTGGATAGACCTCTGCTGTCCTGTTGAATCTGTACATGAGGCCTCTTGGCCTGGCCTCCGCTACTCCTGGCTCCATGAGCGTCTCGTCCCTTCTTGAGCTTCATCTCAAGATCATCCTCTGCTGCTAGGGCACCTACCAGAATCAACTCAAAAGTGGCGCTTCGGCCACTCCTGGTCAAGGACTTGACCTCCTTAACTAATCCCTTTCGAAACCTCCGAGCCTTTGCTGTCTTTCTGAGTACCTCAACAAATCTGCCTAGACGGCAGAACTCCCATGCGTACTCTTCGACAGTCTGACTGTCCTGAACTAAGCTCTCAAACTGCAACTCTAGGGTAACAAGAGCCGTGTCAGGGAAAAACTTCTCATTGAACAACTTCTTGAAGGTGCCCAAGTCTGTCCCTCTATACCGACCCTCAGGTCCGTCTGGTACCAAGTGCGAGCCAGGTCCTGTATTTGACAACCTGTCGCCTTAATTTATAGTCGAGCTGGTATCTCCGCCAGCCGGAAGATCTTTACGATGTGCTATATCCAGTCATCCATATACAGAATCCCCTCTATGTCGCAGAAGTCCCGTGGATGCATCTTCTGGAACTCCTGGATCCCTGGTGCCTTCGGCTGATATTGTTGTATCTGGACTGCCTGGGACTGCCCAATAACTCTCTCCACCATCGTTAGGGCAAGCTGATAGGCATTCTCTATGCCCTACAGAAAATGAACGGACTGCTGTCGCTGGGCCTCGACCATCCTCTGAAAGAAATTTAACAACTGCGCTGTATCAACCGATCCCGAAGGCGGCTGCTGCTACTGCTGGAAGAAATCAGGAATGATGGGGGAAGATCTCGGAACAGGCGGAGGTATACCCCCGAATGCGGCAGAAACTCTAACATAAGAAGGTACCACAGGAGCTGCCTGACCGGGCTGAGCCGGAGATAAGTGGCAGACCTCTCAGTAGTGTCCCTCTGGCCGGAGCAATAGGATCATGTCTGCACCATCCTGGAGACAGATCAAACAAGAAGGCAATTACTGAGAATGGATCGATAACGTCAAAGGAGGACAGTTTATTTCAAAGAAAGACAATAAAGCAGCAAGAATTTTGCTGATGAAATAAGATAAGAGTTTTTCCTAGGTGTGATTGAGTACCTTCAAAACTATATCCTATATCCTACTGCAGGCTGTAGTGATACTCTAGTTCGAATACCACTACATAACTCTCGACCTGCAAGGACCACTACTAAAAATGTGTCACAACTCGCACCCAGTGTAGGGCCACGAGAAGTGGGTACGTCCAGCCTACGCCACAGTGTCGGCGAAAGAACCCTGTCCTAGGTCACATACATCTAACAATTATAAGGTACCTGTACAATATATACGCTCTGAATGGAGGACAATATAGAAATGTACAACTCAATCACAGCTAAGGTAGAAAATACGATAAGATAGATAGATATGAAAGTCGTCAAATGAAATACAACAGGAGAAGAAGTCTAAGTATCTAAGATAAGATCTCCACAAACGTCCAAAATAGTAAGAAGGTCCCAAATATAACATAAATGTATCCAAATGAGACAAGACATCAAAATAAGATAGAAGTCTAAGCTAACTAGCCTAAACTATAGGGGTGACATCCTCTACTGCTGATGGATCATGCTGAAGGTCCAAGTCGCAGGTGTCATCTATGGCAGCTCCATAATAGGTAGGGCAAAGGTCCTCGTAATCCTTTGTAATATTTTCAACAGGTCCAGTCAGGATAGGAACGAGCACATAATCTCAACAGTTCATATCAAGACAGGACTATAAAGCATGCAATGGAGTAAAATACATGAAATGCTGAAAGAAAGTACATGTAGTAAAAAAGAGAGAACTGTAATGTAAATAGCTACTATAAGTAGGGAACTAACAGTGACTAGTGATGTAGAATACAAGATAGACATGTAAACGGCTTAAATTTTCACATGATTACAATAAGAGTTTATACAATGACCACTTGGGATTCTTCACATGACTGCTTCTACTCCTCTGTCCCCAATCAATACACAAGGATCCAGACAAGTTATGTTATTGTACAATATTTCACATGAGGGCCCATAAATTGGTGCACGTGAAGGTGTACATGAGGGCTCGGTGAACATGAGTATACATAAATCACAAGAGTGTACATGAATAATGAAAGCACAATAGTACATAATGAAAGTGAAATGCACATGACATGATGTATCTAATGCTCCTGAGGGGTATAGCATCTCAATTTAAAGATCTATATAGTACCAATCCGTGTTAACAACGTGACAGCATCAAGTAAAGTAATGTAGAGCAAGAATATAAATCCTAGCAAGTATGAAATGATCAAAGAATATACTCGCCTGATATCCTGAGTATCTGGTAAGTGTAGATGTTCAGACAGAGTAGATGAGTCCTATTTAGAGCAACACAGGTCACAATATGTCCAGAATGGTAATATTGAAGATTAAAATACATTCTATATGATTTTCTAGGTCATCTAGGCCAAAGTCAACTCTTGGTCAACTCTGGTCAACTTATAAAGTCAAACTAGGTCAACCAAGCTATTCTAGGTCTAAACCTAGTCTAACCAGTCATTCTAGACTAAAGTCAACCCTTGGTCAACTCCAGTCATCTACACTAGTCAAACTAGGTCAAGTCCTAGCCCAATCAAGTCTCGCTAAGCCTAACCAAGTCTATACTGGCACACCAACACAAACACAAGCCAATAGAAACACACATATAGATATATACTATATATGTAAGCACACAAGGCTAATTTATACATATACATTATTATTCACATAAAATTCCATATTATCTAATATATTTAGATGCATTATATATACACATCATTAATCTCATGCATATATACATATATATAGATATATGTGTAGATGAGTGATCATGGTAGCTTGTATGTGTGTGTAAGTAACATAGGGGTTAAGGTGTGCATATGAAATGGTTTACATGTCAGCATATATGTGTGTGCGTCAATATACATGTGTGTATCTCATATATGTGTGTGTGAGTGTGTGGCATATATATATAGGTGTGTGTGAGGGTATGACAGTAAAGGAAGTGTCAATTGTGTGTGTTTGTGTCAATATACATGTGTCTGTACATAGCAGCAGTAAAATGGGGGTTTTGTAAAGTGTCAGTACACTAGTGTCAAGGGTGAAATATACATGAGTATCATTAGTGAAGGGGCAGTGATAGCAGGGTGTGTGGCATGTAGAGTGTCAAGTTCATTTCAGTCTTGTATATTCATATATATCAACACAGGTTTCAAAAACTAATTTCAGGTTCACAACAATCCTATTCAGTTTCAAAGCAATCTCAGGCTACTAAATCACATCTAATCTCAGTTTTATGAATCAAACCAATCAACCCAAATAAGTTTTCATATTTAAACCGAAACTCATTTGAAAGCCAAATAACATGTATCACTTTGAAACCATATTTCGAAAATTCCTAGACAATACATAAAACATTATCTATCAGTCTACACAAAATTGAACCCAAATTTTCAATGAATTTGAAACTCGAACAATATGAACCTCAACCCACTCATCAAATCCCAATCTCAATACATCAGAATAATTTGGAAACAAAATCTCAGGAATCAACTCAAAATCTAAAATATTCATTGAAAAAAACAAAACTGGAAATATCTTACAGTTTATATGAAGCCATTTCGAAATTCAAAATTATCAAACAAAACTTGAAATAAAATTAGGAAAATAAGTGAACTGTGTAGGTGTCAACCCAAGGTCGTGCTCGTGTCCACACAGCTCGTGTTCACGAGCAGGACAGTGTCAGAACCTAAAAGAACATGAATCAGAAATGCTGTTAAGGAAGGGCTCATTGGGCTGTGTTGGGGAGCCTAGGACAAGACATACATAACTTTGTGTCACGTGCTCACGTCCACTGGAAGGTGGGGTGTAGATCTAGGTGTCTGACACCCTGAATGGTGTCCAAGTGTCGTCGTGTCTTGATACGAAGGCCGAATCAGAGGGCCCTGTTCGCGCGTAGACTGTCAGTGTAAAACCAGTGCGGGTGGGTTTTTGTGTCCGACATGTCATATGAGTCCACGAATTATGAGGGGCACATTCGTAGATACTGCCTCCACGTGTCCACCAGGTTTTGTGGTGTCTCAAGCTGTGTCGTGTCTACAATAAGTGTCGGGTAGCAGGACAGCGCACATGCGTATCGTGCAGCATGTCCGCGCCCATTTTTGATACAAAAATGATACGAATTCGTGTTCAGTCCTAGGGGAAATTAAAACACACATATAGATCTACATTTTTTTAAAATTACTTATTGAAAACAACAATAAAAACTTCATTGGGGCATTTTGTCAAACACATTGATACACACACTGATACGTGTCCGACACGTATACCTAATAGACACTAATTTCTACCAAACTTCACCTACAGCTAGAGGACACCTAGATGGATGCATCTATGGAAAGAAATCAAGATTTTAAAGTGATTTAAAGGGATTACCTATAGAGAGCCAATCTCCAAGAAAAAGCTCCAAATATTAAAGTCTCATTCCTTAAGCAATGTCCCAATAGGCTCTCCACCATGCAAGCTAGCCTCCTTCTTCTTCTACTCCAGATTTGGAATCAAATACAAAAGATTGGGATCAATTTGGTGGAGGAATGGGGAGATTTGACAATTTGGGGAAGAAATTAGGGTTTCTTACAAGGGAGTGTTCTAAAAGAGGCAAGTGGTTATCAAGAGAGACTTTATAGAGGAATAATTAGGTCATAAGTGGCTGTGATGGCTGACCAAAAGAAGGGTTAGGGTTACGGTTTCTCATGGTGGGCTTTTGGCCAAGATTAGTTACTAGCTAGCTCAACTCCTTAGCCATGAAGTCCAATGCACTAAACTCTCTCAATCCTCTCATGAACCCTTGTCACACTCAAGTCAACTAAGACCAACATAAGTTAGATTTGGGTGCCACACCATGCTAACTAAGTCACCAAAGTCAAAGTCAACTCTAGGTTAGTCTCTTAAGTCGCAACTAGCAAAAGTCAAAAATAACAACCATCAATCAAATAATTAACAAATAATTCTAAGAAACCAAAATGACCAAAATACCCCTAGGCCAAAAATGATAAATAAAATATCCTAATCACATGGTTAGGCTCTAGGTCAAGTAGTCTCTAGGATTTCACTAGCAAAACACCAAAATCACAAATCACCAATAAAAATAGTTTTAAAATGACTAAAAATCACCAAAAATCATACCATGATTTAAATATCATTATTAAAAAGTTAAAATTACCAAAGTTCAAAATTACCCTCATTTAGAAAATGGGTGTTACAAGTCTATCCTCTTTAAAAGAATTTTGTCCTCGAAATTATGATAATCGTTCTAGGTCAAACCCCCAATTAATCAAAGTCTCTAATCATACAATCTTATAATCATATGCATCTGTCCAAAATCATGAGATTCAGAATCTTCGTCGTACTAGTAAGTAAGGCTACGATAATCATAGAGTCCCCAACTATGGTACATACCTCTAAAATCATGGTATTTAAAATTTTTGCATTGCCGCATGCTTGGCAGCGAAAACCTTAGATTCCCACGCCTGAGAAATACATCCAAGATCTGTTTATATGTCCTCACTATGCTAGCTAATATGACTGTAGAAATTTTAAATTCCATAACTACTTAGCCCATACGACTTATATTGGAAAAAAATCAAAATCAAATCAACACAGAATACTAAGAATCAAATTTATCGATGAACCAAACATGGCATACAAGTCCAGAATTTTGATTTAGTTCTGCTGGTGCAAGTTTTTTGTCGATCCGACGAACGTGCACGAAGTTATGGTCAAGTTTATAAAACGCCGATACGGGGGTATCTTGACGGATAAGCATTGATTTTGTCGCGCACGCACAACGAAATCGAGTTCTGTCAGTTCCTACATGTCAGCAACATCCATATGCGCCTTTCGATCCATATAGTGCGTGACCTTGTCGCCCGATTTGTTGGGGCGCATGCCGTATCGGGTAAAATTTCTAAGTTTTTAATATTTATAAATAGTTTTTTGCCTAACTTTAATGTCAGTTATAATCCTGCATAGCAATCAATATGTAAAACTAATAGCTATATTTTACTCTCGGTTATATTGGCTTTAACAGCGTTCAGTTGGTTTTCGAAAATACATACTAGTTTTATCGATATCGGCGTTCCAAGTTGGGTTCTTGCCTGCCATCAACACTCTGTTTTCGAAAAGATTTAGGGGCGACTTTGCTCCAATTTTTCGGGCATTCGCAAGGGTTTGATAGTATTCTACCTTAAGGGGGTTTAGAGAGGTTCATATAAGCTTCATATAGGAATTTGTTGCATCGAAATCGATCTAGCAAAAGAAAAGATATTGGGGTCGAATTTGGAGTACCTTTCTGCGGTCTTGAGAATAGAGTATTCTGTTCTGGATCGGGTTCGGTGGCTGCTGGCGGTCCTCCTCCGACATCAGGCGGTGGCAGGTGGTCGAGGAGGTTCGTCAGAAGTCAGGTGATTGCTGGGGACGGTCGTGGTTACCTAGGGTTTAGATTTCCTTGAGTTTTTGGAAGGATCCTATCGAATGGTTTTTTTGGGTTTATATACTAGGTTTTTAAATCTGAATTAAATTCGAATTCGTGTAGGATTTGGATCAAAATTTGATTGGATTGGAAGAGGATCTAGATAGAATTGAGTGAAAAAAATCTGAATACATTTGGTGTAGTATTTAGGGAGTTCGAAGTTGAAAACCAATCGGCCTTTCAGTCTCTGTTCCGCGCTGAAGAGGGGGGGTCGGGGTTCCAAGTGTACCGTAGCTCGGCTACAGTAAAAACTCTTTTTTTCTTTTTTATTTTAGTCAATCTATATTTTTTTTAGTCAATCTCTCTCTCTCTCTATATTTTTATATATATATATATACACACACACACACACATAATCAATTATATATATATATATATATATATATATATATATATATATATATATATATATATATACACACACACACATAATCAATTATAAGTAAAGTAGCTTTTAGAAAAATTCAAAAAGTTTATATAAAAATATCTAAAATTCCTAAATTATAAAGTACAGTGTCTTTGATAGCATAATATACAGGCACCCATACCTACACATTATATTTATTCATAAAAAATAAATAAATTAATACGAAAATGTATATAGCAAAAATAAGTAAAAATATTTGAATAATTAGGAATAAAACATGGGGGTTTACGTGTATTGATAAACGTACTTTGAACTCTGTAACGATCAGGAACATATATCCTCTACAAAGGATAGATGATTTATTTGATCAACTCAGACGAGCTGCAATATTTTCGAAGATTGACTTGCGGTCAGAAAACCATCAGATCAGAGTCAGAGAGCAAGACATCCTGAAGATAGCATTCAGATATAGATATAGACATTGGGAGTTCCTTGTTATGCCATTTGGAGCGACCAATACAGCAGCCATATTTATGGACCTCATGAATTGTATCTTCATGCCCTATTTGGACCAGTTCGTGATAGTGTTTATAGACGACATCTTATTCTATAATAATAATAAGGCAGAGCATGAGCGACATCTTTGTGTAGTTCTTCAGATTCTCAAAGAGCACCAGTTGTACGCGAAGTTCAGTAAGTACGAGTTTTGGCTGGATCGCATCTCGTACTTTGGTCACATCATCACCAGAGGTGGAGTGGAAGTGGATCCCTAGAAGATAGTGGCTATAGAGACATGGCCAGTTCCCAGTACCGTCACAGAAGTTCGAAGTTTCCTAGGATTGGTTGGCAATTACCGGCAATTTGTATCAGACTTTGCTCGAATTTTAGTACCACTGACGCAGTTGACCCGCAAGGATGTGCAGTTTGCTTTGACAGTAGTGTTAGAGTTCATTTGAGAAGTTGAAGCAAGAATTGATGACAGTACCCATTATCATGCTTCCAAATGGGATTGGAGATTTTTCAGTCTATTGTGACGCTTTCGGTAAGGGATTGGGATGCATCTTGATGCAGCATAGTAAGGTAGTAGCTTATGCATCACGTTAGCTTCATTGTCATGTGAGGAATTTGTTGACACAGAATCACAATCAACCAAATATTAATTGACTATATGATACTTGTGATAATTCAATACGACACATGAATACTATAGTCAGTACAAGCCAGACGACAGCTCGCACCTGCAGTACAACATATCTTTGAGTCTGTATTTTATAATTTTATTGAGTCTAGATTTATGTAAACTGAGCTGTACTGAGCATCTGAGACTTAACCTATACCCCAAAATCATAAGCTCTACGCAAATCAAAATGAGCCAATTTACCCATTGACCCATTCTATGCTCTGGAGACAGAGTTCGGGCCGAACTCTGCCTCCTAAAAATTAGCACCCTAATTTTTAGGGTTGGCTGGTTGCAAGTTGTCCAACGACCAAATTTTTGAATATTTCAACCAGAATTTTGGCCGAATTCTGCCGACCTAATATCCTATAAATAGGCCATGAATTCTCTCATTTTCAATCATCCAATCTTCTTATGTCTTCTCTCTAAAGCTCTATACAAGCTATACCCTTCTTCATCTACTAGCCACAAGCTCCCTAAGCCTCAAGTGCTCAGTACTTTTCAGTTAGGAGTTTGTGCAAGAGTTCAAGAAGTCGCTTGGAAAATTCCAAGCATCGCCACTGCGATCTTTGTAAGAAGTTGACGTGCTCTTCTGAAGAAAAGGCACGGGTGTAACTACTATTTCACAAATAGTAGATTTAATCCTGTGTTAGAGTTCTCAGGCCTGGACTAGTCCTCCACGAGGGAAATCAGGTTAAAAATCGGCTGTGTTTGCGTATGCTTTCTTGCACCTTATTTATTTTTGCATTTACTCTGATTACTTTCAGTTTGTGAAAGAGTTTAATTTTTAATTGGCTATTATTATTATTATAAACTCTATTCACCCCCTCTAGAGTTGCCATCTGTTCTTCAATTGGTATCAGAGCTCTGTTCTCTCTACAAGGACTAACATCCTAGAGCTGATCCATGGCAACCACATAATCCATGATTTCCAATCACAGTGAAGGGCAGTCCACTCATAGGCCTCCCCTATTTGATGGAACGAACTACACCTATTGAAAAACAAGGATGAGCTTTTATCTCAAGTCGTTAGACTTCGACCTGTGGACCATCGTCACCGATGGTTACAAAAAGCCCGCCAGGATAGTTGTCAATGGTGATCTCCTTGAGAAACCACATAACAAATATTCTGACGAGGAGAAGAAAAAAGCAAGTCTAGACGCGAGAGCTTTTAATGCTTTATTCTGGGTCACTACCACTTTTCTAGTTTAAGGGTATTTTTGTCATTTTTGGGATTATTTAAATTTATTATAATTTATTTGAATTTATGGGAATTTTTAGGATTTATTTTAGAATTGTTTGAATGAAGGTTGACTAGGTTGACTTTGACTAGCTTTGACTTGGTAGGCTAACCTAGAAGCTAACCCTAGTTGAGTTTGGACTTGGTTAGATTATGAGACCCTAGGTTAATTTAAGTTAAACCATATTCTAGTTATTAGAATCAATTGGAAATAGGAATTAGAATAGGGAATTGATTAATGACTTGTGACTTCACAAGTCATGACTAATGACTAAGCCCATAGAAGCCCACAAGCCCAACACCATATAAACCTTAACCCTAATTGCTATGGCCAGCCAACCTACTTAGGGAATCCCCCCTATAAGTACTCTTCTTCATTAGGGCTAGCCTCTTTAGAAATTTTCCAAGTTTTAGAAAGAGGTGAGTCTCCATCTTCATAAATTCCTAGAAAATCCAAATTAACTCCTTTTTCCCTCAAATAAATTGCAATAGGTTTTAATTTATGTTTTCTTGCTGTTGGTATATTTTATTCTCAGCTTGGGAGTAATTTGGGGAAATTTGGCTATTAAGAGGAACACCCTTCTTTGGAGCTTTTTGAGGAGTTGTGATACCTATAGGTAAATCACTAAAACTCAATGTTTGATGCTGTTATTATTGCATAATGACCTAGATCTAAGGGTCTCCTAGCTAACCCTAGATTTTTGTAGGATTTTGTGTCCTATTCGTGTCCCATTTGGACACGTATCAGCCATGGGTTTTGGGTGTTTGATGAAATGCCCCAATGGGTATTTTGAACTGTTTTTAGGAAAATTTCTAAATAGGAAATTAGGTTTTAACCTTGCTTATAGGTTTCTGGTGTCTTGGTATGATTTTCGTGTCGTGTCGTGTCAGGTTGGACACGTGCACACGCAGGTGCACCTCACGCACGCGCAAAGTTTCCTTCCCATGCTGCTCGGGGCTGTTTGCGAGCAACACACGCCACATGAGCGTGTGATTTTGGACACACGTGTTGTTTTCCTGACTGACACGAGGTCCTCCAAGTTGGAGACACTCTCGTGTCGTGTCGGACACACACTTGACCCCACAAGGGAATTCTACGGCACAGTGCACGTAAAATTTCCAGCTCTGATACGCTGTTCGTATCTCTTCTGGACACGTCATGGACACACTTTGTGGACACTGACACACTCACCTAGACCTAGCCTAACCCTAGACTCGAGCACTTGGTCTCTCGTGTTGTGCATCGAGCCCAATGTGGCTCGACATGGCCGCACGAGGCATGATATTCACAGTTTTCTGATGCATATATTTTTTTTGTGCTTGGATACTTCGTGTCCACTTTTGTGGACACGAATCACTCTCTCTGAAACAAACACTTATACTCAAATATTTACCAACCTTAAATTTTACATATTGAATTGTTTTTAGATATCAATATTCTAATTTTCCCAAAACCCTGATACATGCTATTTCTTACTGATTTTTTCCAGTTTTTCAATGTAATTTTTAGCAATCATTTTAGTTAGTTTAAATACTGTTAATTACATGTTTAAGTTCCTAATACTGTTCTCCTATAAGTTTTCTAACTGTATATTGATTTTGGGTTAAATTGGTTTTGATTTGGGTTCAAAATTCTGGTTGGAAGGCTTGGACTGAATAACTGATTGTTTATTTACCGTTTGAAGACTGAACTGGGTTAAATTCCTTTTCTCTGATTTGATTAAAGGAACTGTCATGATTCTCTCTATAGCTGAATTGATCTCCTTTCATTCACTCATATTCCACACTGCTTCGCTGTCCAGTACTGGACTGTACACTCACACACTTACACACATCCTTATATGACACACACTGTCATGTCTCACCCTCACACTCTCATATCTTACTGTATACATGTTCCTACACACTCCTATTGACACTTGTGACACTCTCACACACACAAGTGTAGGTCACTAACACTACACTATTCTGTTTTCAACATATCATGGCACACACACATTGTCTCTCTAACACACATGTATCACTCATTATTCCTAATTTCTGTACACACACTTTCATGTCTCACTAGCCCCACACATTGAACCCTCATGCTAACACACACACACACATGTTCCCTCACTGTTTTCATGTATTATCACACATACACACTTTCATGTGACACTCTCAAGCCTAAACCCTCACACACAAGTGTCTCACTAACACCACACTCTTCTTACACCCTCATGCCATGCATCACACCCACACACACTTGAACACATTCCCTTTTCCTATTCTCTACATGTATATATATATATGTATGTAATTGAGATGTACATATATGTATCCTATAATAATGTGTGTGTACTATTATATATATTAGATATAAATATGTTTGTGTGGTATACATATAGTAGCCTATATGTTATGTGTATGCTATATTATATTATATAGCAATATCAATATGTGTATTATTTATTAGATATGTATATTGACATGTGGTCATGAGATTATAGGTTAGTTTTAGGCATGATATTGCCTAATAGCCTATAGCATAGGCTCTTAGCCTATGGGTGTATCTGTGTGTTAGTATAGAGTCTAGTTAGACTTGTGTAGTCTTGTTAGACCTATAATAGACTAGTTAGGCTTGTATAGGCTTGTTTGACCTAGTTTAGACTTGTTTGACTTAGGTTTGACCTAGTTGACCTAGTTTGACTTCTAGGGTTGACCAGAGTTGACCAAGAGTTGACTTTGGCCTAGATTGACCTAGATTCGTTTAGAATGCATTGAATTGCATCTTGTTATCATTTTAGACTTGTTGTGACTTGTGCAGTTCTGATTAGGAGCCAGACACCTCTCCTCAGACATTATATTTCATCCGGACACTCAAATACCAGGCGAGTACATTCTCTGATCATTTCATATCCTACTTAGAGTTATTTTCCTGCATTGAATTACTTTACTTGATACTGTCACGTTGGTCACACGGATTAGTACTATATGGATCCCTTCTTGAGATGTTATCCCTTCAGGGAGCATCGGGTACTACATGTTCTGTGCGTTTCACTTACATGGCGTATCACTATGCTTCTTGGTTCATTGATCAGTTGTGACATGTACTCTCATGATCACAGAGTCTTCCTTGAATCCTTATTCCATTTATTAGGTTTTTCCAAAATTCCCATTTTTGGGACTACTATGTACCACCCTTCGGGGGCCGTTACATAGAATCATAACATAACCTGGGTGGATCCTTGTGTATTGATTGGGGGTACGGGGGAGTAGAAGTAGACATGTGAATATATCTGTTTCACTTAACAAATTCCTTAGAAATTGGCTTTTGAAAATAAAACGAGAAAAAGTACAAGAAGTACAAATTGTTCCGGGAAGTATTACTATGTAAGTCTGATCTGAAGGCGATCACTTTGTTCCTTGGACCATACGATGATGATGAAGATCACTGCTAGAAGATGAACAACTGGAAGAACGAAGTCACCAGAAAGGTATCGACATACTTGGGCACTGATGGTGAGGTCGAATGCTTTCCTGCTTTGCTTCACACTGTTCTGGAAGAAAAGTTGATGAAGAATGCTCTCTAAAATCAAAATTTCTGGGCTCTGATTTCTGTATTCTCTCCTCTGTCTCTATCTATGTGTCCCATATAAAAAAATAAGTCTATTTATAGACTTGGCTTTTTTTGCGTAAAACTCAGCAAAGTCCTGTCTTTACGCTAGTAACTGCCACCCATGACTGAAGTCATCCTCTACACATGTTGACATGTGTCCCATTATTTCAATAAGAATAGGATGCACGTACACACGTTCCTCGAGATGTGTGGCATGAAAGCCATGTAGGCAAACCACGTTCCAAAGTAGTCAGGAAGGATAGGGCGTAAAAACAACCCAAATATACTCTGAGCGTAAAGTAGTAGACTAGGCGTAAAATAGCCCTAAAATGGACTTCTCGCGTAAAGTGGTTGATAAAACAACCTTGAGCATAAAAAGTAGTCCAAATAAACTTTATGCACACGTCAACTTTGAGCGTAAAAAGCTCATATAGTATTCATGCGTAAAAGAAGCCATCTTGTGAACGTAAAATTGCTCAGTCTACATACTAAATGACAATATTAGTTTCTGTGTAAAACAAATCCCTTCGAATTCTGTGTTATACACTGTCAGTAGATCTTTATGTTAGACCCATTATCACTTTACATTAAATGCATGATTTGACAACCTGTCCCTAGCGTAAAATAGATGGCCTGTCCCTGGCGTAAAGTAGCTGACCCGTCCCTGGCTTAAAGTAGTTGGCGTAAATTATCTCATTTGAGTGTAAAGCTCTATCTCTTTAACTCAGTCAATGAAGCACTTTTTACGCTCCTACAAGACCCCCTTCAAAATTTTCAAATATTTTTCAAAATTAGAAATACTTTGAACAGAAGCATAAAATCCGGGTTTTGACCATTCAACGTAAAGTTTGGGATATCCAGCGGTCATTCGCGTAAAAATAGGGATATCCAACAGTCGGCGTAAAAATAGGGAATTTGAACCGATTAAAAATATCTATAAATAGAGCTTTTCGAGTTCGATAAGGACTTTACTTGTCTCTTCGCAATCTCGAATCTCTTTGCCCCCCCTTTCTTCGAAATCTCTCTCACCTTAACTCGATGGCTCCCAAGAAGACCGCTGCTGGCAGCAAAGGGAAGAAACCCACCGTCGATTCTTCATCGGCCGACCGTGCACAAACTCCCGTTCGGTCATCGACACCACTCCGACAGCCCAATCCCACCGTAGCTCCACCTATAATGGGTAAAACCCTATTTTTCGGCCGAAAAACTCGTCGGAAAAGAAGAAGACAACCTGAACTTTCAGATTTCACGCCCACGTCATTCGTGTTAGCATAGAAACTGAAATAACAAAATATGTCCACGTTATACGTGTCAGCGTAAAATTTAAGAAATACGCCCACGTTATACGTGTCAGCGTAAAATTTTCAAATACGCTCACATTAGCATGTGCTAGCGTAAAATAAAAAAACTTTGTAAAACAAAGACTTTTTTTACGCTTTAAAACTTTTAATCATTTTTAGTTAGCGTAAAAGCCAATGTCCTTACTCATAAAACTTTAAATTAGATTTTTTCACTAACTTGATCTTTTTTCCTTTTGTCAGTGGATTTGCAAGCTCATCCTCTTGAAGAAGTTTTTGGCTCATCAGCGGGCATGGTGGGCTCAAACTATCTGGAGGATTTATCTCATGTCAAATTTCCTCAATCCAACCCCGAATACCCTGCAGCGAGAGCGCAGCTGATATCTGCTCAAGGAGATAGGATGCTGTTATCTATGATCGACGGGGAAGTTTTGGTGTCACTGGACAATCAACAATTCCTGAAGCCGGCTTTCTTATTTGGGGATGCGATAGATTTCAAATCGCGGACTCATCCCAAAAAGGAGGCTAGGGTATTTAGATCCGGAGAAAGGGTGATGTATCTTCCTGACATGGATAGGGATTACCCTCTATCTGCTTTCGTCCATGCTATCATCACCGTCAAATGCTGTGGAATTTAACTCCCAATAGCTACGATAGACCGGACAGGACCATTTTCAGAAGAGAGAGAGAGAGCAAATGACATGGGTTATCACATTAGCACTCCCTGTGGTGGTGTCATTTCATTTTCTGGTCTATTGCCCGGGTTTACACCGAGTGAGGGCTCATCTCTCATCCAACTGGTACAGATTCCCATGTTCATAAATAAATTCCTCAGGGAGGCAGTCTTATATCCTCAGACCAACTCTAGGCTGACAGGGTGGCTAACCCCTTACAGTAGTAACTGGATTCAGATCAATAATTGGGTCATGAAGCACTTTAAAACAGAATTGGACGATATTGGCCTGTATGAAGCGGTGGCCTCTACCAGTTATGGCATTCCTCCGAACAAAAATTTGTTCCTAGCTTTACTGGAATTGTATATGAGTTCAACATGAACTTTTGCAACTCCACATGGCGAAATGAGTCTTGCTCTACATGAGATGTAATTCATCTCGAAGCTGCCGATGGGCGAATTCCCTTATGAAGAATACATTCCTTCCAATCGGGAACTAGCAGAAGTTCGAGAGAAGAACCCTGAACTGGTGCAAGTCTATGAAGAACTTATGTGCCATTATCTGATTTGCACCAGTATGTACGAAACTGGGTCACATTTGGCATACATAACCAAGTGGACAACCTATCTATTTTACCATGAAAATAGAGTGCCCAAGACTGAGAAGAGCAGGTTTCGAGAAGACAAAACTCAAACCATTAAACCTTGCTCCATAATTCTTGCAGATGTAATCCAGGAGTTGATGGCCTCGCAGAAAGCTTGCGACCAATATCTATCCACCAAAACCAGAGACATCCCTGCGGGGATTGAGGCTTCAAGCTACCTGAGGCAGGGTAGTCAGAAGATGTCAAAGAAGGCCTTGCTGGCACGCTTCCTATCCTTATGGCTACGAAGATGGGTCGTGCCAGGGATCAGTACCGTGGACAGGATTCAACGCAACATGTTGTGGCCAGCGGTACGTTTAGTATTCAAAAATAGAGTCAACCTGCTGTCGACAATGGTATACCGAATAAATGCAGGTCTACAGACTTTCGGTGAAGAGCTGATTAATAATGCTCCTCACCGAGACAATTTTCCAAGGGTGGAGCTACCATACACCTATATGATGGGTTGGTTACTACACCACAATTGTAATTTGCTGCCACCGGGCCCTGAGGATAAAGCGAGGATTTTCCTCCTAAAATTTAGCAAATCCACATGGACTGCTACAACGGTGGCAGACACCCGAGCAGTATTAAATTACTCTCACGGCTGGAATTTCTTCTACACAAGGACACCAGTTCCAGCCGACTGCCTTGGCATGCAACTTGAAGACAAGGTAGATAAATCAACTTTATTACCAATATCTACGTTCCGATGGCTAGTGTACATCAGACCATCCCATCTGATGTACAGGAATAAAGATTACTGCACGTTTGAGCCTTATCTACCCAGTAGGTTCGCTCGCCAGTTTGGATATGACCAACTTCACGTTGGCAATCCTTCCACCAGCTTCTATCATTATAGAAAGCTGATTGACGGTGCACGAGCATGGAGATATTTCAGCACTGCATGTACTGGTGCTAGATTCAACATATCTACAACCACTAGTACCACTGAGCTATGTATACTTCACTCGTATGCCCGTTTTTATACATCCATTCGCTCCTTCGAAGACGGTTATAGCATGCAAGGAAGTCTGCGATGGGCCCATGAAGGAAATATTGAAGAACCCATCAGAATAACTCCTGACGTACCAGACAATACTACTGCTATAGATGAATTTCTGGTAGTAATTCCTAGAGGAGCTGGAGAGATAGCCGTGGGACCAATAGTTATTGGAAAAATCTGCAAACGAAAGCAGACTACAGCTACCACTCTTCAAATGAAGTCTCCTGAGAAGAAGAAGAAGACTACTACTAAAGGGCCTTCCAAACCCAGAGCCCTTACTCCAGAAGATGACTTCTCGATCGAAGAGGACCAACTTGTTGCTTCCTCTTCAGTCCATCCGGGAGAAGGGTCTTCAACACCTCAATCAACAACAACATCAGAAGTTGTAAAACTTTTATCTCCTGGATGCCTTAGCTCCTCACTCCATTTATCTTTGCCGAAAAAGCACAAATTACAGAGGATGCTACTGTTGTACACATTGCTGATCGAGACCGTATCCCATCAGACGAATCGGCTCTCGTCTTTGACGATGATGATTAGGATGGTGATTATGATTCATACCTTGAACGACACGTACATATTCCAGGTACTACACAAAAACCTATACATAATTATGTACCATGACTTTGTATATTAACTTATTATGCTTATTTTGCAGATATCATCATTGCACCAAAGACTGTGGCTTCTCCTTCTCCTCAAGAAGATATCTATGAGGAAAACGGGGAATCTAATGAAGGGGCTTCTTCTTCAGAAGATGAGCAACAAGAAGTACAGAAAGAGTTTAAAACAGAGGTTGAAGCAGAGGTTGAAGCAGAGTCTCAGCCCGAATTATCTTCTTGTATTGATAATCGAGAAGAAGAACAAACTACAGAAAAATCAACTGCAGATCATGAAGCAGCTGTTGAAGGAGGAACTAGCCTCGATGAAGAACTTGAAGTGCCTCAAGAGCCTGAACAGCCAGAAGTCAAAGAAGGTGATGAAGGCATAGTCAAATCACCAACCGAAACTGAGAATGTTGTGATAGCACCCTCTGCTATTACTACTGATTCTGTAGAAGTTTCGGAGAAGAGTATGCCTGAACTTGAGTCAGCTGCTACCACCATCATTCTACCAGCACCTATCACCGCCACCGAAACTCTAGTAGTTTCAGCTCCAGAAACGGCTGGAGTAACAAACATTGAGGACATTGTTCCCGAAGCTACTGAGAACCAGTTGACTATGGTAGCAATAACAATAATGGCTTCATCTCAGCCTACTATCAGAGTCACTACATCTGCAAGTGTTGAGGACACAATCCCTGAAGCTCTTAGGGATCAACTGGCTATGACAATAGTAACAACAACGGCTTCATCTCAATTTGCTGTCACACCAACAGCATCTATTCCTAGTCTCCAAAGAAGAGATCTAGTAGATATTGCCGCGACGCCAAGTTCAAGCATAGAAATGAATCTCCTAGTTTCGATTCATACTGAAACTTTTTATAAAACTTTGGCGACCCGAATCAAGATGGTCTTGAATAAGGGTCTCAGTTATGAGAGCTTGAAGGCGTCTATGGTTCTTACCATCAGGAATGTTGCTATGTTCAATGATACGAGGAGAGCAGCAACATTAGAGAAAATTGTAGAGGGTCTTGAACAGCCCATCTGAGAGTATCTTAAGCTGTCAAGTGAGACTGTTGTAAGTCTCATACAAGAAGAGTATGACGCCTTAACGGCTGATTATCTTGATCGGAAGACAAGATATAATGAAGCTCTCCATGATTATAGTATAAAGGTTGCCAAAGAGAAAGCCTTTTTAGCTGGAATACAGTCCGAGTTGGATGGTCATAGAGCAGCCTATGACGCTTTAAACCAAGAGATTCAGCAACAAAATGATAAAATCCAAGAAGTTGAGGCTGAATTGGCTCACTTAAAGGCAGAAAGGGAACAAATGATCACGGCTCAGAATCAGCACTTTGCTCAGCGCTCTATTTTAGAAGAACAGGCCTACGGAGCTGAATCAACTATCAAGACCCTTGATGAAGCCAAGGATAATCTGATAATCAGTTTCGCTGGACTTTTTCATATTTGTACTACCGAAGCTCGACATACTGAAGCGACTAAGAAGGTATTAAGCTCTCGTGATAGGCGCCTGGCAGAACTGCAGAAATTACTTCAAGATGTTTCTGCTCCACCTTAGGAAAATAAGGAGCTTTTGTAATCTTTTATCTTATCCAAGAAATAAATAAAATATTTGTTTTGTGATCCTATCATTTATTTTGCAATTAAACAATAGGCATGAGATAGAAAATACTTATCAGAGGTAATATGGACATGATAAGTCTTCGAAACCAATAAATTGTATCTATCTAGAGGTAATATGGACATGATAGATAATAAAATCTTATTTCCTGTTTTAGAGTATATAATACTATCAGAGTTAATATGGACATAATAGATCGTAACAACTCAAAGAAAACTAGATTAATATCTATTCAGAGGCCAAATGGACATGATAGATAGGAAAAGAAGTAGATTTAATATTTATTCAGAGGTCATAAGAACGTGATAAATAATAAATCCAACTTTTTATACCAACTGGTAAGACAAAAGATTAAAATTTCTCTCCGAGGAGACAAGTTACCAGCTTAACCAAACATTGGTAGCTGGGGAAATAAGAAGACAGACGTCATTGAGAGTATATGTCAATATCGATGAAAGAATGAATGAACCAACGTTTCTTTTGGGAAAAGACAGATCAATTCAATTCCAGAATTAAATGGATGAATCTGATATAATGAATAGATGGGTCCTTTCAGGAATAAAAAGGTTATTTCAATTTCCCAGACCGATTCATTAATAGCTCTCTCCTATAAATAGATGAGAACTTTTTGTAAAGCTTCATCCTTATTTCCACTCCTCTATCGAAAATGTCTTCTAAGGATGTGCAGCAAAAGAATGAAGTCTCCATGAAGGTTGAGGACGTCATCGAGACGCGCCCCGTTGATCCAATTGTGTCGGGTCCAACCGAAATAGGCGAAAGCTCTTCTACGCCCAAGCCACCACAAGACATCCTCACTTTCTTAGTAGAGCCATGGAAAACTCCTGAGGAAGAGGCACTGAGGATGGCTGCCTGCAATTTTTTTGTGAACTCAGGCAACGATGTCTTTGATGCATTGGCAGACTATGTATTTAATAAGGAAGGCAATGGTCCTCTCCTTAATCCTTTGTTCTGAACAAAAATAATAATAAAAGAGATTTTATTTTCATTTTGTCTTTTTTTATACATATTACTTCTTAAGAAATTTGCCATTGATCGGCATCATGAGTAGATCTCCATTGGGCTTGGATAATCGATAGGCGCCATTGGAAAATACGGTCTCGATTACATAAGGGACTTCCCATTTTGCTTGGAATTTCCTTTTGCTTTTGTGAGTCATCACCATCGGTCTTCAAACAGCTAATACTAGTTCACCGACTTTGAATACCCTCTCTTTAACTTTACGATTGAAAGTTCGAGATATACGGGCTTGATATAGTTCAATATGCTGTTGAGCTTGAAGACGCTTCTCGTCCAATCCTTCATATTCTTGGAGTCGTAAGCGATCATTATTCTCTGTAGTTAGCTCATTAGCAATGGCTATTCGAGGAGATAGAATCTGAATTTCCAATGGAAGGATAGCCTCACATCCATAGACCAGTAAAAATGGCGTAAAACAAGTAGGAGTTCAGACTGTTGTTCGATAAGCCCATAAACATTCTCCAAGTTTCTTATTTCAATCACGTTTATTGGAAGAAACAAACTTTTTGAGAAGTTTGATGATCGTCTTGTTGAAAGCTTCAGCTAAACCATTAGCAGCTGGATTATAAGCCGTAGACGCCAAATTTTGAATTCGATTCTTATCACAGAACCGATAAAATACCTGACTGGCAAATTGTGGTCCATTGTTATGAATTATCCGTCGAGAAATCTCGAAACGATAAATGACATGGTGTTTGATGAAGCTGATCACATTAGATGTTTTTACTTCAGCAAGGGGAACTGCTTCTGCCCACTTAGAAAAGTAATCGATTATAGCCAATATAAACTGATGTCCTTTTATAGAAGGGGGGTTAATAGGCCCAATAATATCCATGCCCCAAGCTTCGAAGGGCCAAGAGGCTGCTGTAGGATATAGGAATTCAGACGGTTGATGAATAAAATTAGTATGAATCTGACATGCTTTACGCCTTCTAGCATAGTCTACAACATCTACTATCATAGAAGGCCAATAATACCCCAATCTTCGAATGCAGTCTTATAATTTCGGACCTGATTGATGAGCACCACAAACACCATCATGTGCTTCACCGAGTGTCTGTTTAGCTTCACTTTCTGAGAGACAGCACAGCAAAAGTCTATCATATGAACGACGGTATAGCATATGTAAAGACGAATCATAATAAAATCGAAATGATCGTCTCTTAATTGATGCAGCTTCTTTTGCATCTTCAGGTAAAATCCCATGAACCGCATAATCAATGAATGGACTTCTCCAATCCCTCTGCTGGAAACTTAACTCTGTAGTATAACTCTGTTCAATATACAGATTATTTTTGACACAGAATAAGTCTCGGTCCAATAAAATAATTGTATTTTATCTTCGAATTGGAACAGCCAAGTCTGCAGCTAAGCTAGCAAGAGCATCAACTTCCATATTCTGGGAACGTGGTACGAATTCGATGAAGAATCCTTTGAATGAAAGGACCAACTCGATTACCACTTGATGATAAGGAATGAGATCAGGATTTCTGACTTCATAAGTCCCTCTAACTTGATTAACAATCAGTTATGAATCTCCATAAGCTTCTAGGGATTTAATATCCAATTGTTTTGCTACTTGGAGACCAATCAATAGAGCATTATATTCTGCTACATTGTTGGAACATGGCTCATTGAGAGAATAGGCACGGTATATATATGATCATTTTATCCGGAGAAACCAAGACGATTCCTACCCCAGAGACAGTATTACCTTTAGGTCCAATCCATGTTACTCCATCAAAATATAATTGCCAGATGTCATCCTTCAAAGTCATGTTGTAATCCACGACTTCATTTGGAATATCCTCATATAACTTCGATGTTTCAAGTATAGGGTGAGCAGCTAAGAAATCAGCTAATGCTTGACCCTTCACTGATTTTTGACGTACATAAACCATGTCATAAGGAGTGAACAACATCGCCCAGGTAGCTAACCTAGAGTTAAGAATGCTCGGTTTTCTCATCAATACCCGAATGTGATTTATCCTGGAGATGACATGAATAGTCTGTCCTGTCACATAATGTTTTATCTTTTGGATAGCAAAAACCAAGGCCAGACATTCCTTTTCTACATGAGTATACCTGTGTTCAGCTTCGACCATCATTCGGCTAAGATAATAAATTGCTTGTTCATGCCCCACATTACTTTTTTGTGCAAGAAGAGCACCAAGTGAAAGATCCAAGGCTCGAACATATAGCAAAAATGGTCTTTCTACCACTGGAGGTACCAGAACAGATGGATTTGTAAGGTATTGCTTGATGTCATTGAAGGCTTTCAGACACTCTTCATCCTAAACAAATGATACACCCTTCCTTAATAGACGGAAGAAAGGTTGACATCTCCCAGAGAGATTAGATATAAATCTCCTGATATAAGCAATGTGACCCTGAAAGCCATGGAGTTCTTTCAGATTACGAGGAGGACGCATTTCAAGAATTGCTTTAATTTTATCAGGATCAACATGGATACCCTGAGAAGTAATGACAAATTCTAAAAACTTGCCACTTAAAACCCCTAAGAAAGACTTAGTAGGGTTCATTTTCAATTGATGCCGATGCATCAATTCAAATACTGTCTTCAAGTCTTGAATATGATCATCTTTTGATCAACTTTTGACATCAATATCATCTACATAACATTCTACTATCTTGCGTAGATGTTCCTGAAAGATGTTGCTCATAGCCCTTTGATACGTGGCACCGGCATTTTTGAGACCAAATGGCATAACCGTATAGCAGTAAACCCCAAAGGGTGTAAGAAAAGCAGTATGCTTCTCATCTTCTGGATGCATCATAATCTAATTATATCCTGAGAATCTATCCATGAAAGACATGCGTTCAAAACCGCATGTATTGTCTATCATGACATCGATAATCGGAAGTAAAAATTTATCCTTTGGACAAGCTGCATTAAGATCTCAAAAATTTATGCAAACTTTGACTTTTTCGTTCTTCTTCATAAGAGGAACAATGTTGGCAACCCAGTCCGAGTGTTGTTCTTCAGGAACAAAGCCACATGTGATCAGCTTTTTGACTTTCGCCTCAATTGCATCCATCATATCTGGTCGAAAACATCGTGGCTGTTGTTTTATAGGCTTGGCATTAGGAAGAATATTGAGTTTATGAGTAGCAACTTTAGGATCTAAACTCGGCATATCCTCATAACTCCATGCAAAAATATTAATATATTTTTTGATCAGTTTTATCAACTCTTCCCTTTCATCCTCAGAAAGGTATTTACTGATGAATATTGGTTTGGACGTAGTTCCATCTCCAACATCAATCTCGACAATCTCATCCTCTGTAGGTGGCTGTCGCTGTTCAAAACGAAGTTCCCATTGAGTGTCCATCTGTTGAGCCCAAGGATCATTCTCAAATGGTTCAGATTCACCATCAGTTTGAACCATGTTGACAGAGAATATTTGCTCATATTTATCATAATAATCTCCTCTAACATATGAGGAATGAGACGTATCAGATTCGATGAACTGGATTTCTTCCGAATCTGATGATTGTGAAGAGCTAGAAGAGAATTCTTCTTGTATATCGTCATTAAACATGTGGAACGGATCATATCCCAATCCATAACGAGTTTTCTGGTAAAACGGATCACCACATAATGGTAATCGTCTACCCTTGTCTTGATTGAGATCTGGCATAGTCTTCAAATCATATCCCATATTCTGGATAATCTTGAGAGATTGTTGACTATATTTGTCTATTCGGATTTTTTCTTTATCTTTATCTCTCAAATCATCTGTCTGAGCAACAGGGATATTTCTAGCTAGGCCAAACATAATTTGGTGCTTATTTTTCTTATCAGACGGAATCACGAAATAAGATTCTTCGTAACGTCTATAAGTTACACAAGCTTGCGATGAAGCGACTACAGGAAGAAGATAAGAAGTAAATGTTAGGAACCTCTGAGCATAAGGTCCAACATCGACATGAGGAGGAAAAGAATTTTCCTTATTGTCAATGTATAAAGTTTTCTCTATATCTATGTTGTCTTTATATTGATGACTTTGATTATCAGAAGATAAAGTCATTCTTTCAACAAATTTGACAGCCATATACTCAAAAAAAAAATCTTCATTGATATTAGAAAGTACAGAATGATCAATATTTACATCATTTATAATTTGACTACAACGCTTCGGATTGATCATTAACGGACCATCATCCATCTTCTGCGTAGACTTGTCAAGGTTGATGATCAATGGTGGTTTTAGATTATTCGTACGAGAAGTACGCCCTTTGACCTTGATCATAAGAGGTTGAATTTGGCTCTTAGCAGGAACATTCACTGATTCCTCAGATGAAGCTTGAGTTTTTTCCTTTGACCTTGATCATCAGAGGTTGATTGTTGATAGGTTGGGGTTGAATTCGCCCTTTGACTTTGATCTTCAAAGGTTACTCTTCTGGCGGATCTTCATTAATAGACTGATCTTTGGCAGATGATCGATCTTCAGCTATGTCTAATATCTCTTTCACATGCTCTTGTTTGTAGAGCATTGAATGAGAAAAATAGGGTTCGACACCCTTGAAAGGATTGATATCAGCAAACTAAGTCTTCACAACCTCTTGGGAATCCACGTACTTAAAGCATTGGTGGAGAGTTGAAGGCACGATGTTATGCTCATGTAGCCACGATCTTCCAAGAAGGATGTTGTAGGATACGTCTGAATTAATAACATAGAATGTTGCCATAGTTTGAAGATCAACAATCTGAATCTTCAGACGAATTTTCCCCAGTGGTTTACTCTTTCCAGAGTTGAAACCAACTATTGTGGTACTAGTGTAAGTCAATTCACTAGTAGGAATCCTCAACGGTTTTAGCATACTTTGAAGAATTATGCTAATGGAAGACCCAGGATCAATGTAAATCCTATCAACTTCAGTAGATTCAATATACCCAGTATAGCACAAAGGTCTGTCATGTTTGTTATGCTTCAACAACATATCTTCTTGTGTGAAGGTAATATTAGGAATTACCTCCATCAGACTATGGCATTGTGGACATGACACTGGTATATTATCAGGAGTCTTGAGTTGAGCTAAGCAGGAGTCAGCTTGCAGCAAAGCTTCACTCAAAGTTTCGCGACTTTCTTTAGAAAGGCGAAGCAACTCGAAGATAGATAGTCTAGCCGGAGTATTAGCTAACTGGGCTAGAATATCAAATTTATAGGGTTTCATCACCACCACCTGACTGGAAGCAAACTTCAACGGGATGTCAAAGTGTACTGCTTTATGTTTCCCCTTTTCAACCACAGATGGTTTAGCAGGAACATGAGACGGTTGAGTTAATGGTGCTTTAATATCCTCGGCTTCTTTGAAGGATCCTTCATAATCCTTGTGGTACTCTTTTCCAGATCTTGTACCAGCAAAGGTTTCTTCTTCAGACTCAAAAGAAGGAAGTACCATATTGCCGGATTTAGTCTTCCTTCCCTTAGCCTTCTTCTTGCGAGAATTGTTATGAGGAACCTCAGAACCCAATCCAACAGTTGATTTTTGACTGTGAATTTGTGAAGGAAGTCGTATTCTTTTATCATAATTCAAACCTTCTATCTTTTGAAAGTCATAACCCATCTTCTTCATGAGAAGGACAGATTATTGACTGTACAAGTGAGTAGGTAGCGGACTCTTAACAGGTGGTTCAACAGAGGAAGAAGAAGAGATCTCTGTAACTACAGGAGAATGAGGAATAGAAGTCTCTGTAGCTACGGGAGAAGAAGGATTTGGGATACGAGGAAAAATCCATATAGGAGGTTTTTCATAAGCAGCGAAGACTTGTTGTGCCCTGTATAAGGGAATACTATTCATGGCTAGCCACTGCTGATGAGTAAACTTGAGCTTGGTAGGAGGAGTCAGACTTGGAGGACATATGTTCAATCCACTAAGTCTATCTCCAAAGGAATGTCATCCCATAGATGGTCCAAATCATCAGGATCTGGAATAACATGAAAAATCATGTTGCAGGTTTTGACTTTCTTACCTTTATTGGATTTTGAAGTTTTACCTTCATCTTCTATTTCAGGTACTAAGTCAGGATGTACCCACATAATTTTACCATTCTTTAATATGAGAGGCAACAATCCTTTATTTTCCTCCCTGGCAGGCGGGATATTCACAATCTTTATCGTCGCCTTCGAAATTGGGACAATCCCATCTGGTACTTATTGAGAAGAAAAATCTCCGAATTGAAGAAAAACCATATTGGTTGTGACCGTATGCTCATCGTTAGTTAAAGAGATGGCATTGGCATTAATCAGCTCTTGAATTTTTTTCTTTAGGACATAACAAGCCCTGGTGGGATGATTTATGTATCTGTGATAGATACAATATTTGTGATTGTCAGTCAGATTCACCTCATTAGGCCTCTTTGGCTCCGGGATCTGGAGTTTGCCACTCTTCACCAGACATTGGAATATTCCTGGGATATCACTATCGTCAAAAGAATATTCTTCTTTTGGCTTAGAAGACTCTTGATTATGCGGCATCGTTTTGTTTTTGGAAAGATTAACCATAAGGTTGTCCTTTCCTTTTGCATTACGATTGCCAGAATTATTACCAGGTTTACCTTTCTTTTCTTTATCCTCTGAGACAAAAATATCCCATGTTCACGAGCCAACCTACCATTGGTCTCGGCGGAAACTGCTACTATAATAAACGAAGCCCAATCTGTGAATTGGAAACCCGTGAAAACAGCAATGGATGGTCCCAGATTCTTACATGTATCAATTAACACTGAATCTGGCATACCAGGGGCATCTTTAGAGTCGCTTGTCGGAAACGTTCAATGAACGTCCGAGTATCTTCTTTCTCTTTTTGTTTGATTTCTATTAAGGAGGACATGTTCATGTCCATACCTCCTTCATAGAAGCGGAAAAGAAACATTGTCTTAAATTCGTCAAAAGACGAAATGTAATTTTCGGGTAAACTACGATACCAGTCGTAAGCTGAACCCGTCAAGCACCCGATGAACATCCGAGTGAGAAGAGCATCATTTTTTGCAGATGTAAAGTCATAATATCAAAGTAATTGATATACTGACTAGGAGAAGCCTTTCCATCAAACAATACCATTGATTGTGGCTTGAATTTCGGTAGAAAGGGTACATCATTCCAATGAGGAGGATAAGGTTGCTTAATCCCTAACCTCTGGAGCTGATCCTTTTGCTTCAAAACTTCAAACTGTGCTTTGAGCTCACGTACTGCTTGAATGGCTTCACTGGTTTGAGGAAGCACATTTGATTGAATAGTTGTTGGATGTACCGTAACCCCCACCGGAGATGGTACATCTTCTGGAATGATAGGATCTGGAGATGCAAAATTTTGGTTAACGACAGGCTCTTGAATATTCAAAGGTATATCAGCCCCTTGACTATCTTGAGTTTGTGCTGCTACCTGCACCGGTGTTACTATTGCCGGTTGAATAGTTTGCTGAGCTGTTATTATCTGGTGCATGCTTTACATCATGGTAAGCATGTTTTTCAGTGATTGCTCAACGGCAGTGAGACATTGTTCTGTATTAGCAGATGACGTCTCTGGTTCATCTCCAATAGCGTAGGATTCAACCTCTCTTAAAAATACATAGGGATTAGTATAGAGGTATGAATCGACACTATCAGTTTCGGACTCAAGAGAATGAGTACCCCCAGCTTCTGAATCAGAAGTCTGCAATTGTCTTTGTCTTCTTGATCGAGTATTCTGATATACTCCTTCAAAGGAATTAAGAAGTCTGTTGAATTGTTGTTGACCTGGAGTTTGGGACGTGTTCCGTCTAGGACGTCGTCCTCTATTGGTATGAGATGCCATGTTAACTGACTTATATGACAACTCATGTTCTTGGTCATCAGCTTGTTGTTGAGGTGCATTAAAACTTAAACGGTCAAAAATTGATCGTTTAGAAGCCGAACAACAACATTTAATTACAATCTGGTGACACTCACAATGATGATTTTCTTGTTGGAGAAGTGTCACGGAAGATTGTCTATTTTTACGCTTTTGCATTAGCAATTCATGTAAATCAGAAGGAGTAGAGGGAATAATCTTCTTTATTACATTTGGGGTAGAAAAATGTTTAGTCCCTTGTGTATAAAGAAGATTACTGGCTCTATTCGCAGAACCAAACTGTACATTTTTATGCGCTTGGAGTTACGTGCGTAAATCCTGAGATTTTTGAGCACGAAGGACTCCATCTTTATTGCATGTAATTTATAGGTTTGGTACCTTGCGTACAGCAGTATAAGAGGGTTGTTGGTTGAAAACAGAAGTTTTACCAGCTATGTTTTTATGCTTCATACGTGTAGGTACATTCACTTTAGATGCAGAAGCATCATTGTGAATTTTACCTACACTGTCACAGACAGGAGATTTACCTTTACGCATAGAGCGTAAAACATGAGTATCCGCCACGTCATGGACGGAAGATTTTCCTTTACGCATAGAGTGTAAATTTTGTGTGTCTACCACGTCACAGACGGGAGACTTATTGTTACGCTCAAAACGTAAAGCATTGGAGTCTGCCACGTTACAGACGGGAGACATGTTTTTACGCTCAGAACATAAAACCTAATTTTTATGCCCATGGTATAAAACCTGATTTTTATGTTCAGAGGATAACACTGGAGAGTCTGTCACATTACAAACGGAAGACTTGTTTTTACGCGTATGGCGTATCACCGAAGTAGAGACTGCCTAGTCGCAGATGGAAGCCTCTACAACAGGAGTAGGAAGGATACATTTGCCTGCAGAGATAGTAGGGAGATCCGAGAATATCTTGGATTTGGGAACACAAACTTTTTGCACCTTCTGCGATTTCTGAACATTGGAGCAGCGAGTGCTACCCCAGTTCGGAGCATTTCTTCGTAAGCAGTCTGGTCGAAGTGTACAACCAGAGTCTTCTTTGTCGATCCGATCGACACATTATCGTATTGAGCAATTGCCTCCTCGTCAGAGGAGAAGGTCGTCCCCAGCAGAGTCGCCATTTTGTTTCACTTAACAAAATTCCTAGAAATTAGCTTTTGAAAATAAAACAAGAAAAAGTACAAGAAGTACAAATTGTTCTGGGAAGTATTGCTATGGAAGTCTGATCTGAAGACGATCACTTTGTTCCTTGGACCATACGATGATGATGAAGATCACTGCTAGAAGATGAACAACTGGAAGAACTGAGTCACCAGAATGGTATCGACGCACTTGGGTACTGATGGCGAGGTCGAATGCTTTCCTGCTTTGCTTCACTCTATTCTGGAAGAAAAGTTGAAGAAGAATGCTCTCTAAAATCAAAATTTCTGGGCTCTGATTTCTGTATTCTCTCCTCTGTCTCTGTCAGTGTGTCCCATATAAAAAAATAAGTCTATTTATAGACTTGGCTTTTTGTGCGTAAAACTCAGCAAAGTCCTGTCTTTACGCATGTGACTGCCACCCATGACTGAAGTCATCCTCTACACATGTTGACATGTATCCCATTATTTTAATAAGAATAGGATGCACGTACACACGTTCCTCGAGATGTGTGGCATGAAAGCCATGTAGGCAAACTACGTTCCAAAGTAGTCATGAAGGATAGGGCGTAAAAATAACCCAAATATACTCTGAGCGTAAAGTAGTAGACTAGGCGTAAAATAGCCCTAAAATGGACTTCTCGCGTAAAGTGGTTGATAAAACAACCTTGAGCATAAAAAGTAGCCCAAATAAACTTTATGCACACGTCAACTTTGAGCGTAAAAAGCTCATATAGTATTCATGCGTAAAAGAAGCCATCTTGTGAGCGTAAAATAGCTCAGTCTACATACTAAACGACAATATTGGTTTCTGTGTAAAACAAATCCATTCGAATTTTGTGTTATACGCTGTCAGTAGATCTTTATGTCAGATCCATTATCACTTTACACTAAATGCATGATTTGACAACCTGTCTCTGGCATAAAATAGTTAGCCTGTCCCTGGCGTAAAGTAGCTGACCCGTCCTTGGCGTAAAGTAGTTGGCGTAAAACATCTCATTTGAGTGTAAAGCTCTATCTCTTTAACTCTGTCTATGAAGCACTTTTTACGCTCCTACAATATCCAAGTAGTGTAGCATCAGAATCATTCCATAGTGTAGCATCAGAATCATCCTATGCCATTTACATGTCTATATTGTACTCTGACTCACTAGCCACTGTTAGTTCCTTACTTATAGTAGATATTTCTATTACAGTTCTCTTTCTCTGTTTACATACTGTATTCTTCAGTACCTGTATCTTACTTTACTGCATGATTATATTTTCTAACCTGCTATGAACTGTTGAAATGTATTGTGCTCGCTCCTGTCCTGACTGGACCTGTTGAAAATATTACAGAGGACGAGGAGGAGGCCTGTGTGGATACATTCTTCGGGATAGCTCTAGCTGACGACTTTACCCTACTGCCTAGACTAGCTTAGTTAGGCTTATCTTACTTATGTTGTCTTGAGACTAGTAGTTAGACTTTATTTCTGTCTTTGAGATTTGGGTTGTATATATTCTTTCATATTCAGTAGCTGAGACCTTGTACTCTGGATATCTGCTGAGATATTATCTTAGACTATTTGGTCATTTGTATTTTCCTTGAGTTCTATATCATATCGTGCTTCTTCTTCCTTAGTTGTGATTGAGTTTATTTTCTGCTATGTCACCCCCATTCGGGGAGTATAAACTGCTTAGCTTTATATTGTTAGATGTTGTGACCTAGGACAGCGTTCTACCGCCGATATTGCGGCGTAGGCTGGGCGTTGTTACGTTCTCGTACCCTGACAGTGGGTGCGGGTCGTGACACGTTTTTAGTAGTGGCCCATGCAGGTCGAGTTTGTGTAGTGGTATTCAAACTAGAATATCACTACAGTCTGCAGTAGGATTAGACTATATTTTTGAATATACTCAATCACGGTTAGGATTCCTTGTGAAATTCCTGGGACGACCCTTGAGAATCTTATTTAAACTTCAATTTGAATCATTTCCCTTGTTTTGATTGGTCTCACTCCTTGATTACTGAATTTGATTTTGTTGGATCGTTGTTGATTTTGATTTTTCCTATCGAGATGAATTTTATGGCCTGAGTTACGATATTTTTCTGATAACAAATGTTGACGGGAATACATGGATGGTAAAACGTCTACTTGATTATGGAACTTGTAGTTTATCGCAGCCATATTAGCTGGTGTGGCAGAAATATAGAGACCTGTCTTCGGATGTACGTATCTTGGTTATGAGATTTGGAATTTCTCGCAGCTATACTAGTCGGCATAGCAAGATTTCTAGACGACATGATTGTAGAGGTGCATACCCTAGTTATGGAATCTATCGTTTATCGCAGCCTTGCTTACTGGCATGGCAAGGACTCTGAGTAACATGATTTTTGACAGACGCATATGATTATCAGATTATATCTTGAGAAGGTTTTTAGACATATCATCTCTATCGTACCATTCTGTCGTTATAAATTATACTCCATCATCAAATAACTTAGGAATAGGAGTAAGAGTAACTTTAGCTGTTATTATAAACCTTGTGTAACTTCTTGCTATAAATTTCTTCCTAATTCAATGAATTAATAATTTTGCTAGACCTTGACTTGGAATTGATATTATAACTCTGGTTTCAAAATGGTTCCTTCTTTTAAACAGATAAGCAGAACAGATTTTATCATTATTTCCTTCTTGCCATTATTTCTTGTATTACCTTAAAACATATATATATAGTGGACACAGATGCTTGCCTGACATGTATGCATGATACAATTGATTACCAACCTACCTAAATGTATATTAATATGTTGATGTTAATTTCTCAAATCCCAATAATTCTAATATAGGACAGTATCAGTGACTAGTTCTCCGTTTCCCAGATTAATTTTGTAAATTAAATTTAAATTTCATGTTATTAGTTGTTATTTACATTACTGCACATGTATGTTACATACAGGGTTTCAAGTCTTAAAGAAAATTGGTTGAGTTTGGTTGAGTTTTGTGTTGAAATTGTCAAACCTGAGACTGTGTACATATTAAACCTTTAACCCTGGATTCTAAGTGTTTAGTTCAATTTGCAGTTTTAAATTGTAATGTTTTGAGCCGTATACATTGTTGTATGTAGGGATATAATGTTAGGTTTCATACTCTTACATGTTAGGTTGTGGTTGTGGTGAATATTGAGTTGGTTTTGATGTTCGAATTTCACCAAAATCTTAAAAACTGAATACATGTTAACATTGTTTTTACATTGCTTTCAAATGTGTAGTTCAATTTCAGATCTAATATTTAATGTTGAACTAAACTGAAGAATCGAACCCTTCTATTTCAAGTTATAACCCATGTACACTTGACACTCTACACTAATGTTCACCACTGCCATGAAAACCTAACCCTTCATCTCTATGTTATGTTCATATAGCTATATAGGTATATATATATAGTTCTGTATATATGTTATAATGTATGTAGATGCATAATTAAATCTCTACCTCTCTATACATATAGATATACTTATATATATGGTTAGCCATGCATGTTATGAGTAAATAGGTTGTGTCTTGTAGATTGTTTAACCAATATGCCATAAGTAGTGTAACTTGATAAATATTGTTTTAAAACCCAAATCCCCCTATACACTTTCATGTATATTTCACACAAACCGCATAACCCTTACATAATGCTAGCTTTTCCCTCTCTAACACACTCTATATATATATATCGTGATTGGATTTCAATGCTATTGACTTTCGTTCCTTAAGCTTAGGATTTTGATTTTTTTTATATAGTACTCCTTTATATATTTTATTTTATTTTTGCTAATTACCGTACAGCCTTGATGATTGTTGTTTTTATCCTTTCCAGTATGGCACCCATGACCCGAGCCCGTCGCCTGAGAGCAGCTACAGCTACTGAGAGTGTGCTTCCACCTCCTATTGTTCAGGAAGTAGTGATCCCTCTATTTGATCAGGGGGTGGTGGCACCTCCTGCCATTGAGGAGATGGTGGTAGCCTCGCTAGAGAGTCTTCCTTCATCTCCTGTCGTTCAGGAAAGAGCTGCAGATTTGCCTGAGACCGAGAGCCTTTTCCTACCCCTTGAGATGGTACTCCATACTGTACCACCCAGAGGTTTGTTACTTGACGCAGTCCAGGTGTTTGGATATTTCCAAGAAAGGTTGTTGGAGTCACATAAAGTTAATGATAAGGCCATGAGGGAGCAATACCAGAGGTTGCTACGTCTGCGGGACTCTGTGCTTCTAGGAGGAGAGCCTAGCTCCAAGAGGGCGAGGAGCAGTACCAAGTCCTATCCAGAGTTTGAGAAGTACCCATATATCCAGCCTATATCATCATACCCAACCCAGTCTCCTGTCCAGGAGAGGCCAGCTGAGCCAGAGCCTATCTGTACCTACTGTAAGAAGTCTGGGCACAAGTGGAACTCCTGTAGAAAGAGACTAGGATTGTGCCTATTCTGTAGGTCAGCTGCACACTGGATGCAGTACTGTCCTGATATACCTGCCACAACTAGGGCCCTGCTTCCAGGAGGGACTTCTAGTTCTCAGACCTAGCTGGAGGTGAGTTTTGACCTAACCTTAGTATTCCCTTTTGAGAATATTTGATGCATCCCTTGCTTGTATGTTTTAATACCTTATGATTGCCTAGTACTGTAGCATAGTTGGTATAACTAGATGAGATCCCAGACTGATAATACATGCCATGACCCCATAGGTTACACTTTCCAACTGTATGATTTAAATTGGTATCTAAGACTATGATTGCTGGGGGCTTAACCTAGAAGAAGTACGATCACCTTAAATTTCGAGGACGAAATTATTTTAAGGGGGGTAGATTTTTCACTACCACTTTTCTAGTTTGAGGGTATTTTTGTCATTTTTGGGGTTATTTAAATTTATTATAATTTATTTGAATTTATGGGAATTTTTAGGATTTATTTTGGAATTGTTTGAATGAAGGTTGACTAGGTTGACTTTGACTCGCTTTGACTTGGTAGGCTAACCTAGAAGCTAACCCTAGTTGAGTTTGGACTTGGTTAGATTATAAGACCCTAGGTTAATTTAAGTTAACCATATTCTAGTTATTAGAATCAATTGGAAATATGAATTAGAATAGGGAATTGATTAATGACTTGTGACTTCACAAGTCATGGCTAATGACTAAGCCCATAGAAGCCCACAAGCCCAACACCATGAAAACCCTAACCCTAATTGCTATGGCCATCCAACCCACCTAGGGAATCCCCCCTATAAGTACTCTTCTTCATTAGGGCTAGCCTCTTTAGAAATTTTCCAAGTTTTAGAAAGAGGTGAGTCTCCATCTTCATAAATTCCTAGAAAATCCAAATTAACTCCTTTTTACCTCAAACAAATTGCAATAGGTTTTAATTTAGGTTTTCTTTCTGTTGGTATATTTTATTCTCTGTTTGGAAGCAATTTGGGAAAATTTGACTATCAAGAGGAACACCCTTCTTTGGAGCTTTTTGAGGAGTTGTGATACCTATAGGTAAATCACTAAATCTCAATGTTTAATGCAGTTATTATTGCATAATGACCTAGATCTAAGGGTCCCCTAGCTAATCCTAGATTTTTGTAGGATTTTGTGTCCTATTCGTGTCCCATTTGGACACGTATCAGCCAAGGGTTTTGGGTGTTTGATGAAATGCCCCAATGGGCATTTTGAACTGTTTTTAGGAAAATTTTTGAATAGGAAATTAGGTTTTAACCTTGATTATAGGTTTCTAGTGTCTTGTTATGATCTTTGTGTCGTATCATGTCGGGTTGGATACGTGCACACGCGGGTGCACCTTACGCGCGCGTACAGTTTCCTTCCCCTGCTGCTCGGGGCTGTTTGTGAGCAGCACACGCCACTTGAGCTCGTGATTTTGGACACACGTGTTTTATTCATGACTGACACGAGGTCCTCCAAGTTGGAGACACTCTCGTGTCTTGTCGGACGCACACTTGACTCCGCAAGGGAATTCCACTGCACAGTGCACATAAAATTTCTAGCTCTGATACGCTGTTCGTATCTCTTCTGGACACATCGTGGACATACTTCGTGGACACTGACACACTCACTTAGACCTAATCTAACCCTAGACTCGAGCACTTGGTCTCTCGTATTGTGTATCGAGCCCAATGTGGCTCGACATGGCCGCACGAGGCCTGATATTCACTGTTTTCTGATGCATATGTTTTTTTTGTGCTTGGACACTTCGTGTCCACTTTTGTGTACACGAATCACTCTCTCTGACACAAACACTTATACACAAATATTTACCAACCTTAAATTTTATACACTGAATTGTTTTTAGATATCAATTTTCTAATTTTCCTAAAACCCTGATACATGTTATTTCTCACTGATTTTTCCCAGTTTTTCAATATGGGTTTTAGCAGTCATTTTAGTTAGTTTAAATACTGTTAATTACATGTTTAAGTTCCTAATATTGTTCTCCTATAAGTTTTCTAACTGTATGTTGATTTTGGGTTAAATTGGTTTTGATTTGGGTTCAAAATTTTGGTTGGAAGGCTTGGACTGAATAACTGATTGTTTATTGACTGTTTGAAGACTGAACTGGGTTAAATTCCTATTCTCTGATTTGATTCAAGGAACTGTCATGATTCTCTCTATAGCTGAACTGATCTCCTTTCATTCACTCACATTCCATACTGCTTCACTGTCCAGTACTGGACTGTACTCTCACACACTCACACACATCCTCACATGACAAACACTCTCATGTCTCACCCTCACACTCTCATATCTCACCATACACAGGTTCCTACACACTCCTATTCTCACTTGTGACACTCTCACACACACAAGTGTAGGTCACTAACACTACACTGTTCTGTTTTTAGCATATCATGACGCACACACATTGTCTCTCTAACACACATGTATCACTCATTATTCCTAATTTCTGTACACACACTTTCATGTCTCACTAGCCCCACACATTGAACCCTCATGCTAACACACACACATGTTCCCTCACCGTTTTCATGTATTATCACACACACATACTTTCATGTGACACTCTCAAGCCTAAACCCTCACACACAAGTGTCTCACTAACACCACACTCTTCTCACACCCTCATGCCATGCATCACACCTACACACACTTGAACACATTTCCTTTTCCTATTCTCTACATGCATATAAATATATATATATATATATATATATATATATATATATATATATATATATATATATATATGTATGTATGTAATTGAGATGTACATATATGTATCCTATAATAATATGTGCGTACTATTATATATATTAGATATAAATATGTCTGTGTGGTATACATATAGTAGCCTATATGTTATGTGTATGCTATATTATATTATATAGCTATATCAATATGTCTATTATATATTAGATATGTATATTGACATGTGGTCATGAGATTATATGTTGGTTTTAGGCATGATATTGCCTAATAGCCTATAGCATAGCCTCTTAGCCTATGGGTGTATATGTGTGTCAATATAGAGTCTAGTTAGACTTGTGTAGTCTTGTTAGACCTAGAATAGACTTGTTAGGCTAGTATTGGCTTGTTTGACCTAGTTTAAACTTGTTTGACTTAGGTTTGACCAAGTTGACCTAGTTTGACTTCTAGGGTTGACCAGAGTTGACCAAGAGTTGACTTTAGCCTAGATTGACCTAGATTCATTTAGAATGCATTGAATTGCATCTTGTTCTCATTTTAGACTTGTTGTGACTTGTGCTGTTCTGATTAGGAGCCAGACAGCTCTCCTCGGACAGTACATTTCATCCGGACACTTAGATACCAGGCGAGTACATTCTCTGATCATTTCATATCCTGCTTAGAATAATTTTTCTGCATTAAATTACTTTACTTGATACTACCACGTTGGTCGCACAGATTAGTACTATATGGATCCCTTCTTGAGATGTTATCCCTTCAGGGAGCATCGGGTACTACATGTTCTGTGCGTTTCACTTACATGGCGTATCACTATGCTTCTTTGGTTCATTGATCACTTGTGACATGTACTCTCATGATCACAGAGTCTTCCTTGAATCCTTATCCCATTTATTGGGTTTTTCAAGAATCTCCATTTATGGGATTACTATGTACCACCCTTCGGGGACCGTTACATAGAATCATAACATAACCTGTGTGGATCCTTGTGTATTGATTGGGGGTACGGGGGAGTAGAAGTAGACATGTGCATATATCCAAGTAGTGTAGCATCAGAATCATTCCATAGTGTAGCATAATAATCATCCTTTGCCATTTATATGTCTATATTGTACTCTGACTCACTATCCACTGTTAGTTCCTTACTTATAGTAGATATTTCTATTACTGTTCTCTCTCTGTTTAAATACTGTATTCTTCAGTACCTGTATCTTACTTTATTGCATGATTATATTTTCTAACCTGCTATGAACTGTTAAGATGTATTGTGCTCGCTCCTGTCCTGACTGGACCTGTTGAAAATATAACAGAGGACGAGGAGGAGGCCTGTGTGGATACCTTCTTCGGGACAGCTCTAGCTGACGACTTTACCCTACTGCCTAGACTAGCTTAGTTAGGCTTATCTTACTTATGTTGTCTTGAGACTAGTAGTTAGACTTTATTTCTGTCTTTGAGATTTGGGTTGTATATATTCTTTCATATTCAGTAGCTGAGACCTTGTACTCTGGATATCTGCTGAGATGTTATCTTAGACTATTTGATCATCTGTATTTTCCTTGAGTTATATATCATATCGTGCTTCTTCTTCCTTAGTTGTGATTGAGTTTATTTTCTGCTATGTTACGCCCATTCGGGGAGTATAAACTGCTTAGCTTTATATTGTGAGATGTTGTGACCTAGGACAGCGTTCTACCGCCGACACTGCGGCGTAGGCTGGGCATTATTACGTTCTCGTACCCTCAAAGTTGGTGCGGGTCGTGACATTCTGTGCTATAGATAGGAATGAGTTCAACAGGGTCTCAACATGCACCACCGCTCATGAAGTATGGAGACTTCTAGAAGTGACGCATGAAGGAACCACCCAAGTCAAGGAGTCAAAAATAAGTTGTCTCACTCAACAATAGGCTTTCAAGATGAAGCCTAATGAGACGATCACACAAATGATTACAAGATTCCTCGACATCATCAATACCTTGTCTTCTCTCGGCAAATAATATACAAATCACGAGAAGATCCGCAAGATACTTAGGGGGCCACCAAAGATTTGGAACCCTAAGGTGACAGCCATCATAGAAGGAAATGATCTCACAATTATGTCCATGGAGACTTTGATGGAAAAGCTGATGACTCATGAGCTTGACCTCAAAGACTTCGAAGAGCCTGCTCCTAAGGCTAAGGAGATCGCCCTCAAAGCTCACCGACGAAGGGCCGACCCCGAAGAGACGGATGACGACAACTCAGAAGGTGATGATCAGGCTCTCCTTGTCCATAACTTCAAGAAATTTCTTCGCTTCAATCGAAGAAAGAAAGAACCACAAGAAGATGACGAAGAAGAGCCAACATGCTACGGTTGCAAGAAGATTGGACACGTCCGAAAAGACTGTTCATTCTTAAAGAAGAGCAACCGTTATGAGAAACCATACAAGAAGGCTTCCTCAAAGAAATATGCCAACACAAGCATTTGGCAAGAAAGCGGAGCTAGTGACTCCGAGGAAGAAAAGGACTCTCCTCAAGACACTGCAAACGTGTGCCTAATGGCAACGTCCGACAAGGTATCAAACGAAACTCTTGATGATTTCACTTTTGATGAACTTGGCGATGCTTTCACCGATTTACTTGATGACCACAAGAAAGTCATTAGTAAATATAAACACGCTAAGAAAAAGATCAAAAGTCATGAAGTCAAAATTTAAAGACTCTCTTTATTGCTTGATAACATTGGAGACACTTCACCCACGGAAGTCACAAATGAGGTGTCTAAGCTTAAATTAAGCCTTCATGATGCCGAAGCACGTATTGAACAACAAATACAAGAAATTACCGCACTCAACATGGAGCTTGTTGAAGAAAAGAGTAGACACAAGATTTCTATTACTAAGATATATGGTTTGAATGCTAAGATTGATGAACTGCAGGCTGTCTCTAAGAAATTAGAGACTAGATTGGGAAAACAAATTGCTCAACCTCCAACCCAATCACATAAGACACACACAAAGCATGACACTACTCATACTAGTCAACCACGCTATCCACCTGCAGCACATAATCATGCTTATATGTACACTCACTTTCATAAAGTACACAAACCACATGCACATAGAAATAACTCTCATATGACACATAATCATCATGCTACACATAGATACAATCATCACTATGTTACACCTAAACAAAATCACCATCATACTGCTAATAGATATAAACATCATCCTGCAGCCACATATAGTCATCATCATGCTCCACACCACTCTTACCATGCTACATATAGATATTATCACCATGCTACTCCACATCATTCTACATATAGACATCATCAACATGCTCCTAGTATAAATAGGAATGCTATCTGTACTTATTGTGGATTACATGGACACATTTCACCACAATGTAGAGTTAGAAGATTAGTAGATAGAAATATATATGCATGGTTTCCGAAAACTAACTTTTCAGGACCCTCAAGAACTTGGGTACCAAAGGTCACATCTACTCTTGATGTAGGTGGACCTTCCCTCCTCAACTAAGAGTAAGTGGATTCTCGATAGTGGATGCTCGCGGCATATGACAGGAAATGCAAATCTTTTCGCATCACTATCTATGAAGAGAGAAGGATATGTATCCTTCGGCAACAACCTAAAAGGTTATATTATAGGTAATGGTATTATTGGACATCCTCCTTCTCCCGTAATAAAGGATGTCTGCCTAGTGACCGAGTTAAACCATAACCTGCTCAGCATTAGTCATCTTGCTGACCATGGATATGACATTAACTTTGGACAAGATAAATGCTTTATTTATGATAGGTCAACGGAAGACATCGCTTTTGAAGGAATAAGATAGGAGAATATTTATATTTTCTTTCTATCAAGAGACACTAACAGTGCAGGTAGATGCCTATATGCTCACAAGGATTAAAGATTACTGTGGCACCAGCGTCTTGGTCATGCCAATATGGATACTAAATCCAGGCTATCAACTAAGAAGCTAGTTAGAGGCTTGCCCGACATCACATTCAAAAAGTACACGGTATGTGTCGAATGTGAATTGAATAAGGCAACCAAGTCCTCATTTCATTCCATAAACTCTGTAAGTACTACTAGACCCTTGCAATTACTTCATATGGATTGATTTGGCCCTAGTAGAGTAGCCAGTCTTGGTGGAAAACTCTATGCCTTTGTTATTGTTGATGACTTTTCTAGATTTACTTGGGTTTTCTTTCTTACAAATAAAAGTGATGCTATTTCAGTTTTCAAGATTTTTGTTAAGAAAGTTCAAAATGAAAAAGGCTACATGATTACTTGAATTCGAAGTGATCATGAAGGCGAATTAGAAAATACTGATTTTGCAAAGTTTTGTGATTCCAATGGTTTTGTTCATGAGTTTTCTTGTCCAAGAACTCCTCAACAAAGTGGTGTTGTGGAGCGGAAGAATAGGACTCTTGGCGATATGGCTAGAGTCATGTTTAATAAGTTTTCACTTCCGAAATACTTTTGGGCTGAAGCTGTCAGCACAGCGTGCCATATTTTAAATAGGGTGCTTATTCGTCCTATTACAAAGAAAACACCCTATGAGCTTTGGTTTGGAAGAACCCCAAATATTTTTTATTTTAGTATTTTTGGTTGTAGATATTTTATCCTTAACACCAAAGACAACTTAGACAAATTTGATTCCAAAGCTGACGATGGTATATTCCTTGGCTATGCTGCCAAGAGCAAGGGATATAGAGTATTTAACAAACGCCCATTAATTGTGGAAGAGTCTACAAATGTGACTTTTAATGAAGATAACAGTACAGCAGCTACTCTTGATGATGATGTTGAGCCATCAACTTCTACTCCTATGAATACCACTACCGAAACTAATTCTCTGGAGGGCTTGCCAAAGAAATTTTCTTTCAAGCGATGACATCCAAAAAATTTGGTAATAGGTAAGGTTTCACGCGGAGTAACTACGAGATCATCATTAAGAGACTCCATTGCTAGTACTGCCTTTATTTCACAAATTGAGCCAAAAAACATTTTAGAAGCTTTTAATGATAAATTTTGGATTTTTGCCATGCAAGAGGAACTCAACCAATTCGAGAGGAGCCAAGTATGGGAACTCGTTCCTAGACCGGCAAATCACTCGATTATTGGTACCAAATGGGTTTTTAGAAACAAAGTAAATAAAAATGGTTCAGTTACACGCAATAAAGCTCGTCTAGTAGCTCAAGGATACAACCAAGAGGAAGGTATCGACTACGATGAGACGTATGCTCCTGTTGCGAGATTAGAATCCATTCAGATGCATTGTACATTTGCTAATTTTCAAAATTTCAAATTATTTCAAATGGATGTTAAAAGTGCTTTCTTGAATGGATTTATTAAGGAGGAAGTGTTTGTAAAACAACCCCCTGGTTTTAAAAATCATAAATTTTTTGACCATGTTTTCAAGCTGAAGAAAGCGCTATATGGCCTCAAACAAGCCCGTAGAGCTTGGTATGAACGGCTAAGCAATTTCTTGCTTGAAAAAGATTTTTCAAAAGGGAATATTGACACTACACTTTTTATAAAATCTTTCAAAGACACTATTCTCTTAGGACAAATTTACGTGGATGATATTATATTTGGTTCTACTAATGAAACCCTCTGTCAAGATTTTGCCAAGTGTATGCAGACCGAGTTTGAGATGAGCATGATGGGGGAGCTCAATTACTTTCTTGGACTGCAAGTCAAACAAACATCAAATGGAACTTTCATCTGTCAGTCAAAGTATACAAAGGACATGATGAAGAAATTCGACCTTGACAACGTCAAACCTATCAGCACTCCAATGGCCACTACAACTAAACTAGAACCAGATGAATGCGGCAAACCAGTAGATCAACGTAAGTATCGAGGTATGATAGACAGTCTACTTTATTTAACTGCTAGACGCCCTGATATTATGTTTAGCGTTTGCCTGTGTGCTAGATATCAAGCTAATCCTAAGGAATCACACATGACCGCTGTTAAGAGTATCTTTCGATACCTTAAGGGTACAGTTACAGTGGGCCTATGGTATCCCAAATCAACATCGTTTGACATTATTGGTTACTTTGATGCTGATTTCGCCGGATGCAAGGTCGACCGTAAAAGTACAAGTGGCACGTATCATTTATTAGGAAAGGCTCTAGTCTCTTAGTTTAGCAAGAAGTAGAATTCTGTCGCACTATCCACAACCGAAGCTGAATACATCGCAGCCGGGCGTTGTTGTGCACAAATTCTGTGGATGAAGCAAACCCTTGAAGACTACAACTTATCTTTTATGCATATTCTAATCTTTTGTGACAACACTAGTACTATAAATCTCACTAAGAACCCCATATGTCACTCACGCACGAAACACATTGAAATACGCCACCACTTTTTGCGTGATCATCAGTAAAATGGCACTATTAACTTAGATTTTATTGACACTGATCATCAAATAGCAGATTTTTTTACAAAACCATTATCCGAAGAGCGTTTCAATTTTCTCTGTCGTGAACTTGGAATTTTGGATGAAGCTGTTATTTATTAAAATAACCTGCGTAAATATCGAGTATGTCTTGATTCTTTATGATAAAATTACTATGGGTACAAGCCGAAAGGGTACTTCTGACAACAAGGCGTAAAAGCCTAAGCGAAACGGTGCACTAGTCCTCAGGACTACCGCTAGCTGGGATCCGGCCCCTGCAGCTAACCCATGGTAGCTTCAAAATATTGAATTATGGCATAATTTCTTGTTTATTACATGGCTTATTTTTTATTTATTACATGCCAAAATTCAGATTCTCAACTTCATTGTCATTCAGCGTTGATTATTTAACAAAGTCTTTCTGAATTTTATACATGTATCATTTCTTTTGTCTCTCTCACTTAATTTTTTGTTTTTGGCCTATTTTTTGTTCTGGTTCCAGTAACCGAAAATTGTGCCGAACTCTGCCTTATCCAGAGTTCGGGCCGAATTCGGCTTGGCAATTCCAGAACCGGGATCAGCCTCAGCCGTTGATCAAAATTTGATCCAATGGTCAATATCTGTTCCGACCATTCGAACCCTTACAAAAATATTCGGGTTCCCCTCTTCTCTCTCCTCCATTGCCACCTTCTACACTTCTCCAAACTAATTTTCTCCAAACCCTAACCCTAGTTCTTCTTTCCTAGAGCTTATCTCTTCTCAAAACTTAAGATGAAGGGTTCTCTCACCATTCTCCTTCATATTTTATCATTACTTTGAGGTATATTTTAACTCTTTTCTCCATCTCAATTTCTTCCATTGTCTTTATTAGTTCATGGCTCCACGATTGTTCAATAGGGAAAGAGACTTCAGGCCGAGGGAGCGTCCTCTTCGAATGTTCCTCCTCGTGTTGAACCACCCGTTGAACAACACAATCAACCACATATCCCCCCGTTGTTCAACCTACCTCGTCCACTCGAGCCCAACACGTTTGACGACCGGATATTTGTATCACTTGACGCCTCCAATGCATGGTTTAGTGATTTTTGGACACGTCCGGTGTTTGCGGGTCATCCTATCAATTTCACTATTTTTTCTCAATATGATTCACTTTTCCCTGATCTTTGTATTGATGAACTTGTCACCACCAACTCAGTTATCTATCGCAATGCTATACAAATGTTCTATTGCAACCTCACTCATGATGATACACATATTTTTTCACGGGTTGCGGGGATTGATATTTCTTTCGATGATTTCGATTTGGCCGAACACCTTGAACTCCCGGAGCCAAACTCATGGAAAAAACTTGTTGAAGCTCGATCATTTCAATTTCCCGATGGGTCTTCCCTCGAAAGATTTAAGGACGACTTGTGTACCCCTAACACGTCCTCGCAAGCTTTTGGCCAAGTTTCTCAATCCCTATTTTTATGAACTTCATCGGATTATTTTTAACACTATTTTACCCAAAGCGGGATCCACCGATGAGGTTACCTACTTTGAAATCTCGGCTTTGTATCATCTCCACTTTCATGTTCCATTTAATCTTCCACGTACCATGATGGACTGGAAGATTAACGCTAGGAAGAAACCAAGATCCTTGGTTTATGCTCTTTATCTTCCTATGCTCTTTCGTGCTTTTCGCGTACCTCTTGATGAGTGCTAGTTCCTACCTGCCCCTGCCTTCCTTTCTAAGGCACGGCGGCTTCAGGCAGCAGTTGGCTCACCTGTTATGTCCGAGCACTCAGATGATGAGCCCGATGCCCCTCCTCTTGGACAGGATCCTCATCCTCCTCCTGCTACTCTTGAGTCACTGCAGACTATGCTCCGCGATCGATTCACCTTAGAGGATGATCGCTGGACTCAGCTTGACTACCGGACTACCTTGCAGATGAGTGCCATTAGCAACTCACTGCACGATATTCGGTACTCTATATCCCGACATCCTTCTATGTCTATTCCCATGGAGCGGGACCCTGCTCGCGATGGATATCGTATCGATGACCCTTGGGTTATCCGCTACTTGGATCCGGATGCGGACTTCGTAGACCCTGGTCGTTCATTCACTGATCCGTCCGACAACGCTGGGCCTTTACGAGCTCGATGATGGATATGGATGTATACTTACTGCTGCTACTAAGGATCGTAATTTTTGTTTTCTACATTTTGGATTTTAGTTTATGTAGTTGCTTTTATGCACTTTGATTGACGTTGACTTATTTCTTCTTTGTGACTCTTGAGACATTCAGTAGTTTTATCAGTTTCTATGCAATATCATCTATTAGTGTGCTTGCCAGTTATTATCATTTTTTTGATAAATGCCAAAAGGGGGAGAAATATTTGCTTTGCTATATTCATTATAGCATATTTTCTATCATTATGTATATGTGATTTGGGAAAAGAATGGACAACAGGAACAGAGAATTATTTACGGAGGAGCTATTGCTAGCTCGACACCGATTACGGGGGAGCTACGCCATTGCTTTTAAATGTGTCCAGGTATGAATATTGAATATACAAATATCATTTTGTCAATTATCAATATGGGGGAGATTGTTAACACAAAATCACAGTCAACCAAATATTGATATAATTGACTATATGATACTTGTGATAATTCAATACGACACATGAAGACTAAAGTCAGTACAAGCCAGACGACAGCTCTCACCTGCAATGCAACATATCTTTGAGTCTATATTTGACAATTTTATTGAGTCTAGATTTATGTTAACTGAGCTGTACTGAGCATCTGAGACTTAACCTATACTCATACCCCAAAATCATAAGCTCTACGCAAATCAAAATGAGCCAATTTACCCATTGACCCATTTTGTGCTCTGGAGACAAAGTTCGGGCCGAACTCTGCCTCCACACAGAGTTCGGGCCGAACTCTGCCTCCTAAAAATCAGCACCCTAATTTTTAGGTTTGGCTGGTTGCAAGTTGTCCAACGGCCAAATTTTTGAATATTCCAACCAGAATTCTGGCCGAATTCTGCCTACCTAGTATCCTATAAATAGGCCATGAATTCTCTCATTTTTAGTCATCCAATCTTCTCATCTCTTCTCTCTAAAGCTCTATACAAGCCATACCCTTCTTTATCTACTAGCCACAAGCTCCCTAAGCCTCAAGTACTCAGTACTTTTTAGTTAGGAGTTTGTGCAAGAGTTCAAGAAGTTGCATGGAAAATTCCAAGCATCGCCACTGCGATCTTTGTAAGAAGTTGACGTGCTCTTTTGAAGAAAAGGCACGGGGTGTAACTACTATTTCACAAATAGTGGATTTAATCCTGAGCTAGAGTTCTCAGGCCTAGACTAGTCATCCACGAGGGAAACCAGGTTAAAAATCGGCTGTGTTTGCGTATGCTTTCTTGCTCCTTATTTATTTCTGTATTTACCCTGATTACTTTCAGTTTGTGAAAGATTTTAATTTTTAATTGGCTATTATTATTATAAACTCTATTCACCCCCCTCTAGAGTTGCCATATGTTCTTCAGAATTACCAACCCACGACTTGGAGTTAGCGGCGGTGGTTTTTGCACTCAAGTTGTGGAGGCATTATTGTATGGATATCGGGTGAAGATTTTTACCGCCCATAAGAGTCTTAAGTATGTGTTTACCCAGAAGGATCTTAATAAACGTCAGAGGAGATGGTTAGATTTATTGTGGACTACGACATCAACCTGCAGTATTATCCTGGGAAGGCCCATGTTGTTGCAGATGCATTGAGCAGAAGAGCCAGAGTTTATTTTCTAACAGTACAGCCAGAGTTGTTAGCAGATCTTCAGAAGATGGGTATTGAAGTTATTCTTCCTACCAATGTAGCATTGATGGCCAGTATGCATGTTTAGTCCAGTATAGTTGAGAGGATTAAGTTAGCTCAGTCAACGGATTCTAAGCTTCAGCGGCTTAGGGAAGAATGTGTAGTTTGACGGAGAGCATAATTGTGTATTCATGAGGATGGTACACTTCGACATAGAAGGTGTCTATGTGTAGCTAGTAGTGATATCAGGCAAGAGATCATGGCAGAGGCTCACAGTTCACAGTATTCGATTCACCCCGACGGTACGAAGATGTATTACGATATCCATCAACATTTTTGGTGGAATGGCATAAAGAGGGAGGTAGACCAGTTTTTCTCTCGTTGTTTAGTTTGCCAACAAGTTAATATTGAACATCAGAGACCAACTGGACTTCTTCAAACTTTACCGATGCCAAAATGAAAATGGGAGCACATTACCATGGATTTCATATCTGGGTTACCTAAATCCCTAGCTCGGAGGGATGCTATTTGGGTTATAGTTGACAGACTCACAAAGGTAGCTCATTTTCTCCATTTCAGAATTGGCTAGTCGACGGATCAGCTTGCAGAGATGTACCTTAGGCAGATAGTCACAGGTTACATGGAGTGCCAATCAGTATTTTGTCCGACAGAGTTTCAAGATTTATATCGCACTTTTGGCAGAGTCTTCAGTAGAGTTTGGGGACTCGTCTCAAGTTCAGTTCAGTTTATCATCCGTAGGCAGATAGTCAGTCAGAGCGCACGATCCAGACTCTTAAAGATATGTTGCGATCATGTACGCTTGACTTTGGTGGTTCGTAGAAATATCACCTGCATCTCGTGGAGTTCTCCTATAACAACGGTTTCCCGGCCAGTATCAAGATGGCGCCCTTTGAGGCCATGTACGACAAGAAGTGTAGATCCCCGTTAGCATTGGATGATATAGGCGAGAGGCATATGCTTGGTCTAGAGATGATTACGCAGAGTATTGAAGTGGTCAGACAAGTTAGGGATCATCTTCGAATTGTGCAAGATCCCCAACATCATTGGGCTGATTATCATCGACGTCCCATTGAATTTTCTATCGACGACCACATATTCCTTAGGATCTCGCCTACCCGTGGCGTTATTCATTTTGGCGTATAGGAAAAGCTTAGTCCTAGGTATATAGGACCGTTCAATATTCTCGAGCGAGTAGGTGATGTGGCCTGTCATCTCGCTCTTTCGCCATCGTTATGTGAGGTGCATGATGTCTTTCATGTATCCCAATTGCGATGGTATATTCCGGATCCGAGCCATGTCCTTGATCATTCAGAATTTGTTGTTGGTACCAACCTTTCGTATGAGGAAAGACCCGTATCCATATTGGACCGGAGAGAGAAGATACTCAAGAACAAGACTATTAGTTTAGTCTGTGTTGCTTCGGGTCATCATTTTTTTTAATTCCTTGCTTGTATGAATGATTGCTCGATTAAATGCTAGTCATAGATTGCTCGTGATTAGTATAGCTTGCCTCGACATCTCTAGCCTCTTGATTAAATTCTGAGAACGTAATTCTTTTAAGGTGGGTAGAGTTGTCACTGCCGTTTTCTGTTATACGTATTTTTCGTATACGTGTACGGACTCTCGACCCGTATTTTGGCCTGTCTAGCTTGGTTTGGTCTTAGTTTAGCTCGGCTTGATTTATTTTGGCTTGGTTTGGGCCAAGTGGTTCATCATGATAAACCCTCCCTTTTATAACCCAACTCCTCTCTCTCTCTCTCTCTCTCTCTCTTCATTAATCTTTCATTTATTTCTCTTCTCCATTAATTCTCTCCAACCACCTTAGGCAAGTGCAACTTTCTTCATGGAGAAACTCCATTTCTATTATTCTATTATCTTCCCTACAAGCTTCTAAGGCTCCTTAGTACTTAGCATTTTTGGTTTTGGAGGATTAAAACTTTTAGATCTAAGTTTTCTCAAATTTTGGTTTTCTTGGGTTTTAATTTCTCAAACTTCTTTTTTTCAAGTTTTGATTGTTCTATGTTGTAGAGAATTTGATTTCACCCAAATTGGACCTTTGAAAACCAAGATTTCGAGTTATTTTGAGTGATTTATGGACCTTGGAAGTTCGTGGGTTCCATGTTTCTTCCTCTCGAGTTGGAGAAGAAGAACAGTTTGGGCACATGGCATTTTATGCGTCCACAGTGACTTTAGCTTTGGGCGTATAGCTTTATATGCGCCTAAGCTCCCTACCTTTCCCAGTGTGGGCGCATGGCTTATTATGCGCCCATAGCTTTTGCTTGCATATGAACGTAACTTTAGATATGTGCTAAGTCATGGTGTTCCATAGCAGTGGGCGCATAGCCCTTATTATACGCCCACATAGCCAGTATAGATGGCTCCTGACTAAGCCTCTTATTGACTCCTACCTCACTCATGTGGGCGCATAGACTATAAACGCATACTTGTGGGCGCATAGGACATGGACGCATGCACTCTCTTGTGCATTCCCTCCATAGCATATGCCCTACATGATTTGTTTAGTCCAAGGCGCATATATGTGGGCGCATAGCCTTGGGCGTATGACACTCTTAGCACATACATTTTGGATGCATGCTCTTCAAGACACCATATTGACCCTTGTGCCATCTCTTGCAAATGTCCGTATTTGTCCCCATGGTCCTTAGTGTAAATTGTGACTTTGTTTGTACTCTTTACTTGACTAAGTCCTGTAAGGTTATTTTCTATGTTGCACATGTACTCTGAGCTTTAGACACAATCTTGGTATGGCAAGTACACTCTCTAACAACTTCTTGATGGTGGCCTGCCGTGGTGCACTTACATGAACACGACATGACATTGTGACCTTACATGATAACTCTTGATAGTGACCCGTCGTGGTGCACTCTTGACAAGTAACTTGACATGATAATTCTTGATGGTGGTCCGTTGTGGCGCACTCTTGACAAGTAATCTTGACAAGTAACCTAACATGATAAATCTTAATATGATGTTGTGACTGCTATCTTGAATTGCTAAGTAACTCTTGGCTTGACACCGTGGATGGTTGTGCTTGTATAAGCTATCTGTCTCGTCTTGCATCATGTCTAGGACATGGATTCCTGGTTACCACGGTCAAGGATTCATACTCAATCTGACTAGGATAATGACTAGATTGATCAAGTAGTCCATGAAGAGATTTTCTAGCTACAGGCACTCCTGTTATCTGGGTGCTCTAATTGGACTTGTAGCCTGCCGTAGAGTATGGCACATTTCCAGCACATGGTCATGTGTTGCACCCCTAAGTCACCAAATCCAACTCTCTCAACTTGCGACTGGATAACCTGGATTAAGTCTGCAGGGCATGGGGCTGTTGGAACATCTTTAAGCATCTTGTTAGTAACTAAGCTTGTGATAACCCTATTTAATTAAAATATCAAGCGGCATACCTTGCTTGGCTGTGATTGATGGATGGAGTCCTGTCTAGTCTGCCCTAAGCAAGGCCAATACATGGTTATTTCAACAAGTTACCGTTTATGCTTTGCTTTATCGATAATCGGTCAGAGACTAAGTTCTGTTTAGGTGAAGGGTTACAACCCCGGTCCTTGTTTGGTTTACAGGTTGTAACTTGGTTACCAGAATAGTCTCTCACTTATATTATCGTTTATCACCCAGTTTCCTTAACTCATGTCTTTCGTTATCATTGATGTATTTATGTGCTAATATGTTGGTTATTAGTTCTTAAGTGAAGCCGCCCTTGTGGCACTTGCTCTTTCTGGGGCTGAACCAGCTGGTTTTGTGTGGCCAAATTTTGGAATAGTACCTGAGGATCTTCCAGCCTTCCAGCCAGATAGTGAATACTAGACGCAACCCTGGCAACGAGTGGGTTCTTATTTTTCTCTCCCATTCTACTGTAAATTATTTATTTGAGGTGTTTAGCCGCCAAGTAAGTGTTAGCTCGTGTTGAATTTACATTCCTGTCTCCCTAAGGGCTGTAACATGATTGACAAATCCTAGGTTTGATCATGTATGACTTAAACTCTTGATAGTCTTTGCATTTTGTATGACTAGCTTCATGATCATCTGAATATGTAATGTATGGGACGCCTTACTTTGTATGTCTAATGATCGACCATCTTGTTACATTTACTTGCTTGCTTGAGATTGATACACTAGGCTTATTCTTGACCATAAGTGACTGTTGGCTTGTAGTTAAACCCTCAGGCATCTAGACAGTCGTGACCATATTACGAGGTAGGATTCACTTCAGTAGACGTAGCTGGCTGTGTCTGTCCCCCGCTCTCCAGTATTCTGGTTCTAGGGCATAACACGGTTTAAGTGGTGGCCCATACCGGTCTTGTAAATCAAGATGTGTGAGGGTTTCACTGAATAGATGTCTTAATCAGTACTCGTCCTTCATTTCTACTCGTGTCTTTTAATCTTTCCAAAATTTTGGCCTTATCACATGCTTATATCCTCGATCTATCATGGTCCTTCCTTATTGTTCTCCGTGTCATTTCTTCATTAGCATTGCTCCTGGTCCTACCGATCAGGAAGGCGGAGCTTCTCCAGCGAACCAGCAGCAACCTGGAGACCAAGTCCAACATTCAGGGGTAGCCTCCAGAGTCAAGCCTACCGGGAGTCAAGAGCCACCAGTTCAGCCTGCAGAGCCTGACAATAGAACCCTGGTGGGACTCATCAGGGAATTGCTTTCATCACAAGATCGTCGGGGCGATGCCCCGTACTAGACAGTACAAGATGCCATGGGCAAAATTGGTTACCAAGGGAATAACGTGGCCAACAACATCAAGCGTCTGAACCCTCCCTTCTTTGAAGGCAATGAAGATGCTATAGCTGCTGATGTGTGGCTTCAGGACATAGAAGTTATCCTGGAGGCAGCTATAATTCCTGAGGAAGAGACGGTGGCCGTTGTGCGCCTGCAGCTATTGGACTTAGCCCACAGCTTGTGGACGATACTTGTAGTTGGATTACCAATGCCTATTTTATGGGCAGTATTCAACAATAAGTTCCAGACCAAGTACTTCGATGCAGTAGCTCGATATGATCTGCAGACGAGATTCACCAATCTTAAGCAGATGGGAAGAGCGGTCGATGGATATGCGGCTGAGTTTTCTAGACTTAGTCGGTTTGCTTCTACCTTGGTGGCGACCGAATCGGATCGAGCCCAACGATTCCAGCAGGGACTTCACCTAGAGATCATTATATTAGTGGAGCAATTTGAGCACCAGACGTTTGATGCCGTCTTACGAGCATCGAAGAGGCATGAGTATACTTCGCAGAGGATTGTAGATAGAAATAGAGGACGGAAGAGGTCTCATAGACAGATGTCCCAGTCATCAGCACCAGTCCAGGCAGCTAGGGCTTTGACGATTGGAGCTCCTAGGAGGACGACCACAGTCTTGTTGGTCCAGCACTCGACACCGACGTATCCTCAATAGCAGAAGCAGAAATAGTCTTCCGTAATGGGCTGCTCTCATTGTGGAAAGCCAGGATATGTGGCATCAGAATGTCGCAGAGGACAGGGATTATGCTTGGCTTGTGGGGAACCGGACCATAAGATAGGGTCCTATCCGAATAGAGCCAATTCATCATCTTCAAACCTAACTAGTCCATTGGTTAAGGGTCCAGCACCAGTGTAGCAGCAGTACCAGCCTCCAAGGCCATTGTCGCCTCAGGCTAAGCAGTATGCCCAAGCTCAGATTCAGAACCGGCAGAGAGGTTTCCAGCAGAGGGGACCAGCATCAAGAGGACAAGGTCAGGCTATGGCTCTGATCGTAGCAGAAGAATTAGCATCAGGTGAGGTGTTAGCCGGTACCGTTCTCGTTAACTCTTTTCCAGCATCTGTACTATTTGATTCGGGTGCATCGCATTCATTTATGTCTGGACGATTCACAACGTGGATAGTACTGGAGCCCGAGTCATTATCAGTAAGGCTTAATATACTTACTGGTAACGGTCTTGTGGGAGTAGATAGAGTCTATTCCTCGTGTCGAATCGTTGTTAGCGGTAGAGAGATCCCCGCTAGGATGATAGAATTTTCAATGGCCGACTATGATGTGGTCCTAGTAATAGATTGGTTGAAGGATCAATACGCAAGAATAGACTGCCATGTTAGCAGGATTATTTTTGGTATTTCTGGCAAACCAGAGTTTTCATTTTCAAGAGGCGAAGTAGAACCTTCTCTACCAGTCTTACGGATGGCAGTAGCAGAAGAAGTTCAGTTTCCCAGAGTAGTAGGAGAGTTTTTTGATGTATTTCCCGAAGAGCTTCCAGGCATGCCCCCAGAGAGAGATAGTGTTCACAATTGATTTGCTTCCATGCACGGCACCAGTGTCAGGGGAAGTCTATAGGTTGGCACCTTCAGAGATAGAGATCTTGTACAAGATGATTGAAGAACTTAGAACCAAGGGATTCATTCGTGCTAGTGGATCACCTTGGGGAGCCCCGATACTTCTTGCGAAAACGAAGGATGGTACGTCAAGATTATATATTGTCACGCCCCTGTCCCATAATACATTGGACTAAGTACGTCAGTATGCCAGCTACACATATACGAAGAATACACCAATTGGTGGCATTCTCATATTTGTAAATAAGCTGTAAATAATATAACATGATAAGCCATAATATAAATAACTATAGCCATCCACAGCTCAACACAAAATGAATAATAAGTCTCAATAATAAGGGAAATCAAGAGATAGCCGGGTGGACATACCCACCCCAAACAGCTATGAAAAAAAATAGTCTCAACTAAATGGAGTCCAACCTCCTCAACACAGAAAGATGACGATAAAAGATGTCCACTACATAGTCTAAGATAATAAAGAAGAAAACTAAGTATCAGTGGGAGATGCCTCGTCATCAACGTACGAAGGATCCAAAGCGGCTTCGTACTCCTGGGGATAGTCCTGCTCGTCTAATCCTGGAGAGATCACTAGGTCCTCAGAGGGACGTAACACGATACAGAAAACATACGAAAATAACTAAATGTGAAAATATGCCACTATGATACTACAGGTTTTCCTAACCGTCTATGTGTGATGCACTTTTGAGGACAACATTCTACACGGGGCTGTAGGATCACGCAAGTAATAAATAGTGGCCGTCAAGTAGCGCTCATCCGAGGCACTATCGGCCGGACAGCAAGTAGCGCTCATCCGAGTCACTACCAATCATAATGTGTGTAAAAAGTAAATATAGCCCCTATGCTAGTAGTTGTCCCCTCCCTAATGCTCTTGTCCAAGAAGTATCCACAACCTGTCTAGTTGGCAATTGCTACGGCTTCTAACTCGACTCACTAATAGCAGTTACCTCCTATCTGTCGCACGTCCCATACGTATCGATGGCCAGTCGAGTACGCAGGTCCATGTCCTATATGAACTCACTCATCATGTGATACACATGTGTCAAGTCCATAAGGGATATAAAAATATCCCACTCTGATAGGGTGGTCAACTGACACAAGGTCGACATACAAAATAAGATATAAAATAACGAGGATGACTAAATCTAGTCGCTTGCACCCAAGTGTGACTTGGACGCACAATATATTAACAAGGAACAAATAAGAGAAATAAATGCGCAATAATTAAATATATTGAAAATAAATTAGCACAATCAGAATCTATGGCAAGGTACACTTGCCTGTGTTTTGAGAAAGGCAATCCAACAATCGCAAGTGGCAGCACCAAAAATTCACAATTCACAGATGACTCCTGTAGAAGCATGGAAAATACTAGAGAAAGACCCATGCGGCTCAGAAAATGCATGCGGCTCATGGAGTCATGCGGCACAAGGAGCTATGCGGCCGGAGGCATTCCATGCGGCTCAGAAGACATGTGGCGTGACAGTGCTCCCCTCCGATCCATGCTGCATTAATTGCTTTGATGGCTGACCCCTCTGAAAAGTTGACAGACCTGACACCAAAGCAGGTAATTATGACTCTGTCATGATGATGAATCTCTAGGAAAGAGAAAAAAAGAATCTCTGACACGATCCCCCGAGAGTAACAAAACGCCACGTGGCCTTGCCACGAGGGCGTGCTTATGCGGCTCGAAGTGAAGACTTCCCATGCGGTTTAGAGTGAAGCTGTCCTATGCGGCTCAGGCCGAGACAGTCTCATGCGGCTCAAGTGGAATCATCCCTATGCGGCTCAAGAATATCATGCCCATGCGGCTCAAGCAGACACACCCTTATGCGGTTCATGCGGCTCATCATATGGTTCAGAAGTCTGAAGGAGGGGGCCACTGCCCAGACAGCCCTGACACGTGTCCCAAGTCTTATGCGGCCCAAATTCATGCGGCCCAAATCTCATGCGGCCCAATCTGCATGCGGTTCCAGTCTCACCATCTCAGGACACGTGTCCTCAGCCGATCAATCTCCCAGATTTATGGCAATCCAAGATCGGGTCAAATCCCAATGATCTGGGACACGTGGCAGGAGAATAAATTTGATTTATTCGCAGATATTAGAGAATCATTATAAGAAAGATTTATGCCAATCAGCATTAATTGCTAATAGGGATTTGGTGTAATCTACCCTTAATGGTTCTGATTCGTCACAATCAGAAACGAACGGCCTGGATTGATCAATCCCCAGGCCGCCGCCATCTCCAAGAGCTAATCATTGGCAACCCTAGTGATCATATCCCACTATTATAAATAGCAAGGTGCCATTCCCTTGTAGCATATAGAGAGATATACATAAAAAAAACCAGAAAAGAATACGTATACACAGAGAGACTTCCCCCATAGTCAGAGAGAGAATATACACAGAGAGAGAGAAGCCAGGAGAGCAATCAGAGAGAGAGTAAGAAGGCATTTCTTCGTCAACGACCAAGCAGATCTTCCCCGAGTCAAGGCTGCGTACCGATCGTCCAAGGAGTAAGGCAGAGCGGCCGTCGCTTTCCCGAGCCTCTATCGTCACCCCCCAGAATCTAAAATAAACAATCGTACTTAGACTACTGTACCTAGGTTTTCGTCCCTAGGCTTTCTTTGTACGAGCGAGTTTGTATTGTGAGTCTAAGTTCAGTCCTCCGATAATTGTTCTGTACTTTTACAATCAATGGCAAATACGATGGCGACTCTGCTGGGGACTAACTTCTCCACGGCTGAGGAGTTGGTGACGCAATCGGACGCAGCCAAACTTGGCTCTATACAACAGAAGATGGTCGTACGCTGCGAGCAACAGGCGTTCGAAGAGATGCTCTCTGAAGGTAGCACTGGCCCGGTCCAGAAGCGCACCCACACCATAAAAGCTCGCAAAGAGTGGAGGCCAAAATCATTTGCTCCTCCGCAAGCCCTTGATGGGGTACTCTTTATTGCTCAAGATGGCGAGAAAGACTCCCCTGTGGCCCCACTTCAGACCGTAGACAACTCTGCTGTCCCCAAGTCCGGCAGAAGAAAATACTATGATGCTGGACTTGCAGGGGCAAAGAGGAACTCTACGCGATCCGAGCCGCAGAAGAGTATTAGCCGCAGGGAGAAAGCCCATGCGGATACAACCGCCGACCGCATAAAGAAAACTCATGCGGCCACATCTGTCAGCCGCATAACTTATGCGGCTACAGTTGCCAATCGCACGGATGAGACTCATACGGCTATTAAAGTCAATCGCTTGCAGAAAACCCATGCGGCCACAGGTGCCAACCGCATGCGGTCAGCCTGCACGGTCGTGACTCCTAGCCGCATAAAGACTCATCCTACAACAAAAGATAGCCGCATGCAGACAGCCTGCACGGTACCCAATGCTAGTCGTATAGCGTCCGTCCCACGCTTCTCTCGATCAGTCTTCGACCGGCTTTCATGCGGTCCTGACTCTGATCATTCTCTGGATGATAATCCAGACTCTGTGGTATTCGACTTAGACTCCTCCTATTACGCACCCACAAGTGCTAAAAGGAGGAAGTCTAGGGCAGCACGGGCTCATCAAGTCCAGACGACTGCCCCAACCTCTGACTATCGGGGCGTCCCGCTGATTATCACACGGGCCTCTGATGGGAAGTTGTATAAAACCACTCAAGTCCAGCCCCCGGCGACAAACAGACAAAGTGGTTCCTCTGACCTGCGTGAGGTTATCCTCCACAAACGCAAGGAAAGAGAAGGAGCTTCGGAGTGTAAAGAGCCCTCACACGGACATCAATGCACCCAGATCATCGTCAACTACTGTTACAGCAACGCGACGGTGACAGAAGACCGGCCATCCGTCTTCCAAAGACTACATCACCCGAGCTCAGAAGACGAGGCACCTCCTGTTGTCTCCTGCAAGTCCGCGCATAAAGTTCCCGCCAAGGGAAGAGGGAAGAAGACAAGCATCTCCAGCCCAAAGGTGTCAACTACTACAGCTAAGAAACCGTCGTCTAAAGGGTTATCCTCCACTGGAGTATTTCAACACACCCGTTCGAAGACGAAAACTGCTGCAGTAGGAAGTTCGTCGTCTGCAACATTGGGGGTCGTCGGAACTGGGGGTAGCACTCCTCCAAACATCCATGACAATCCGACATTCCAGGAATACGGACTGGAGGAAGCAAATCCTCCAACGGATACAACAGATACCGACGTCTCCAAGGACATCCTAGACGAAGCAAGCTCCGAAGCTGGGGGTTGTGTTCCTTCCGAGTTCGAACCTGAAGAAAACATTCCCACATATCCTGATGATTTCTCGATGCACGGGTACGACTCGGAGGGTACATCCTCCACCACTCCTTTCGTCACTCCTCATGTGAATACGGTATTCATGACAGATAGCAATCAAAATGGTTTCGGTGATCGCCAGCACATCGACACTTTGGAGGCCATATTGCACGCCTTGGTTAAGTCTGTAGACGAGATCAAAGCGGCGCTTCCTAATCTGCAGGGGGTGACACCTGGCCAGACAAGCACGGGTCCCGCAATCAATGTAGATTCAAATTCAGCGGCACCGAACCCGGGCAACAATCCTTTCGAGATAACGGCCCCTACAGCGACAGATGAGGCCCGAGAAGTAAGAAGAGAGGTTCAGGAGCTCCGAGCAATGTTCCATGCCCGAGAAAACTCTCATGACCTCAGGATACGGCAACCATATCCTGCTGAATGGAGGGATGTTCCCTTTTCACCAAGATATAAGCCGTTCAATATCAACCCATATGATGGCAAGACTTCAACAAGTCGGTACATCACTTACTTTGTGGTCACTACCGACCATCTGCCCCATGATGACGCTATCCTCACGCGGTTATTCATTGGGGCATTGGAAGGAGTCGCCTTCGATTGGTACCGCAACCTGCCGGACAATTGCATCTATTCCTTCGCTGGCTTCAAACGCCTGTTCTTGGAGAGGTTCTATGAGGTAGGGTAGGACGTCACGATGTCTACCCTCATGGACGTCATTCAAGGAGAGAAAGAGCTGACGAGGAATTACATTGAGCGGTTTCGTCAAACCGCAATGAAGTTACCATCTGGCAACCCGGACTCTTCCTTGATCGAAATTTGCCAAAGGAGACTACTCCCAACAATCAGTCTCTGGATGGGCGAGAGTCAATTCAAGGACTGGAAGGCTTTTATCATTAGTGCTACAAGTGCCGAAGAACGTTTAAAGAAGGCTCGCCAACTGGAATTACATATCTCAGAGGGAGAGAACAAGGGCAAGCGTCCCAGCACCACCAACGACAATGGGGGTAGCCCCTCCAACAACCGGGACAACAGAGGCAAGCAGGCTATGGTGGCCGATACAGCCCAGAAGTCTGAGTCGCAACCTGCGGACAAACAATAGCCTCAAATCACTTACTCTTTTGAAGACGGTCACGTCAAGCCTATCTTGGACATGCTCATACAAGGATATAGGATTCAGCTTCCTCCACCAAGACGGGAGCTTCGGCCGGCTGATCTGGAGAACCCAAAGTTCTGCCATTACCACCGCTACGTCCACCATGCTACGCACGACTGCTACCAACTGAAACGATATATCCAAAACCTCATCGATTCAAACGCTCTGGCCATCGATTTCGAGGAGGTAACCGTGGCAGCCAACATGGTGTCCATACAATTCGGCAACTTCCCTCCAACAGAGACCCAGGACGGGGTTATACCCATCCCTCTGGCAACGATGGAGATTACTAATCTCCCGCCTACTCAAGCTGCTAGTCTAGTACCCCTCACCACATCACGAGGGGAAATCATGTGGGTCCATCCGGACCTAGTCCACGAGATAACTCAGTCCACTCTATCTTCTAAAAAGAAAAGTGGAAAAGTCAGATCCTGCCGTACCACCTCAGCAGATGAAGAGGAAGTCACGGCCGTTGTTACTCGATCCGGAGCACAATCTCAACCTGTGGCTGAAAACTCGACTGATGATCATCCACCCACTACCACGGATGCTCCGGGACCGGCTCAGCCTTTGACGACCGACAAGCCTAGGCCGAAGGAGACTCGCTTCGACAAATTCCTCCGAAAGGAAACATCTCAGGGGCTGGAGAGGCCCTACAACTTCGACATCTTGGCACAATTGGCCAATACACCGGCCAAATTGTCCTTATATGAACTCCTGAGGCTCTCGAAGGATGTCCGCACAGCTTTGAGCGATGCACTTCAAAATGCCGGCGCGTACCTGGCTCAGGTCAACCTCACGGGAGAAAATCAGCCCGCAGACCTCCAAGACAGTGCCTGTACGGGAGCAATGCCCAACATCGTCTTCACTCCACAAGACATGCTCATCAAGACTAATCTACACGATCGCCCATTATACTACACAGGCTACATCGGCGACATAAAGGTGGACCGGATGTACATTGACCCTGGGTCTTCCGTAAGCATCATTCCAAAAGGACTACTACATCATCTTCGCATCCCGATGCATCGCCTGAACCCTACAAACACCGCCATCAGCGAGTTCAATTCGGGCAGGAGCTACCCAATCGAGAAGATCCGTCTGAAATATCAGATTGGCGATCTCCAATCAGAAGTCACTTGCTACGTCTTAGATGCCGACACTTCATACAACATCCTTTTGGGGCACCCTTGGATACACGATTACTTGATCGTGCCTTCCATGCTACACCAATGCTTCAAATATGTCGACAAACACGGCTTCGTGAGGACAAAATTTGCTGACATCGATCCCTTCAAAGGGGTCGAATCTTATTACTCGGACTCCTGCCTATACGAAAAGTCGAAGAGGCACCTTGAAGGAAGAAATAAATAAACTGATGTTGAAGCAACCACGGGATCAGAAGAACCTCTGACAATCCACCTCCAGGCTCGCAAACCAGGCAATTCTGTACCCCTTACGGCCACGCTGCGTAAGGACGCGATCAGCCTCTCGGCACAGGAAGAGCAGTTGAGAATCCGGCTGCCAAGGTCCGGCCAGGTACCGAGACCCACGACAGGGCCACTTACCATCAGATTGCCGAGAGTCGGTCAATCCCAAACAGAGAAGCTCAATCCCTCTGATAGACCTCTGACGATACGCCTGCCTAAGAAAGGTCGTCACCCCGATGCGAGATCTGACACTTCAAGCGAACCAGCCACCCCTCGCTCCACATCAAGTGCCAGACTGGGGGTTGCTAGTCTACCGACAACCCTACGCTCCGCTCCGTCAGTTGAACCTCTGAAGATCAAGCTGACTAGGATGCCCTCTCAATCTTCATTCACACAGGGGGTAGCCGAAGAAGAACCAGAGCTAGCCAAGTATGTGGCTGCCCACACTGACGCTCCCTCCGCAGATGATGTAATCCCTCTAGAAAAGATACCTTACTTCATCAATAAAGGGTTATCTTTGAACTATACCGATCTTAACAAGCTATGTACAATATATTCTATGGAACACGGTATAGGCACTCACCTACATACACAGGTGACAAATGTGTACACCGCTATCCAACTTACTCCAGTAGAAGACGCTTACCGAATAATCGAGGGAGGGGACCACCCAATCATCTTCGGTCGGACGAACAACCCGCATCCCCTCGCCATGGAAGAAGTCGACTTCGGGTCAGATGCTGGAAGACTGCCTGTGTATCTCTATAGCCCTCAATCCAAATATCTCATGCAGAAACAGGGGTATGATCTAGAGACAACGCCAGGACTGAACTACGGCACTGGACGACGATTACCTTTGAAGACGCCAGCCCCGGCGGGCAAACCACGGAACTACTATAACAAAACCCGAGGCGGTTTAGGGTATGTAACGCCTACTACGACCCCTGAAAGCTCAGATGAAGAATGCGACTGGCAGTCACATTCAACCGTATCACTGACTTCTGACTCAGATACCAGCATCGGAGATGTGTTCAGACAAGTCATGTCAGTCAACATGGCATTCACCGACGCTTACGAGGAAGACGAAGACATCCCCGAAATCCTTGAGCTAGAGCCATGGGCCCAGTAATTAGACGCATAATGGGAAAAGCGGTTCGAACTGAGAGAACCTCCTACTGAAGATGAGGTCATACAAGTGGATCTCGGCAGCGAATCTTCTCCAAAATTGATCTTTATCAGTAAAAGCCTAACTGACGAAGAACGAGAGTCGCTGTTAGAACTTGTCAGAGAATACATTAATGTGTTCGCCTGGAGCTATGAAGACATGCCGGGGTTAAATCCTGACATCGCTCTCCACAAACTCAATATATGGCCAGATGCAAAGCCAGTCAAGCAGCAACAACGACGCTTCCGCCCAGGCGTCATAGACGCGATCGAAGCCGAAGTCAACAAGCTAATAGCCAGCAGCTTCATTCGTGAAGAGCAACATCCTGATTGGGTCGCCAATATAGTACCCGTCCTCAAGAAGAATGGAAAGATTCGAATCTGCATCGACTTCCGTAACCAGAACGAGGCATGCCCCAAAGATGAATTTCCCCTTCCTATCACAAACATCATGATCGACAATACATGCGGCTTTGAACTTATGTCATTCATGGATGGATTCTCGGGGTACAATCAAATCAAGATGTCTCCCGACGACGAAAAGCACACCTCATTTCGAACCCCGATTGGCACATACTGCTACACAGTCATGCCATTCGGTCTAAAGAATGCTGGCGCTACATATCAGCGAGCCATGAGTATCATTTTCAGAGAACATTTGTGCAAGACAGTGGAATGCTATGTCGACGATATTGCCGTCAAGAGTCGCCGTAAGGAAGATCATGTGCAAGACCTGAGAACGGTGTTCAACTTAATGCGAGCCCACAATCTGAAGATAAACCCTACAAAATCGTTCTTGGGCGTTTCCAGCGGGAAGTTCTTGGGCTTCATCATCACTGCACGGGGTATCCATGTAGACCCCGAGAAAACGAGGGCAATCATGGAGATGGGTCCCCCGAGAAATCTCCGTGAACTTAGAGGCCTCCAAGGGAGGCTAGCTTATACGAGGTTCATTTCCAACCTCTCCGGGCGATGCCAACCGTTCACCCACCTCATGAAGAAGGGAGTCTCATTCGTATGGGACGAGGAATGCCAGCGCGCTTTCGATGACATCAAAGAATAGTTATCAAATCCTCCAGTCCTGGTGGCCCCGGTCCCTGGAAAACCATTCCTGCTCTATGTACGAGCAATGGAACACTCCCTCGGTGCCCTGCTGGCACAAAACAACGACGCAGGCCACGAGCAGGCCATTTATTATCTCAGCCGAATGATGGTCGGGCCCGAACACCGATACACCGCTATAGAGAAAGAATGCCTCGCCCTGGTATTCGCCATTCAAAAGACGCGGCACTATGTCACGGGGCAAACCATACATGTGATCTCACGAATCAACCCTCTCAGGGTCCTCATGACCAAACCAGGGGCACTCAGCTTCTGCCTCGCTACATAGGCGATATTGCTGTCCCCCTATCATATGATCTTCGTCCCGCAGAAGGCTGTCAAAGGTCAAGCCCTGGCAGACTTTTCGGCGGCCCATCCAGGATCGGAATCATCCAGAATATACGAAGAAATCCTAGATGAGGTCGCCGATTCAAATACAACCACCCACGATAACATATGGCCGATGTTCTTCGATGGCGCTTCAAAAACCGGACCCAAGGGAAACATCGTCGTCGGAGTCGGAGTAGTATTGGTCTCTCCTATCGGGCTAGTGATCAATCGCGCCTATACTCTCACGGAACCCTGCTCTAATAATGTGGCCGAGTACAACGCTTTGGTCATTGGCCTCCAACTCGCAAGAGAACTGGGGGTAGAATACCTTAAAGCATACGGCGATTCGCAATTAATCGTCAACCAGATTCGGGGGACGTACGAAGTCCGCCATGAAGACATGATCCCCTACCACCAAATAGCGATCAACATTATCTCATCATTCGAGGGATTCTTCATCGAACACGTCCCCAGACTCTAAAATATCGAAGCTGATGCCCTAGCAGGCCTGGAAGCTTCCCTAGCAGTACCAAACCACTCTCATCATTCGGTCGATGTAATCGGCCATGAGCTGGTCTGCCCCAAGAACAACGTTCAAGCCATGGCGAGTTATTCTGCTCAGATGATCGACGAAGCGCCAGACTGGAGACAACCATTCATAGACTTCGTGGTCTACGATATCCTGCCCGAGAACCCGAAGGATGCTACTTCTATCAGATGGCGTTCTCTCAGATTCTTCTACGATACAGAGACGAAAATGCTGTATCGCCGCTCCTACGACGAATTACTACTTCGGTGCTTGTTGAACGCAGAAGCCAAAGAAGCCGTACGAGAGGCTCATGACGGTGTCTGCGGGGCCCATCAGCCTGGCCCTAAGCTGCAAGACCGCCTTCGCCGGATGGGCTACTACTGGCCCACGATGGTGGCTGATGCAATAGATTATGCCCGAAAATGCAAGGCCTGCCAAGTCTACGCAGACTTCATTCACCAACCATCCGAATTTCTACATCCGACAGTGGCGTCCTGGCCATTCGAAGCATGGGGAATGGATATCATTGGTCCAATCACCCCACCTTCCTTCCGAGGACATCGCTTCATACTTGCGATCACTGATTACTTCTCAAAGTGGGCAGAAGCTGTCCTACTCGCCGAAGACAAGACTTCGAACGTAATCAGCTTCCTGAGGTACCATGTCATCTACCGCTTTGGACTGCCCCGAAGGATCATCCATGATAATGGTCCGCAGTTTATAAGCCACGCATTCTACCGATTCTGCGACAAACACCGTATTCAGAATGTCGCTTCGACACCATACAACCCGGCAGCAAACGGGTTAGCAGAGGCATTCAACAAAACAATCATCAAACTCCTCAAGAAATTTGTCTCCTCCAACAAACGCGACTGAAACGAGAAGCTCGGCGAGTGCTTATGGGCTTATCGTACCACGGTTCGAACAGCCACCGGGAATACACCATTCTCTCTGGTGTACGGGAGTGAGGCAGTTCTCCCATTAGAGACTCAGATTCCCTCACTCCGAGTCGCCCTTACTTATCAATTGACAATGGATGATAACTACCGACGTCGACTACAAGAGTTAGAGGCCTTAGATGAAAAATGCCTCCTAGCTCAGCAAAGGATCGAATTATACCAAGCACGCATCTCAGGAGCCTTCAACAAAAAGGTCAAAGTCAGAACATTCCAAGTGGGCGATCTTGTTTTGGCAGTCAGGAGGCCAATGGTCACGACTCACAAGACCACCGGCAAGTTCCAGCCAAAATGGGAAGGCCCATTTATCATCGAGGCCGTGTTCTCCAATGGTGCTTACCGCCTCGCCAAGCAGAACGGAGACTTGCTCATGTAGCCCGTCAACGGCAAGTTCCTGAAGAAATACTATGTTTAAACAACATTTTCCAGAGTTTCGAGTTATGTGCCCGCTGGTACCACTGAACTCAACCCCCTAATTTTCTAACTTATCGAGTCACGTACCCTCTTGTACCGCTGAACTCATATCCCAAATTCCTAAGTCATGTACCTGCTGGTACCTCTGAACTTACACTTTGATTCCAACATTCATGGATTGTCGAGTTATGTGCCCATCGGTACCCCTGAACTTACATCCCGGTCACTCTTTTGAAAGAAAGTCATGTATAATCATACCGCTGAACTTTCTTCCTACAAGAGATCCTCCCTCATGATCTAATACCTGCACTCCCAGTGCACAACAAAGGTAACAGATCCACAAATTTTCAAGACGACCATGTCCTTATCACCTCTAAGTCGTCCCATTTTTGCCAAAAATAAATCACCCCTACATAGAATTTCTATGTCCTCATTACCCCTGAGTTATTCTACGTACCCTCCTTCATTGAGCCCACTCCTGTCATGTCCTCATTACCTCTGAATGGGAAGGCTCCGTCGAAGAAACCTTCATACTTGCCATGTCCTCATTACCTCTGAGTAAGTATGATGATCCCCTTTCGACTTATTACCTGTACCCACAACCGGAGTACGCCAAGGGTAATGGGTCCACAAATGTCCTCTGTTGACCACAAATGTCCTCTGTTGACCACAAATGTCCTCTGTTGACCACCAATACCCTCCGTCGAGTTCGCTCCTGCCATGTACTCATTACCTCTGAGCAGGAAGACTCTACGTTCGAAAAACTTTCCTACTTGCCATGTCCTCGTTACCTCTGAGCAAGTATGTCAGTTCCCCTTCATCCTATTATCCGTATCCTAAATCAGGGTATGCCAAGGGTAATAGGCCCACAAATATCCTCAGCTAAATTTCTTAACACAAACCTATCACTCACCATTCTCCAAATTCTCGAGTTATGTACCCGATGGTGCCTCTGAACTCACATCCCGGTAACTCTTTCAGGTAGAAAGTTATGTATAATCATACCTCTGAACTTCCTTCCCGAAGGAGATCCCCCCTCATGATCTAATACCCACACTCCCAGTGCATAAAAAGGATAATCGATCCACAAATTTCCAAAACGGCCATGTCCTCATTACCTCTGAGTCGTTCCACTTCCGCCACAAACAAGTCACCCCTCTACATAGAATTGCCATGTCCTCAGCACCTCTGAGTCAGTATGATTGGTTCCTTTCTTTTTAAACTTGCTGTCCGTATCCAAAACCAGGGTACGTTAGGGATAATGGGTCCACGCAAAATGTCCCAATAAGAGGATTATTACAAAGCAAAAGAGTGAAGCAAATATATATATTCCATTCATTCAGAAATTGGTTACATCCACACGATTGCAAGCAAGTCAAAAGAGTTCTTCATGAAGGCAAGAAGAAAGGCGAAACAAAATAAAAGACTACAGACAAACATCCACGAGAAGCCCCTACATCCTAGTTACAGGAGCGCATGTACCATTCCCTCAACCATCTCACATATGAAGGATGCAAGTGAAGAGCATCCTCGTCCAGAATAGGAGAAACAGGGTTCCCAGCGCTGCCACCCTCAACAGTCTCGATATTTGGAGAGTTGTCGTTCCCCTCAGGCGCAGGTTCTTCTTTCTTCACTTCCTCCTTAACAGAGGAAGATCCCTGGCTGATGACAGGAGGCTGCGGCTCCTCTGACGCTGCAGTCTCAACATTCGGTGGAGATACTGCGAGAACCAAAAACGAAGAAAATGAAAACAGTCAAAAATATTCATACGACTCGTTTTAGACAAGTCTCATGCGGCTCAGTCATGGGACGCGTATGCGGACCATGTAGTTTGAGAAGTTCACGTCAAAGTCGTGTACATGAAGCATGCAGTGAAGCAGGCTCTGCTAGGGTTTCAAATCGACTACCTAATCCTTACCTTCGATGGCAATATGAACATCAAAACGAACGGGGGGCACGACAGTCGAGGGCGAAGCCGATTTCTTACTCCTCGCCACAGCCTTCTTTACAGCCTTAGAAGCCCTGGGTGCCATTGTTGTCTGATGATCAGAGGAAGAAAATACGACAAAAATCTGAGTCAAGAATAGTTTAAGAGAGAAGACCGTCCAAATGCCCTTCTATTTATTGACAGAAAACTGTGGACCGACGCCTCGTACAAACGCGATCAGCTCTTCGGTTATTGAGCCAAACCAGCCATTTAAAGACTGAGCTCTTGGGATCCTGTCCCAGAAAGATCCACACGTATGGCATAATGACGTGGCAAAGAGCTTATGCGGTTCAAATGACCATGCGGCTGATAGCAACTACGCGACTCAGATGGTCGGGAGACAGAAATTTCTATGCGGCTGGGCCATCCATGCGGCTGAGACGCCCCTGCGGCAGAACTTTTCATGCGGCCAAGATATCCATGCGCGGCAAGAAGAATATCCAGCCATGCTTCTTATTCAAAGTATTTCAATTTTACAAATTAAAAACTTTGAAGGGGGTCCTGTAGAAGCATGGAAAATACTAGAGAAAGACCCATGCGGCTCAGAAAACGCATGCGGCTCAGGAAGTCATGCGGCATAAGGATCTATGCGGCCGGAGGCATTCCATGCGGCTCAGAAGACATGTGGCGTGACAGTGTTTCCCTCCGATCCATGCTGCATTAATTGCTTTGACGGCTGACCCCTCTGAAAAGTTGACAGACCTGACACCAAAGCAGGTAATTATGACTCTGTCATGATGATGAATCTCTAGGGAAGAGAAAAAGAGAATCTCTAACACGATCTCCCGAGAGTAACAAAACGCCACGTGGCCTTGCCACGAGGGCGTGCTTATGCGGCTTGAAGTGAAGAATTCCCATGCGGTTCAGAGTGAAGCTGTCCTATGCGGCTCAGGCCGAGACAGTCTCATGCGGCTCAAGTGGAATCATCCCTATGCGGCTGAAGAAGATCATGCCCATGCGGCACAAGCAGACACACCTTTATGCGGTTCATGCGGCTCATCATATGGTTCAGAAGTCTAAAGGAGGGGGCCACTTCCCAGACAGCCCTGACACGTGTCCCAAGTCTTATACGGCCCAAAATTCATGCGGCCCAAATCTCATGCGGCCCAATCTGCATGCGGTTCCAGTCTCTCCATCTCAGGACACGTGTCCTCAGCCGATCAATCTCCCAAATTTATGGCAATCCAAGATCGGGTCAAATCCCAATGATCTGGGGCACATGGCAGGAGAATAAATTTGATTTATTCGCAGATATTAGAGAATCATTATAAGGAAGATTTATGCCAATCAGCATTAATTGCTAATGGGAATTTGGTGTAATCTACCCTTAATGGTTCTGATTTGTCACAATCAGAAACGAACGGCCTAGATTGATCAATCCCCAGGCCGCCGCCATCCCCAAGAGCTAATCATTGGCAACCCTAGTGATCATATCCCACTATTATAAATAGCAAGGTGCCATTCCCTTGTAGCATATAGAGAGATATACAAAAAAAGAAAAAAAAAACCAGAGAAGAATACGTATACACAGAGAGACTTCCCCCATAGTCAGAGAGAGAATGTACACAGAGAGAGAAGCCAGGAGAGCAATCAGAGAGAGAGTAAGAAGGCATTTCTTCGTCAACGACCAAGCAGATCTTCCCCGAGTCAAGGCTGCGTACCGATCGTCCAAGGAGTAAGGCAGAGCGGCCGTCGCTTTCCCGAGCCTCTATCGTCACCCCCCAGAATCTAAAATAAATAATCGTACTTAGACTGCTGTACCTAGGTTTTCGTCCCTAGGCTTTCTTTGTACGAGCGAGTTTGTATTGTGAGTCTAAGTTCAGTCCTCCGATAATTGTTCTGTACTTTTACGATCAATGGCAAGCAACTCCGGATGCTGAAACAAATATCAAAAACATTTTCGGTATAAAAGTTATGTCTAGGAAATGCCTGTCCGAAGGTCCAATTCCAGAACCGGGGACCCACTTTGCACCGAAATGCGCGCCAGTATCTACGGTCTCTAAAGTCATCAAACTACATGTTACGGATCCAGTTTGGGGAGATGAACCCAACGGTATGTCTAATTTTGGATTCCGATGAGCTATACACAAAATTGTACGTTGGATCGGGTTGCAGGCCCGCCAATTTTGGCGTTCCGATCAACCTTCTCAGAATCAGACCAAACTTGGCATACAGGACCAGAATTTTGATTTAGTTCTGCTGGCGTAAGTTTTATGCCAATATGACGAACGTGCATAAAGTTATGGTCATGTTTGTAAAATGTTGATAAGCTCGTTGGATTCCGATGAGCCGGGCACAAAATTGCCCGTTGGATCGGGTTGCAGGCCTGCCAATTTTGGCGTTCCGATCAACCTTCTCAGAATCAGACCAAACTTGCATATAAGACCAGAATTTCGATTCGGTTCTGCTGGTGTAAGTTTCGTGTCGATCCGACGAACGTGCACGAAGTTATGGTCAAGTTTGTAAAACGTCGATACGGGGGTATCTCGATGGATATGCATTAATTTCGTCGCGCACAAGCAACGAAATCGAGTTCCCTCAGTTTCCATACGTCGACAACATCCATATGCGCCTTTCGATGCGTATAATGCACGAACAAGTTGTCCGGTTTGTCAGGACGCACGCTGTATCGGGTAAAATTTCTAAGTTTTTAATGTTTATAAACAGTTCGCCTGACTTTAATGCCATTTATAATCCTGCATAGCAATCAATATGTAAAATAAGAGCTACATTTTAATCTCGGTTATATTGGATTTAACAGTGTTCAATTTGTTTTAAAAAATATGTACAGGTTTCATCGATATCGGCCTTCCAAGTTGGGTTCTTGGCTGCCATCAACACTTCATTTTTGAACAGATTTGGGGACAACTTTGCTCCGATTTTTCGGGCAATCGCAACGGTTTGACAGGATTGTACCTGAAGGAGTTTGGAGAGGTTAATATAAGCTTTATATAGGAATTTGTAGAATCGAAATCGATCTAGCAGAAGAAAAGATATTGGGGTCGAATTTTGAGTACCTTGTTGCGGTATTGAGAATAGAGTATTCTATTCTGGATCGGGTTTAGTGGCTGCTGGTGGTCCTCCGGCAACGTCAGGCGGTGGTAGGTGGTCGAGAAGGTTCGCCAGAAGTCAGGTGCTTGTTGGGGACGGTTGTGGTTGCCTAGGGTTTAGATTTCCTTGAGTTTTTTGAAGGATCCCATCGAATGGTTTTTTTGGGTTTATATACTAGGTTATTAAATCCGAATTAAATTTGAATTGGTGTAAGATTTCGATCAAAATTCGAGTGGATTGGAAGCGGATCTAGATTGGATTGAGTGAAAAAAAATCCAAATAGATTTGGTGTAGGATTTAGGGAGTTCGAAGTTGAAAACCAATCGGCCTTTCGGTCTCTATTCCGCGCTCAGGGGCGGGTTCGGGATTCCAAGGTACTTTAGCTCGGCTACAGTACAAACTCTTTTTTTATTCAATATATATTATATATATATATAAATATATATATATATATATATATATATATATATATATATACACACACACATAATCAATTATAAGTAAGGTAGCTTTTAGAAAAATTCTAAAAATTTATATAAAAATATCTAAAATTCCCAAATTATAAAGTACACTGTCTTTGATAGCATAATGTACAGGCACCCGAACCTATACATTATATTTATACATAAAAAACAAATGAATTAATACGAAAATATGTATAGCAAAAATAAGTAAAAATATTAAAATAATTAGGAATAAAATATGGGGATTTACACCCTACCCAACTTAAAGAAATTTTATCGTCAAAATTAAACTAAAGTAGGGGGCCGAATGCAATGCAAGCAAGGAACTATTAAGGAACTAACATGGGCAAGACATACCTTGGTTGTCAAACAAATGCGGGTAACGATTTTGGATGTCATCCTCGCACTCCCAAGTAGACTCTCCTAGCGAGTGATGCTTCGATGCCATGCGAACCAAGGGTATGGATTGATTCTGCAACACCTTCACTCGGCGATCGAGGATACCTACCAGTTGCTCTTGGTATGACAAACTTGGTCCAACTGTGGTTTCGGTGTGATCGAGCGCGTGACTGCTCTCTGCCACGTACCTCCTCAGCTGAGACATGTGGAACACGTCATTACTCCCTCTAGCGATGGTGGCAATGCCAATCTGTAGGCAACCTCTCAAACGCTTTCCAAGATATCGAAAGGGCCAATGTATCTTGGACTCAACTTGCCACGTCATCCGAATCGAATCATGCCTCTAGTGGGGGATATCTTCAAAAAAACATGGTCTCCTTCCTTGAACTCCAAAGGTCGACGATGATTATCGGCCCACTGCTTTTGTCGATCCTGCGCTGCTCACAGGTGGTCCTGTATCTTCTTAACCTTCTCGATAGTGCTCAAAACTAACTCGGGACCCAATATCTGTCGTTCTTCGATGTTGCTCCAGCAGACAGGAGATCGACACTTCCTACCATAGAATACTTCAAACAGAGCCATCTGAATGCTTGCTTGATAGCTACTGTTGTAAGAAAACTCCACAAAGTGAAGGTAGTATTCCCATAATCCACCAAAGTCAAGCATACACGGTCTCAGTATATCCTCTAGCATCTGAATAGTACGCTCGAACTTGTCGTTTGTCTGCGGGTGGTACGACGTGCTAAACTTCAAATGCGTACCAAAACTGTCCTACATACTCCTCCAAAAGTATGAGGTAAACCTCGAGTCCCGATCCGACACGATGCTAACTAGTACACCGTGCAGCTTTACTATTTGCTTTATATATATATCTGCCAAAATATCATTGGACTGCCCCACTCAAAAAGAAAAGAATTGGGCCGATTTGGTAAGTCTATCAACAATCACCTATACCGCATCTCGTCCACTAGGACCGCGAGGAAATCCTGTGACGAAGTCCATCGTAATGTGCTCCCTCTTCCACTCGGAAATGGGTAGCGGCTGTAATACTTCGACCATCCTCTAATGCTCGGCCTTCACTTGTTGGCATACCAAACACTTGGCCACGAAATGAGCTATCTCCCACTTTATTCCGTGCCACCAATTATACTGTCGTAAGTCCCGGTACAACTTAGTTCCTCCGGGATGAATATAGTAAGTCGAACTGTGTGCTTCTGTCATCAAGTCCTGCCACAACTCTGTATTAGGAACATAAATACGATCACCACATCGCAATGTCCTATCGGAATGAATCCTCAATCCCGTCTGCTTTCCTGCTTCGGTCCTCTCTCTAAGTCGTCAAAATCTAGTAACTTTGGGCAATGTCGCTTGATCCTTTCTACTAATGATGGCTGCACTTGGAGGTTGGCTAACATGCTATTTGCTCCAGGAAATACTACCTCAATACCAAGCTTTTGTAAGTCTTTAATCAACTCCTTCTGCGTAGTCAAGAAGTTTGCCATGGGCTTACGGCTCAATGCGTCTGCCACAACATTAGCCTTGATCGGATGATAATATAGCTCAATCTCGTAATCTTTCATCAACTCCAACCAACGTCGTTGTCGCATATTCAACTCTTTCTTTGTGAACAAGTACTTGAGGCTCTTATGATCCGTGTAGATATCCACCTACTCGTCGTACAAGTAGTATCTCCATAACTTCAAAGCAAAGATAACCGCTACGAGCTCTAGGTCATGGGTTGGATAATTCTTCTCATGCACTCTCAACTGTCTCGATGTTTATGCTACTATATCACTACCAAAATAAGTCGTTTCAGCGACGCCCAAAGACGTCGCTAAAACGACAAATTACGTCGCTAAAAATATTTACCGACACAATTACCGACGTTTTGGACTTATCGCGGAAACGTAAGTCGCTGATCTTTAAAACGTCGCCGAACGTCGCAAATACCGACGTTCACCGACGTATTATTACGTCGGTATATCCTGGGATATTACCGACGTCTACCGTCGTTTCGTCGGTGGATTAGCGACGTGTTGAAAGTCGCTACACGTCGGTAAAATCCTGGGATTATTACCAACGTCTACCATCATTTCTTCGGTGGATTAACGACGTGTTGAAAGTCGCTATACGTCGGTAAAATCCTGGGATTATTACCGATGTTCACCGACGTTTACCGACGGTATCCGACGTATAAGGACGTCGGTAAACGTAGGTACTCTAGAAAATTTTACAGATTTACCGACGTTTACCGACGTACGTTTGCGTCGAAAAACGTCGGTAAACGTCGGTAAATCTGCAAAAAAAAAAAATACATAATGTCCTTTTCTCCCGGTAGTTTAAAAATATAACCATAAAGTATAACAGATATCCAAGTCACAACAAATAACAAAGTCTACACACAGCCATGTCCAAATAACCAAGTCTATACACAACCATGTCCAAATAACCAAAGTCTACACACAACCTTTTCTCCCTACATAATGTTCTTTTCTTCCCGATGCTGCAGCTTAAAAATAAAATACTGAATGTCCAAATATACAAGTCTACACCAAATAACAAACTCTACAACCCAATAACCAAAGTCTACACACAAGCAACAAATAGAATAGGAGCCAAACGTCCAAGTATACACAACCAAAAAATATCCAAGTCACAACAAAGGATGAAACAAACAAAAACAAATAGCCCTAACTAGGACTACTAGGGATCTAGTGCAGGAGGGGCACTGTCGCGACAAAGGGATAAGAACAACTCATACTCCTCAAGTGAAATCGATACCGATGGAGCAGGCAGTGACGTTGGTGGAGTCGGTGTCGATGAAGAAGGCGGTGGAGGCGGCGGAGTCGACGACGATGAAGGCGCACCCGGAGGACCAACACGCTCCAACGTTGTTAGTCGCTGGTTGTATGAATCCATGGTAGATAACAGTCTATCACTGCTCTAGACAATCGAATCTGTCACCAATCTCATCCTATCGATCATGGTCACCTGTGCTATCTGCAGCTCCGTCACCGTGTGCTCTAACCCTCCAACGCTGTGCTCTGTCCTCTCAGTCGTCTCCATGAGCTCCATAATGCTGCGGTCGAGCGCATCCAATCGTGCTAGCAGCGCAGGATCGTCCGTAGGGTGATAAGACTGCTCCTCGATCCGTCGTAGCAGGTCGTCATGGAGAGACTCCATCATCTGGTGGACTCGGGCAGGCTCCTTGGATGGCTGTGGACCATACACACTAGCAGGAGATGTCCTAGAGGACTGGGTCGCAACTAGGGTGCCATAGGATCCCGTACCGTAGTACGTACCCCAACGGAGTCCACCAGCGACGGTCATCCATAGCTCGTCCGCCGACGGAGCTTGAGTGGGCTGTGAGGAAGTACCGGCCTCTCCTGCATTAGGTGCACTAGCAGCCGCCCGTTCTCGCAGCCTATGATACTCGGCCTAGAAAGTATGGATAGTACTTTATAATTTCTAATTTCTAATTAACGTACTTATTATTACTAACTACATGAATATTTTTTTGTATCATATTTACTAAGTTATATTAAAATTGTCACGAAGTATTAAATTAAGATAACGTATTGTAATACTTACATAGGTCTGCTCGGCCGCTCGTCAATAAGGTCTTTGCCCTTCCGATGGGTGGCCAGGAAGACGGTCACAATGTCGGCGTTACCGACCTTCCTTACCGACCTTTCTTACCTGTAATTAAATATATTATCTTATTAATAATTTATCGAATTTGCATTAAAATAATATTTCTAAAAGAGAAAGACATACCAGACGACAAAAATGTTCCGTCATCAGAATTGACCCAACGCACCACTTCGAGGAATGTTGCCTAGCCGTCTTGGCCTTCTCCGACTTCTCCTTGTAACTTGGCTCGTCGAATCGAGCCTTTATCGCATTCCACTGATCAGAGGTGATCCAACCTTGGATCGACTTTTCGGCACGATCACGATCCTTCTGATTATTAATAGCGTCGCGGATCAGCTTGGCAGCGACGGCAGAAAACATCCCCTCGATAAGCTCGGCCCGGTGCGGTGGACAAAAAAATATATCCTAGAAGAACGCAAACCAAATATTTATCAGTTATATATAATATAAATTAATTATATGATTCATATTAAAAGCAAAACTATTTTAACCTTGAAGCGCGTAAACCAGTAGTTCTTCCTTTCGTCTGGAGCATCAGAGTAGTTAATCCAGGGACCACCATAATTATGCCTCAGCATGTGGCCTAGGCGTCTCTATACCTTTAGGGGACGATATCTATACAGACATATTATATTCATAAAAAAAGTTAATTTATGATAAAAATATGAAAAAAATTATAAACTAAAACACCTACTTTGTACCGTCGGCCCAGATCTCCGTCCTTCTCTCCTCCGGAGGTACGCACGCATCATCTGCATGATGCTGGTCCGCCGTCGGCATAGCCGCCTCGGCCGTCGGTGCAGCCTCCGCCATCTGCTCATCCGTCTCCATCGTCGTATCAGCAGCAGTAACGCTATACGGGCGAGCACTCTGAACAGGCTAGGAAGTACTCGTCCCAGGAGATATGCCACGTGACGTCGTCCCAGCTACTGTCCTATATGGAGGAGTAATCGGCGACGAGGATCCAGAGCCGGTACCAGTAGGAGGTACCGAAGGAAAACCCCGTCCTCTAGCAGTACCTGTAGGAAGTATCGGAAGGCCATGACCTCGTCGTCCCCCTTTTCGGAATGATCCGTGATGACCTGCCATACCCGATAACATCATATGATAATACAACAAATAATAGAGACTAGAAATACGAAAGTACAACAAATAATAGAAACTAGAAATATGAAAGTAGATCAAAGACAAGATAATAACCAAGACAACATATGATGATACATTCTACAATAAACATCTAATTCCAGATAATATATTCTAGAATAAACATCTAAGTTCAGATAAATATATCTCTCTTAATCATCTTCAGAATAATCATCTTGTTCGTCTTCCTCGACCTCATCTTCCTCTTCCTCCTCATCTTCACTTTCATCTTCGCCTTCGTCGGCTTCGTCTTCCTCATCGGATAATTCTACATCTTCTACATTATGTGTCGTATAATGCGTAACTTCCGTGGAGTCTGTTTGCCATAAAATATAAAAGAACAGAACAATTATAGGAGGACTGGACTTTTACTTCACAATACAAACTCGCTTGCACAAACAAAGCCTAGGGACAAAAATCTAGGTACAACAATCTAAGTACAATTAATTATTTTAGATTCTAGGGGGTGACAATAGAGGCTCGAAAAAGCGACGGCAGCTCTGTCTTACTCCTTGGATTATCGGGTGCAGCCTTGGCTTTGTAGAATATCTGCTTGGCGTTGGTGAAGAAATGCTCTCTCTTCAGGCTCTCTATGTCTCTCTCTATATGTCTCTCTCTGTCTTTGTGTATGTCTCTATATGTGTCTCCGTATATCTTTGCAAGGGAATGGCACCCTGCTATTTATAAGAGTGGGGGCCTCATTAGGGTTTACAATGATTGCCCATTCTTGAAAGTCGACGGCTAAGGATCACTGGATTTGGGCCGTTCATCGAGATTTGAGCAATAAATGTGATTGCATCAAATCTTTTGTGGGTAATTAATGCTGATTGATATAAATTCTTCTGATTTGTCATGCCAATCTCGGATTCCTCGACACGGGTCATTAATTTGCTTGTTTGCCAATGATCTGATTTGATCCTAATATTTTATTAGGATTTATTGAGGGATTTCTATCAATCTGATGCCACGTGTCCTGCTATCATGCCTCGTGTCGTAACCGCAAGCCGCAGGAAAGTTACTCCTCATTGGGGCGCATAAGGCTGGCCACGTGTCAAGGATGCCTGAGAGTGGCCCCCTGACTATTTGGACCGCATGGTAATGATTTGAGCCGCATGAGTGAACCGTATGGAGATGGTCCTCGTGAGCCGCATAGGGATGGTCTTCGTGAGCCACATGGATCTAGTCTTCGTGAGCCGCATGGGGCTAGTCTTCGTAAACCGTATGGGGCTAGTCTTCGTGAGCCGCATGGAGGAGCCTCCGCTTGGGCCGCATGGGGGAGCCTCCGCTTGGGCCGCATACAACTGTCCATGTATCAAGGCCGCATGACAGTTTTTGACTCTCGGGGGATCATGTCAGAGATTTCCTTCGCTTCCCAAGGAGTCCGTCATTATGAGGAAGTCATAATGATATCTTTGTGTCAGAATTGTCACCCTGTCAGAGCTGTCAGCCGTCAAGGCATTTAATGCAGTAAAGGACAAACGAGATAGCTGTTTGCAGGCCACGTGGCTTCTCTCTGAGCCGTATAGGACTTATTTGAGCCGCATGGATACTTGAAACGCATGAACTCTCTAAGCCGCATGGGGCTTTCTGGCCGCATGAATCTTTCTTTATTCTTTTCCATGCTTCTACAAGACCCCCTTCAAAGTTTTTAATTTACAAAATTGAAATACTTTGAATAAGAAGCATGGCCATGTATTCTTCTGGCCGCATATGATGTCTCAGCCGCATAGATGTCTCAGCCGTATGGATGTTTCGGTCGCATAGATGACTCAGCTGTATGGATGTTTCGGCCGCATTGAGTCAATCCTTCGCAGGGACTTTGGGCCGCATAGCTCCTTGCAACGTGTGCGCATCATTAATTGCCTCAAATTTATTTTAGTGCCACCTTTAGGGGAGATCCCAAGGGTCGGCTCATTAAATCTTTGGATTTTATGCCCTGGGTGAATCTCCTTTATGAGAGAGGGGACAAAATCCGAGGAGTTGGTTTTGTCTTTTCTGAGGCGGTTATCAATCTACGTGTTCCCCCCTCTTGTCCTCATATAAATAAGAGGGGTTTGAGAGAGAAAACTTCTTTACTTTCTCCTTCACTTTGAATTTTTCCTACTCTATTGTCATCTTCTTCTTTAATTGACAATGGCTCCCAAGAAGACCTTTACGGCGAAGGGCAAGAAGGCGGCGTCTTCGTCGAAGAAGACTACCTCTACTTCAACCGTGGCCGTTCTTTCGACGACCGTCGTGCCCGCAGCTCACCCTGACGCCCATCCCCATATTGCTGGTAAGGACTTTATGTGGTTTTTAAAGAACCCTAACTGCTATGGCTACGTCATATGCTTTATGCACGAGCCTTTACCTTCATGTGAGTCGTATATTCATCCTACGATCGAGCCGCGAGCTGCATAAGAATAGCTACTGTGGCCGCATAAACGCTTCACCAACGAAGCCGCATAAGCTATACTGAGCCGCATAAATTTTGCACACATTTGTCTGTCACGTGGTCCGCACGAATTTATCCGATCCTTGCGGGCCCTATGAAGGCACTGCCGTATGACCTTTCACTAAGTGGAGCCGCATGAATGTTCTTCTGAGCTTCAGCCACATGAGGCTTTCGTAAGTTGGAGCCGCATAAGTGTTCTCCTGAGCCGTTTGAGGCTTCAATAAGTTGGAGCCGCATAAGTGTTCTCCTGAGCCGCATGAGGCTTTGTTAAGTTGGAGCCGCATTAGCTCGAAAGCACCCATTAGTTCCTTTTTGTCCATCTTTTTAACTTATTTTTTCTGTCTTCTTCTCAGTGAATTTGTCGGTTAATGCTGCTGGAGAGCTCCTGGTAGGCAGCGCCCGAGATACTCTGGGCTATAGGTACGACCATATAGTCCAGCATATGGCGGACTAGTTTCCGAGTGACGAGCCTTCGGCGAGATCGAATGCCCTCAAGAATCAGCCTTTCTATTTTCTTAATGCTATGATGAACTCGGGGAAATTAGAAGGGGAATACTTGAAGCCCGCATTCTTCTTTGGAGATGCCATTACTGTGAAGAACAGTTAGATTCTGGAGGTGTCAGAGAACTAGAGTTTTGTTTCTAACGGGATGGCGATCCGTATCCCCAGATGGAGCGTCACTTCCCGTTATCTTGGTTCAATATACTCCCATTGGACTGGAAGATGGAAGACTCTTTAACTCCTACCTGAAGTGGGATGTTTGTGGGATACATCCATTATAACAACAGCCTGAAGTCGGTGTGTGCGGGCAAGGTGCACACCAGCAGTTCCGTAATGGGATTGGCCCCGTGTACGTTCTTGAATGTGCCGGGTCCCAATTTCACATTTTCTATAGCCGACACTTTTATGAACCAACTTGCTCGGAAGTGGTCCTATCCCATTGGTCGGTTGATGCTCCCTAGCTGGATACATCCCATTCCCTCGTGGACCAACATGTCTATATGGATTTTGTGAAAGTATGAGGCCTTTCTGTGTGAGATTAGTCTTTACCATGCTATTCGGGACACCAACCATGGTTTCCTATAAACAAGAGATTGTTTATATCTCTGCTGGAGATGTATAATCACCGTATGAGGACCTTCTATACGCCCGTAGGAGAAATGGGGCTTACGCTCCATGAAATACATGCGATCTCCAAGATTCCTTGGGGGGATAAAGCTTTTGAGGCGTATACTCCCATGAACGAAGAGTTTGAAGAGTTAGAAAGGCAATATCCAAGATTCGTGGCTCTTTATCAAGAGATATTGTGCCATTATAGCACATGTCATCAAATAGCCAAGAAGGAGAACAGCTCGAAAGGGAATGCCCCTCATACCAAGGACTGGGTGAGCTATCTCTTCACGACGGATGCCTCAGGTCAAGTTACTCCCCGCCGTCCTCAATCCCGGGAGGCGGTGAAAGCCTTAGTGTCGTCAGCTAAGAGGGTAGCCACCTCTAGTGACAGATTCGGGAGTCAGACCGACTATTTCGGTTATTTTTATCAGGACACCCAAGAGTTGTCGGAGAAGGCGCTCCTGGCGGGATTCTTAATGATATGGTTGTGAAACTGTGTAGTCTCGGGCGGAACAGGTTCCATCGAGAGGATCAGTCGCAATTTTATCCTTTCGGCTGTGAAGCTAGTTTTGCGAGTCCGGCTAGCTCTCCTTCTGGCCATGGTGTGCAGTATACACCGTGGCCTTCGTACTTTCACATCCAAGGTTATTGTTCGTGATGTGACGAAAGATTTTGAACGGACCGAGCTGTCCTATCATTATTTGATGGGGTGGCTGTTGATGCATTATCCGTCTTTGATGAGACTGGGCTCTGAAGACGGCGTAACTGATGACGACGCTTTTATCTTCCACTATCGTAATAAGTCTTGGCAATTCAAGGCCATGCGTGCTTGCCGGATGGCACTGGCGAGGGCAGACATGTACAATATTTTCGTATCTGTCCCTCGTTTTACTGATGAGGAAATATCGGCTGTCCATCTTAACGGTATTGGGCCCCCTCAACTTCTGGACGGCCAGATGCTTCTGTGGCTGCAAAATATCTGCCCCGCTCATCTGGTGTATCGCAAACGTAACACTGTATTTCTGGAGCCCTATCTGCCTAGCAGGTTCGCCCGACAATTTGGAAATAGTCAGCTTTTTCTAGACATCCCCAGCTCTTGTCTTGGCTTTGAAGGTAGCCTTCTAGACAGCATCCGGACCTGGCATTACTATGACACATTCCATACCCGTACCGTTTTCTCAGTTCTCGCTATCAAGGCGTCAGTAGATATCTTGTATATGGCGACTCTGTACCACGTCATGGCGAACAAGCCCCCTGTCGGTTTTAACCCAGGTACTAGTTTCATCGTTGGTACCGGCCTGGATGAGGGTTCCCAGGGGGCCAAGATATGGAAGAGGAATAACAGAGTCGAGGTGCCGGATTCGGACTCCGATGCTGCAGCTGACGAAGGCGACGAGCCTGATGGAGATGACTCTTCCTTTCCGGTGGCAGGTGTAGGGGCGGATCAGCCACCTATTTTGCCAGATGAGATGGTGGTTGATCAGCCATCTGTTGCACCCGGCCCTGCACGAAAGCGTAGCAGGAAACTTTCTCCTGTCGGCGACATTCTTCGCTCTCGGAAACTGGCTGCGACCAGACACCGCGGGCTAACTATAAAGCAAAGAGGTGAAGAAATTGACCCCACATCAGAGGTAAATAAGTTACTACCGGTCCTTCCTTTCTTCTAGCTTTAATTTTAATCATCTTCTTTCCCTCTTGTAGGCATTAGAAGAAGAGGACTCTCGAGTTGCCGAGATCGTGACCCGTGATGACGGGGGCTCTGGTGAGCCTGCCCCTGAAATTGCTGATTTCCATCCAGATGATGCTGATCGAGTTGCCTCTCCCTCCGAGGTGGCTGGGTCAGAGAAACCGGCCAAATTTAATTTGGAGATCGCGGGTGAGGAGACCCTGCCAGCTGCGAATGAGCTGCAGCCTCGATGCTCCTCTTCCGGTAAGATAAGCCGAATCTTAACTTGCGAGGAGGCCTATCTGCTCTATGATCACATCCTTCGGGTCACGTCGATTGATCATTGTCATGGACATGCAGGTCCTGCCTCTCTAGTGCCGAGGATGGACATTGTTGAGACGAACTCTGCCAAAGGGGCACTGGCGAAGAGGGGCGTACCTCCTCTCCCTCCGGCTTGTCTTGATGGGCCTCATGTGGGCTCGAGTTCGGCAAGTCCAGTGATGGGACAACCGGGGCCGGGGACGATGGTCATTGTGTCTTCCTCTACTCGGGCAGCTCAGAGGGTCGACCTCTCTGCCCTGCCAAGCGTCCAGGCCTTTCGGGTGGCAGAGGAAGAGTTAGCCACTATCCGGGTGGCAGAGGAAGAGTTAGCCGCTATCCATGCATCATTCGGGTGGCAAGTTCTAGCACCACTCCTTCGTTGTTGCCGGCCACGCTTTCTCTGACACCGTCCTTTACAGAGGTACTGGACGAAGTGTTACAGGACGTGGTCGCCAGCTTTTATCGTCACTTGAAAAGGAGGATAGAAGCTGCTGTGGAGAGAGGGACCTCTTTCGTCTTGGCCCGACAATGCGCCCAGGGTCAAATTGATATCCTTAAGGCCCTTTCTGGTGGCGCGGGGGTGGCCGCACTTCTGGCGACGAAGTTGCTGGAGACCGATCAGCAGATGGCCCAGCTTCAGGTATTGCGGCAGGTTGATCTATCTGTTGCTATAGATCAGGAGCATAGCTCCCTCACAACTGCTATAGAGAAGGTGAGGGCGGCTCAGGATAAAACCAGGCCGGTCATACTGGAGGATCTCTGCACTCTGTCTGATCGATATGATCAATTGAGCCATGAGAGTGAAGATGTTACAGTTCGGAAAGCGATTGCCTCCCGTGGGATTACTGAAACGCGGGAGCAGATCCTTGAACTCCAAAAGAAGTTAACTTTCTTTGAGTCTGAGCTTGAGGCCGCCCGGATCGTCAGAGGGCTGATTATCTAGGAAGCTGATAACGTCAATAAAGCTTCGGCTGACTTGGAAGTGGCTCTGTAGAGGTTGGACGATGACTGGAGGACACTCATGGACCTGGATAATGCGGAGCGGCTATTCCAGGAGGCTGAGCGCAGGGCTAGACAGAGGCTTGAGCGGGGTACTGTCTTAGTGAGAAACCGCCTCTTAGAGTTGTGTAACGCCGAAATATAGTCGGCCTTTTCTTCTTTCGTTTCTATTTTTTTTTCTTTTTTTCCTTTGAGAGGGACGTGGTCCCAAAACATGTAATGCTTTTTCTTCTTTCAAATAAAGAGTACTTTCCATTCTACCCTTCATTTGCATTGCTTGTTGTTCCTGTGGTATTGTGGTGATGTGCGCCCCGCATGAGGGACTTGTTTGTGGACCTGTTACCCCTGGTGTACCTTGGTTTTAGGTACGGATAACAAGTTTGATTGGGGATACCTAGAACAGTTCCACGACAAGATGGTCGTGTGTGTTCGGGGTATCGGGAGATAGAATGCCATGGAGCAGCTGGGCTCCCGGGGCATGATGAGGAATGGTGGGCATGTACTAAGATATTTGGTGAAGGACATTTGTGGGCCTATTATCCTTGGCGTACCCCGACTTAGGATACGGATAATAGGATGGAGGGTAACCAACACACTTACTCAGAGGTAATAAGGACATGGCAAGTATATATGAGGGTTTTACTGTGGAGTCTTCATACTCAGAGGTAATGAGGACATGGCAGGAGTGGACTCAACGGAAGATATTTATGGTCAACAGAGGACATTTGTGGGCCTAATACCCTTAGCGTACCCTGGTTCAGGGTACGGATAATAAGACGAGAGAGGACCAACATACTTACTCAGAGGTAATGATGACATGGTAAGTACGAAGGTTTTACCGTGGAGTCTTCCTACTCAGAGGTAATGAGGACATGGCATGAGTGGACTCAGCAGAGAATATTTGTGGACCTATTATCCTTGGCGTACTCCGGTTGTGGGTACAGATAATAAGTCAAAAGGGAATCATCATACTTACTCAGAGGTAATGAGGACATGGCAAGCATGAAGGTTTCTTCTACAGCGCCTTCCCACTCAGAGGTAATGAGGACATGGCAGGAGTGGGCTCAATGAAGGAGGGTACATAGAATGATTCAGAGGTAATGGGGATATGGAAGTTTTATGTAAAGGGGTGATTTATTTTTGGCGAAAGTGAAACGACTCAGAGGTAATGAGGACATGGCCGTTTTGGCAATTTGTGGATCTGTTATCCTTTTTGTGCACTGGAAGTACGGGTAGTGGATCATGAGAGAGGATCTCTTTCGGGAAGAAAGTTCAGAGGTATGGTCATACATGACTTACTATCTGAAAGAGTGACAGGAATGTGAGTTAAGAGGCACCTGCGGGTATATGACTCGATAATCTGGGGTATTGTGGATGTGAGTTCAGCGACACCAGTGGGTACATGACTCGATAATTTGGATTTGTTGTGAAAGTGAGTTCAGCGGCACCAGCGGGTACATGACTCGATAATCTGGAATGTTGTGGGTGTGAGTACAGCGGCACCGGCGGAAACATGACTCGATATTCTGGAATACTGTGAAAGTGAGTTCAGCGGCACCAACGGGTACATGACTCGATGATCTGGAATATTGTGGGTGTGAGTTCAGCGGCACCAGCGGGTACATGACTCGATAATCTGGAATATATCGTTTAGACATAATATTTCTTCCGGAACTTGCCGTTGACGGGCAACATGAGCAAGTCTCCCTTTTGTTTTGCGAGACGGTAAGTACCGTTGGAGAATACAGCCTCGATGATAAATGGACCTTCCCATTTTGGCTGGAACTTGCTGGTGTTCTTGTGAGTCATGACCATCGGCCTCCGGACTGCCAGAACGAGGTCTTCCACTTGGAATGTTCTGACTTTAACCTTCTTGTTGAAGGCTCCAGAGATGCGTGCTTAGTATAACTCGATCCTTTGCTGAGCCAGGAGGCACTTTTCATGTAAGGCCTCTAACTCTTGTAGTCGGCATCGGTAGTTATCATCCGTCGTCAATTGATAAGTGAGGGTAACACATAGTGAGAGTATTTGAGTCTCCAATGGGAGAACTGCCTCACTTCTGTACACCAGGGAGAATGGTGTGTTCCATGTGGCCGTTCGGACTGTGGTACGGTACGCCCATAAGCATTCACCAAGCTTCTCGTTTCAGTCGTATTTGTTGGACGATACGAACTTCTTGAGTAACTTGATGATGGTTTTGTTGAATGCTTCTGCCAATCCATTTGTTGCTGGATTGTATGGCATTGAAGCAATATTCTGGATGCGGTGCTTGTCGTAGAACCGATAGAAGGCGTGGCTTACAAACTGCAGACCATTATCGTGGATGATCCTTCGGGGCAGTCTCAAGCGATAGATGACGTGATGCTTGAGGAAGCTAATCACGTTCGAAGTTTTGACTTCTGCAAGCGGAACATCTTCCGTCCATTTGGACAAGTAATCTTTGATTGTGAGTATGAAGCAATGTCCTCGAAAGGAAGGTGGAGTAATCGGACCGATGATATCCATTCTCCATGCTTCGAATGGCCAGGACGCCACTGTCGGATGTAGAAATTCGGATGGCTGGTGAATGAAGTCCGCATGGATTTGGCAGGCTTTGCACTTTCTTGCATAGTCTATCGCATCTGCTACCATCGTGGGCCAATAATAGCCCATTCGGCGAAGATGATCTTGTAATTTAGGGCCAGGCTGATGGGCCCCGCCGACACTGTCATGAGCTTCTCGTACGGCTTCTTTGGCTTCTGCATTTGACAGACACCAAAGCAATAATCCTTCATAGGATCGGCGATACAGCATTTTCGTCTCTGTATCGTAGAAGAATCTGAGAGAATGCCGTCTGATGGAGGTGGCTTCCTTTGGGTTCTCGGGCAGGATATCGTAGACGACGAAGTCAATGAATGGTTGTCTCCAATCTGGGACATCGTCGATCGTCTGGGCGGAGTAATTGCCACGAATTGAACGTTGTTCTTGGGGCAGACCGGTTAGTGGCCTATCACATCTACCGATTGATGAGTATGATTTGGCACTGCTAAGGAAGCGGCCAGGCCTGCTAAGGCATCGCCTTCGATATTTCGGAGTCTGGGAACATGTTCGATGAAGAACCCCTCAAACGACGAGATGATGTCGATCGCTATTTGGTGATAGGGGATCATGTCCTCGGGGCGGACTTCGTATGAGCCCAGGATCTGATTGACGATTAACTGAGAATCGCCGTATGCTTCAAGATATTCTACCCCCAACTCTCTTTCAAGTTGGAGGCCAATGAATAATGCGTTGTATTCGGCCACATTGTTAGAGCATGGTTCTTTGAGAGAGTAAGCACGATTGATTACCAATCTGGAAAAAGAAACCAGCACCACCCCGACTCCGACGATGATGTTGCCCTTGGGTCCAGTTCTCGAAGTACCGTCGAAGAACATTCGCCATATATCATCGTGAGAGGTTGCATGCGAGTCGGCGACCTCATTTGGGGTCTCTTCATATATTCTGGATGACTCCGAGCCCGGGTGGGCTGTCAAAAAGTCTGTCAGGACTTGACCTTTGACAGTCTTTTGCGGGACGAAGATCATATGATAAGGGGACAACAATATTACCCATGTAGCGAGGCGAGAGCTAAGTGCCCCTGGTTTAGTCACGAGGACCCTGAGAGGGTTGACTCGTGAGATCACATGTTTGGTTTGTCCAGTGACATAGTGCCGCGTCTTTTGAATGGCGAACACCAGGGCAAGGCATTCCTTCACCACAGCGGTGTATCGGTGCTCTGGCCCAATCATTATTTGGCTGAGGTAATATATGGCTTGCTCATGGCCTGCATCGTTGTTTTGTGCCAGCAGAGCTCCGAAGGAATGTTTCTTTGCTCGTACGTAGAACAAGAATGGTTTTCCAGCAACCGGGGCTACCAGAAATGGAGGGTTCGACAAATATTCTTTGATGCTGTCGAAGATACGTTGGCATTCTTCATCCCATACGAACGAGAAATCCTTCTTCATGAGATAGATGAATGGTCGACATCGCCTGGACAGGTTAGAAATGAACCTCCTGATGTAAGCTAGCCTCCCTTGAAGGCCTCTGAGTTCGCGGAGATTTTTCGGAGGACCCATCTCTATGATTGCCTTTATCTTCTCAGGGTCTACATGGATACCCTGGGCGGTGATGATAAAACCCAAGAATTTTTTGCTGGATACGTCCAGAAAGGATTTTATGGGATTCATCTTCAGATTGTGCGCTCGCATCAGGTCGAATACCGTCCTCAGATCCTGCAGATAGTCTCCCTTATAGCGACTCTTGACGGCGATGTCATCAACATAGCACTCTACCGTCTTGCGTAAGTGGTCTCTGAAGATGATACTCATGGCTCTTTTATATGTGGCGCCGGTATTCTTCAAACTGAAAGGCATGACTGTGTAACAGTATGGCCAATTGGTGTTCGGAATGATGTATACTTTTCGTCGTCAGGAGACATCTTGATTTGGTTGTACCCCGAGAAGCCATCCATGAATGACATACGTTCGAAGCCGCATGTGCTCACTACAACAAAGAACCCTTTTAATGACGCTCGACAAGGAGTTTTAATGACGGCTGATACATAAGCGTTATTCAGTTGAAAGATACCTTTTTTCTATGACGGTTTGGGCTAATTCTGGGCTTTTTATAACGTTTATAAAATAAAGCGTTATTAATAGTTTAGAGCGGTGGCAAACTTGTAATTCTTTTACTGTATAAAAGCTAAGTGGGAGAGAGAAAATTTATTTCTCATCCATTTTCTAAGGGAGCAACATCTCTCCTCCTCAAACCTCTTCTCCCCCAATTTTTTACTTTTCATTTTCCCTCCTTTTCGGTTTGACTCCAATTTCTCTTCCAAACTCCAGATCTACGCAAAGGTTCGATTTTTCTTCCAATTTCTCTTCGGTTAGGGCTTATATTTTGTTTATACTTCGTCGATTTCTAGGGTTTCTAATGGATTTCTTCTTCGATTTCTAGGGCTTATATTTTTTCTTCTTCGATTTCAATTTCGCTTCGCGATCGGGATCCTCGGAAAGAGCCGGCGCCTCTACGTAAGTTTATGCGTGCATTTCTTCGTATCAGCAAGTTTTGTGGCACGCATGCTTAAAATACTTGCATCTATTATATCTTTTAATGTCACTGGGTTATACTTACTTGTAGATGGATGTTTATAGATGACATTTTTATGACACGGTTAAAAGAAAAAGTTTAATGACTGATATTTTCAATGTTAGTCTCTTAATTCTACTTTGCTGTGGATTGTTATTTATGTTCTTCGTTCTAATCTAGCATTGATATCCCTGGGCATCATGTGAGTTAGTTCTTCCCTGGTGCGTGCACATATGAGTTCCAGATTTGGAGCCGCATTTTCTTCTTAAATTTGACAAAAGTTCCAATCTTGCAAAATTATGTGGCTTTTGAATATATATTCTCAGTTGCAACCTTTTGTTTGGATGTTGTTAGACTGTAGAGCTATTTTCTGCTGTTGATTGATTGTTATTCAATTCTACTATTTTAATGGAAATAAGAGTAGAGAAATTAATACATGGAAGAGAAGAAAATTTTATTAACATAGAAGAAGTAAATTTTTCTAATTCTTAAATGAGCAGTGCTAAGTTGTCCACAGATTTGGACCGCAGTTCTGGTCCGCGGATCACGTGTCAGTTGCTGCTGCTTCTTCTCCTACTCCTATTTTTTGTTGATACAATATATGAATATTTTTTGACATATATGGTTTTGATTTTTTTAGACCTTCAGCTAGCCTATATATTTAAGGTAATAAACCTGTAAATTAAGACAATAAAACCATAGTTTCAGGAAGCATGATAAACATAATGTCTGAACATTTTTTGGAAAGGGTCAAGCACTAAATGTGAACTGGACTGGTTCAAAGTGATCCAAAAAAAAACTACAGAAATCTAAATATGAATTGGACCAGTTCAAAGTGATCAAAACCAAATTGGCCTAGAAAGGTTTTACAACCCAAATTGTGTTTTGAGACTCCCATTGGTCGAGTAGTTTCAAAATTGATTCAAAAGAAACATAGTTAGCCAAAAGATAGTTTTCTTTTGTGATGTGGGTAGGGGATGGATAGACCCCTTGGGTTGTTTGTTCTAAAGGTCACTGGATAGGAATTGGACTTCTGATTGTCAACCCCCCATTTTTTAAATAATTTTTATAATTTTTATATTTATTTGTTTTTATTCCACGTTAGAAATTTGAGCTTGCTTTATATATATTAGGTTATATTTTAAACGATTAATAGTTAATTGTTTAGTTAAATAGTCCAATACTTGCTTAGCCCAACAAATAAATATCCATGCTATCTTGGGCCAAGAATTTTATTCCATGCTATCATGAGCCTAAGGAATGAATTCTTACTATGTGAGCCCATGGTTGTAGCTTTTCTAACATGAGCACCATCTTTGTGTAAACTAAATGGTGGGAACACATAAGCCATTATGGGTGTAGTGGTAAACTAATTTGTGCATGCTTCATGCATTAACTTTCTCCATTTATTTTTATCTTCATAACCTCCATGACTCCTCATTTCATCTTCATAACCCCCATGACTCCTCATTTCATCTTCATAACCCCCATGACCCCTCCTTTCATATTTGTAACTCTCATGTCCTTTCACCTTTGTAACCCCTATTTATACTTATATATATATGTCAAACTTCCTTAAGTCATCCAAGCCATCGACATCCAAGCCACAGTAGTATCTCGAGGTCGTCAACCTCGCTGCACACCGTCCGATCCGATCTTGTGAACCACAACTCGTCTTCGATGAACTGTCGCTACGTATCACTCCTGTGCACCATACATCGCCGACGATGAATTTCTCTCACTCGAGCCCAAGTTTAAATAACATCTTCACATAGGTGAGCTTTTGTTGTTTCTCTTGTATATTTTGTTAATATAAATTTCTAATAGGAAGATTAAGTAGTTATGCTGCCAATCATTGGAAGAAGATGGAAATAATATATAATATCACACCATATATTATTTTCCTAATATTCATAATAGAGAATGGCAGTTGAGTAATATTTTTTTACAAAGATTATTAAGAACAATCGTTTGAAGGGAGGTATGGATAGCAGTAATCTATCTCAATATGGAAGAAGATTTAGAGAAAGAGAACAATAGAAGTCTACTAATAGGAAGAAGCAACCGTTTCACATATAGGAATTTCTTTTAGATTTAAAGAAGAAGTAGATGAAGAAAAGTAGTAACATGCATAGTTATGTTTTTGATCACATAAAAGAGCATTGGGATTCGAGCTTAGTGATTAGAAATCAATTTATTTTAATTATAGCATTCATTAAGTAGTTAATTTATACTTCCTTCAATATTAAAGTCTTATCTATTATGTGCAATGCATGCACTGAATTCTACATCAGTTAATAATATGCATTTTATAAATAAACCCTTTCCCTTTAATCAATTATCAACCAAACCCTTTTATCTCTATTTATTTCTTTAAGTGTGATATTTTCAATAATCTATTTCTTTTTTTTATTTTTGTAAAACTAGACATATATAGAAATACGATCTTATATAAGGCTAAAATACACTTTGAGAAGTAATTATTATAGAGTGAGAAGACATAAGCCTAGGTTGTAATATGTAAGTATTAAATTTTATAGATAGTTGGCAATCAAGGACATATATGATTAATTAATATATTAGATTCTTGGTTATTTTAGGATTTGGATCTGACTTCGGACACCAGATACCAGCATTTTCGGACAAACCTCCAGGCAAGTGTACCTTGCCAAGTTTTCAGTACATATTCTTTTTTTTTGGTTCTATTGTTTCTATCTTCATATATATCATGATATAGGAATAGTTGATACTTCACGTCCGAACAGATTCGGGTGTCAATATCTGTATACGAATATTGGGTATTAACCTTAGATATAGCGTTGCATTGATTATCGTGTTACTTGAGACACGATGGACCTAGGACACTGACACGATCATAAGATAGTCCAAGATATGGCATATTCATGGTTTGGATCCTGTGATAGGTTACATGATTATTTACTTGATATTGTTAGTGTTATCTGACATGACTCGATAGAATAGAACATGGGGTGGGGAGAACATTACCGTTATATCGGGCTGTATATATATATACATATATTTCTACTCGAATATCCTCGTTTTTATATATGGGACTTGGCTGTTATTCTACTAGTTTAGCCTCGTTTCCATATAGGGACTTGGATGGTATTCTACTAGTATACCTTCGTCTCTCTAGCAGAGCGTGGGTGGTTATTTACTTGATATACTCGTATGCCCTTTGGTCCCACGACACGGTGCCTGAGGGCAATAGCCTGCTGAGGAGCTTGTGAGCCTCAGTGGCTAAGCCTGATATCCGGAATATTTTCTTACGTGTATGTCACTTAGACTGGTTAGGGTAGTACCCATTAGTTCATATGTTTTTATTTACTGTTAATTGGCATGTTGTATGTACCTTGCTATGTCCCCTGAGGACCTGGTGATCTTTCTAGGTATTCGACTGAGCGGAGTTGGTAGCTGATCATGATGGTTGATATTTACTGTTTCAGGTATCTCTGGTGGTTATATATTTATCTCTATTCATTTATATTCTGCTTGTCAGTCTAGTATTTGTAGACTCAAGTTATTTCTTTTCGGTCTATTCGAACAAATGTAGCATGGGGTGCACACTATGTTATATGTTGTTCATTCCAGTATTCTATCTTACTGTAGATTGAGACTTAGATATTATTAATTAATATAGATAGTTGGTCATTACTATACAGCTTATACGTATTCGAGCTGGGTTGGAGTCCACTTGATACGTAGCTGGCATGTATTCGCATTCCTAGTCCTACGAATTTTGGGACTGGGGCGTTACATATTTTTGTGGTGGCCCATGCAGGTCAAAGCATATCGTCTCGGTTACGTTACTGACCGAACGAGCCTGCAATAGGATACTATATTAGGGTCTCAATCCACAATTGCTTTGAAAATTCTTTTGAGTTCATCTATCGCCCTTGAAGCTCGAATATTGCATTCAATCACAATCTTGAACTCCTTACTTTGAATTCACGCCCTTCCCTATTTCTGAAGGACGAATGCTCGTGTTTGATACTCCTTTGGATTATTATTTTTATCATAGGAAAAAAAAAGTTATTAGAACACTTAAGAGGGATTGATTGTTTAAGATAATAAGGGTTATATTGACGTCTCTATTAGATAGACCAAGTATGTCGGATTAGCAATATAAATTCATATAGCCTACCTAATCCTAGTGAGAGACTCTAGGAGCAATGGACATTCTACTATTTATCTATGTTAGATAGGGATGGGATTTAAGTCTAACTAGGTTTAACTTGGTTTAGTAAGAAAGGTACGATAGAGTTATCAACCGAAATGATGGGAGTGATTTGAAAGAACGAGTAGAAGAATTTTAGATGTTGATATGATTTTCAAATTAGAATGTGGTCACCTACATGAAAGACTACATTTGAAAGGATTCGAATGTCTTGTTGAGAATAGGATAAATCTATAAGTATTGTACTCAAGATAGATATAAATCCTATAGAAATCCTATGGTTGCATGAAGGCGGAGGAAGTTTCGTTTGAACAATATAAAAATCATGGTAGTAGGTATAGGTCAAGAAATGAAGTTATCACTGGATAGCGGTCGGAAGTCCATACTAGGAAGCTTTCTATCAAAGGGATAAGTGATATTTGGTTGTACCACTCTATGACTTGGTATAGGATGTAGAATGGACATGACTGTGTTATACTAGACATACCTTTAAGTAGAAGTTAAATAACTTTGAAAGGACCTATGAACAAGCATGAGTAGAATATTAGTCAATAGGCGAGTATGTGCCGAGGTATCACATATAAGCATTTTCTAGCATTAACATACCCCCATTACCTAGTATACAAGTATAGAAGGGTTAGAAGTATTTGTGATTATTAAATAACTTCCTATGGACTATAAGTGGTGAGTTGTTAATCATACTAAAAAGGAGATATGATAAAAGAATGACATAGTGATTAGGAATTAATTTTTGGTAGTCTTGGATTGTGTAGATAGACCTAATTAAGGACTTGAGAGAAAAATTAGGAATCTTAGTTTGAGTAGACTAGAAATCATGGAGATATTGACCCCTTTTCCACAACACAGTTCATATAGAAATACCAAAAGACTTGTTGTTATGGCAATTGTGTTGGAATAAGATGCACATAAGGAATAGAGATGAAAGAACCGTAGGAGCAGTCATGGATGGCTAGGACCTAGCATACCCCATTTTTTTAGTATGTAACACTATGTTGCAAGAACTGACGATTGGAGGAAACTCAGTTTACATAAGTGAGTAAGTTGGCTGGAATTGAGATAGAAGACCTCTATGGTAGCATAAGTTAGGCCTAGAAGTTTAGCTAGCCTCATCCTTCGAAAAACTTGATAGATAGCCTATATTGACATAAGTCGATATCCGACGGATTGTTCATTTGAAGTCCAAGGTCATTCAAGTAACCAAAAGTATCCACCATCGACCTGTTTGACCAATCAGCAAAAGTTTTCATTTCTAATGTTGACTTGAGATTGGGATACCATCAAGAGAAGGCACGGAGAAAAGATATTTCAAGGATATCATTTGGGACCCGCTACAACCGTTATAAATTTTGGTGATTCCTTTTGACTGAAAAATATACCTGTTATATTTATGAGTTGGCTGAACATGGTGTTTCCTCCGTAATTGGAACAATTATGGTAGTTTGATAACATTTTGTCATAGGATAGAAGCTATATTGGTAGCATATTTCATAGGAGGGTGATTGTGTAATGATATATAAGTATGATAGAACATATCTACTAGAAAGGCCGAATAGAACAGAGATGCATTACACTTTTATAGGAAGTCAATCTTACTTAATGGACATATATTACTATCCATGCTAAAACAGGTAGGGTGAACTAGATGTTTTACATATCCATAGAGATTTATTAGGAGAATAAGAATATAATTATTATTATTTGGATGACTAGAAATACGATATTAAAGGATATACAATTGAACCTTAGTTATAGTTTCCTAAGCTAAAAGAGGACAATGCTTGTGGTAGACTTCAGAAAGTATGACTTACGACTTTGTTATGGGTAAAATGGTTGGCTAAGCCATGTACTTAAGATAGGACATAAGTCTGGGTAGAACCGGTATCCTGTGAATTTTGTTTGAGGGATATAGTAGTTCATGCTTTGCAGGACTAGGTAAATAACTAAGGTGGGTAGAATCTTTATAGAAACTTTTTCAAAGGTAGCAGTCAGAACATAGTACAGTATAAGGTCTAATCCTAGCAAGCAACCCTGAAAATATTAGACTAAACCTTGCTAGCTTTTACATAAGATAGTCTAGAATTGAAGGACTAGAAGAACTAATATCAAATGGTTATATCAGGCTGTTAGGTGGCCTAAGAATATTGGATAGGGTAGACAAATTTGAGTTCGACTAGCCTTGAAATGACCTCTAGAATGCCAGGACTGGAAGGTTGACCAATAGGTTTATGTATTTGACTAGCCCAGGCTCAACCTTACCTAGCATGTAGGTGAAAAAAAAAACTAGTGCATTGGTAAGATTATTATCAATTACTATTGACGTATAAGAGTATAATGAAGAGCTTAGAAAACTAATAGGGATCATGGATTAACTGTGAAATTTTCTATCTATATAGTTAGTCATAGATAAAGACACAAGAGCCAAGTTAGAATCATTACCTCTAAATTAGTAACCCATTGACATTATGGTAGTGTTGGAGAAGTGGTATATCGTCATGCAGTGCCCCATCTCTAGAGCAAGTGCATGATGCATTCAATATCTCGTAGTGGAGGAGGTATGTGACTGATCCAGTCATGAGGTTGACCATTCCGAGATCACGTTGAGACTGAATCTTTCATATAAGAAGCAGTCAGTCGGAATATTGGATACCAGTGAGAAGATATTGAAGGGGAAGACTATCAGATTAGTCCGGTAGCATGGAAGCATCACCCCATAGGAAAATCTACTTGGGGGCGTAAAGATTCCATACGAAAATGTTATCCGCATTTAATTCAAAAAATCCGATAAGATTCTAAATTAAACGTTATTGCCATAACTTTATAAGTTCTACTTCTAGTTAGAATCTTAATTTCGAGGATGAAATTTTTTTAAGGTGGATAGAATGTCAACCCCCCATTTTTTAAATAATTTTTATAATTTTTATATTTATTTGTTTTTATTTCACGTTAGAAATTTGAGCTTGCTTTATATATATTAGGTTATATTTTAAACGATTAATAGTTAATTGTTTAGTTAAATAGTCCAATACTTGCTTAGCCCAACAAATAAATATCCATGCTATCTTGGGCCAAGAATTTTATTCCATGCTATCATGAGGCTAAGGAATGAATTCTTACTGTAACGCCCCAGTCCCAAAATACGTAGGACTAGGAACGTAGACATGCCAGCTGTATTCATACGAAGTATACTCCAATATATGGAAGCCTCGTATAAATACATAAGCTGTAAAATGCAGTAAAATCCCAACTAATCTCATCCACAAGAATAAAAGAATAGAAGATGTCATATACGAGAATAAATTGTCTTGATACAATATGTTGGGCGGAGACAAATCCACTACCAACAAAAATAAGAAAAAGTACATAGAAAGTGAAATGAGTGGCGAGCGAAGCGAAGACGATCCAAATGCAATCATCCTCGAAGAAGTAGCGAAGATCACGGCTAGAGCTAAGCACCTGCGAAAGACAATAGCACACACCTGGCAAGACAACCAGGTCCTCAGAGGGACGTAACAAGACACATCATAGCATGCCATATAAACTGAATAAATATTGCTCAATAAATAAGTAAATCGAATTTATAACATGGTCCAATACGCATCTACTGAACGAGCGTACCATCCCCCCAACCAAACAAGGACAGTTGATGGTAAACTAATTCACGGCGACGTATCTTTCCATGCTAAGAATCCGATATGGTATCTGGACCCCAACAAGGTTCAATACCTTCTCATCGAAGTAGTAAGTCACACCTACAACCAAACAAGGACAAGATGTGACGAACTAATCCGCGACAAGTTATTGTTCCAAGCCACGGTCAGATACAAGTACCAAACCAAAAGTACTCGTACCTAACGGATAGGGTAGCCTACCGTTCTATGTGATATGTAGTTAAGAACAATCCTTCCTACGCATGGGCCCTGGCTAAATAGGATCGGCGTAGTCCCCCTTGGGCACCAGAGGCCCCAGCAGGAAGAGCATGACGTTCCGCAGAATCGTCAGTGGCCGTCAGTAATCTTGGGTCATCAACCCCGTATCTCCAGCGGAGAGTCCGGGTCACAAGGGATGTGCATCGAAGCCCATACGCTAAGGAATTGTCCTCCCCGCCCAATGCCTACTGTGTTGTATCCACAACACAAACCACTATAACCGCTAAGTCAAACTAGCATGCAACCTCTATTAGCGGTTATTCCTATCGCACGGCTTGTACGTACTGGTGGCCAGCCAATCACGCACTTCCGTGTTCTATATGCGACACACAACTACGTGTTTACAACGTGTTAAGGCCAATGAATGCGACACACAAGGTGGTCCCTTAAATCTAGGTTTAATTTGTAAGAAAATAATACACAGCAGGAAATATAAAAGAACAGTTATGCCATGTATCACAGTTTATAAAGAAAATAATAGACATGCATGAAATATGAGCTAAAAATAATTAAACAGCTAATGGCAAGGTGTCTTGCCTGGTAGGGTGCCTGGTGTGCTGCGATGATCAATGTGGCACGAACTGCGACGTTGGTGCAACATCTATACAAGGGGACCTCGGATAGTGGCACAGACAGTTCCAATGGGTCCGGGTCGGTCAAGTTAGTTAGGGTGGACATAAGGTATGCTTGAAATGGGCGAGGGAATAGGAAGAGGAGGATTGGTCATGGACAGGAGGAAGATCGAAGAAATTTGCGTAAACAATACTTATAATATTTTTAGAAAATATTTATAATACGCGAAAACTAGATTTTTATGAGTTGAAATATCTTTAGAAAATTTCTTAAATTATTAAAAATCGTTCTACGCTAAATTTCTCTAGTTTGTAAAAAATATGCTTCTAGATAAAAACTACACTCCATAAAAGAAAACACATTTAAGTAAATATTCAAAAATATTAATAAAAACTATATCTTTATCAAGTATATCTCTAGATAGATCCTCGAAAATCTAGAAAAATTTATTAGGACAAATCCTAATTTTGTCAAACTTAATTTAGGTCCAAAACCAAAAAATTATATATATATATTTTAAATACATAAGATATAAAATTTCCAAAATAATATTTAACCTCCATACTACTAATAGCAATACACATAATGATAGTCATAAAATACGTAATAATTTTTTATACTTATATATTTTCAAAATTTATACCAGTAATCATACAAATACAATAATAATAATAATAATATTAATATTAATATTAATAATAAAATCATAATAATTCTAAAACTAATATTAACTAATAATAATAATAATAATAATAATAATTTAACTGAACAACAGTAAAATAAAAATAAAAAAATTGAAACAGTGTGTTTCTCCTCTTACGAGGAGAACACAGCAACCCAAAATAGAAAGTTTTAATTGAGCAGAGAGAGAGATCAAGTGGGAGGAGAGAGAGGATCAAGAGGGAGGAACGAGAACGGGGTTCGGCCGGGGAGAGAGGAAAGGGATCGGCGGAGGGGGCTGCGCCGGAGGCGGCATTCGCGGTCGGTGGAGGAAGGAGGCGCGGGGAGATCGGGCTCGCAGGGCGCTGCTCCGACAGAGCGTTCGTGCCTCCACGCGGCGGCGAGGGTTCGGTGAGACGATCGGGGAAGTCGGAGAGGGCTATGCTGGTGGCGGACTGAGGCGGAGGGAAGCAAGAGGCGGACGCTGCTCTGGAAGGGGGCGGCGGAGCGCGAGGTGCTCGCGGCTACGGCGGCGCGGGAGCTGCGCACGCAGACGCCGGTCGGAGGGGAAAGACAGAGGAGAGGGCTGCGGACGATGGTCGGTGGTTCGCGGGGGCACGGCGAACGGTCGTGGCTTGTCGGCGGTCTGGCGCCGGTGGGAAGGAGGTCGGAGTGGTTTCGTTCGGGCGGAGGATTTGGGGAAAGGAGGGAGCGGTCGGCGGTTTGGATCTCGGCTGGGGTTTCGGCCAGGGGCGGACCAGAGGTGTCGAGGCGCGCTCGGCGGAGGACGTGTCCAGGCGGTGGCGCGCTGGAGCAGGCGGCCGTGGCTTGCCGTCCACCGGCGGAGGTGAGGAAATTTTTAGGGTTTTTATTCCTGGGTTTTTGGTTTGGTACTGGTTTGGGTTTTCCGGCCAGTGGCCGTGGTCGTGATGGTGTGCGTGTGTGGTGGCTGTGGACTGCCACGGCTGTGTCCGCGGTGGTGATGATGGTGGGGCGTGGGTTGTGGATGTAGTTAGTGATGGTGGTGGCAGTGGGCGGACATGGGGAGGCCGGGGGTTGTTATTACTGGCGGTGGCGGGGAACAGGCGATGGTGCTGTGGGTGGTCGCGGTGGCCGGGCGCGGGACGAGGGTGGTGACGGAGGTGGTTGATGGCGGGTGTTGGTGGGTTGTCCCGAGGGTGGTTGGAACGACGAGGGTCGTGGTGGGTAGATGGCTCGGGTAGGATTAGGCTAGGTTTAGAGATTGAAAGTGTCGGGATTGTCGACATAGAGAGAAAATGTAATTTGTAGATAATGGAATAAGAATCTGGCCATGGACACGGACACGAGGCACTACACTTGTGGTGGAATATTTGTGGGAAAATTTGGTGGTTGATAAATTGGAGGAGTACCTGCCTATTTATAGGATGTGGGAATTCCCAATTTGATAAGGATTAGGATTAGGTTTAAAACCCAAGTAGATAATTAAATTACTAAATTTAAATCAATTACATAATCCAAATCCAATTCAAAATCCAATTCAAATCTAAATTAAATCAAATTAAATACTTTTAGTTTAAAATCAAATCAATTTAAAATATAGATAGTTACTATTTAAATGTATCCATGGATTCAAATCAAAATTTAATTTGTCACAAATATTTCAGAAATATGTTTTCCAAAAATACTATAATAATTAATTTCGAAAATAATAAATCTTTTTGAAAAATAAATCTTTTTTTTTTGAACAATAAAATATTAATATTAAATAATTTCAAAAATATATTTAAAATAATAAATATTTATGAAATAAATATTTTTGCACAAAAAATTTATTATTAATAACTGCTAAAATCAATAGACTTTTTATGGCAAGAATAATAATATTTTGAAAGTGTAAGAAAATAAAAAAATAATTGTTTTTATAAAATATGTACGCTCGCACATATTCGTACTCGTCGAGCAAACGAAAATTTCGCATACGACGTACAATACGACTACGTGACATACAGTACAAAAATTTTAAATCGGTATCAAATTTAAATAAAAAAAATAGTAGAAAATTTAGGGGTTTTACATCCTACCCAACTTAAAAGAATTTTGTCCTCGAAATTTAGAATTAGGAGGGGGGTGAAAGGCACAAGGGGGTATCGATAAGGAAGCATAGTCAAATCAAGATAAGGAACGACGTTAAATGAAAACTTGCATTAGCGTCGTGATTTCAATAAGGCGAAGATAGTCATGGATTAACGCGAGAAGGAAATGTTTAAGATGACGCGCAATAAAGAATAGTATGGGTTCAAGTAAAATAAAATAATTTAGAGACCTTAAAGTTATGGTCTCTTGAGAGTAGGTTGAGGGCACGATTAGAGTACGAATTAGATTTACTCGATTAGAAGGTCATGACAGTAATTGTAGGGCGAGAAGGAGGGCGAGAAGTTTAGGATGAAGATATAGCAATATTGAGCGAGAATGGTCATAGCCAATAGGAAGGCTAGAGAAAGTTCTAGTATAACGCCTTCGTCCTCCTAAAATAGGTGAAGGCGAAAGAAATATAGAGTTCGAAGGAGGCGTTATCGAATACGAATACGTGATTCAAAGACGATCGAATAATTTCAACGGAATTGTCAAGGCAGTCGTGGATGGGACTCTAGAGGACAAGTTTAACTATGTCCCTATCCACGTAGAATAAAAAGCGAACCAAAGTGCACTCGGTTGATCAGACCATCATGCACCGGTTCTGATTAGACCATATGTTAGTGGACATGCCCAATAACATATGTCTTGAACAAGCTCGATAAAAGATAAGCTTACAAAACTAGGCTACATTAGCATCATTTAGTCAAATGGTAAATACATAGGCACGAGAGATTAATATTTAAGAAGGTAGAATGATTCTAGGTCATACAGTCGTCCTATAGTCTTCTTGTCTAAGTCCTTGGTTGGCTAGACGGGTTAGGTCCTCTAGATTCTAGGATCTAAATAAGCTTACTAATATAGGTCACTAGGTCAAGGGGTTGCTAGTTCATACGGTATTCTACCCAACTTAAAGAATTAGACTAATGGTGTTTTGGGATAACTAACTAGTAGGGTCAATCTCTAACAAGCACGAGGGGAAGATAAGAATAGGGATGGAAGGAAGCAAGCAAGATGCAATTGATGAGTCAAACGGTAGATAAAATCAAGGAAAGAGGTCAAGTATGTGGATGAGATCCTAGACTTCTAATCCTATACGCAGGCTTGCTTGGTACGGTAAAGTAACCAAACAATTTATGGAGACCTGCATGGGCCACCACAAAAACATGTAACGCCCCAGTCCCAAAATACGTAGGACTAGGAATGTAGACATGCCAGCTGTATTCATACGAAGTATACTCCAATATATGGAAGCCTCGTATAAATACATAAGCTGTAAAACGCAGTAAAATCCCAACTAATCTCATCCACAAGAATAAAAGAATAGAAGATGTCATATACGAGAATAAATTGTCTTGATACAATATGTTAGGCGGAGACAAATCCACTACCAACAAAAATAAGAAAAAGTACATAGAAAGTAAAATGAGTGGCGAGCGAAGCAAAGACGATCCAAATGCAATCATCCTCGAAGAAGTAGCGAAGATCACGGCTAGAGCTAAGCACCTGCGAAAGACAATAGCACACACCTGGCAAGACAACCAGGTCCTCAGAGGGACGTAACAAGACACATCATAGCATGCCATATAAACTGAATAAATATTGCTCAATAAATAAGTAAATCAAATTTATAACATGGTCCAATACGCATCTACTGAACGAGCGTACCATCCCCCCAACCAAACAAGGACAGGAGATGGTAAACTAATTCACGGCGACGTATCTTTCCATGCTAAGAATCCGATATGGTATCCAGACCCCAACAAGGTTCAATACCTTCTCATCGAAGTAGTAAGTCACACCTACAACCAAACAAGGACAAGATGTGACGAACTAATCCGCGACAAGTTATTGTTCCAAGCCACGGTCAGATACAAGTACCCAAACCAAAAGTACTCGTACCTAACGGATAGGGTAGCCTACCGTTCTATGTGATATGTAGTTAAGAACAATCCTTCCTACACATGGGCCCTGGCTAAATAGGATCGGCGTAGTCCCCCTTGGGCACCAGAGGCCCCAGCAGGAAGAGCATGACGTTCCGCAGAATCGTCAGTGGCCGTCAGTAATCTTGGGTCATCAACCCCGTATCTCCAGCGGAGAGTCCGGGTCACAAGGGATGTGCATCGAAGCCCATACGCTAAGGAATTGTCCTCCCCGCCCAATGCCTACTGTGTTGTATCCACAACACAAACCACTATAACCGCTAAGTCAAACTAGCATGCAACCTCTATTAGCGGTTATTCCTATCGCACGGCTTGTACGTACTGGTGGCCAGCCAATCACGCACTTCCGTGTTCTATATGCGACACACAACTACGTGTTTACAACGTGTTAAGGCCAATGAATGCGACACACAAGGTGGTCCCTTAAATCTAGGTTTAATTTGTAAGAAAATAATACACAGCAGAAAATATAAAAGAACAGTTATGCCATGTATCACAGTTTATAAAGAAAATAATAGACATGCATGAAATATGAGCTAAAAATAATTAAACAGCTAATGGCAAGGTGTCTTGCCTGGTAGGGTGCCTGGTGTGCTGCGATGATCAATGTGGCACGAACTGCGACGTTGGTGCAACATCTGTACAAGGGGACCTCGGATAGTGGCACAGACAGTTCCAATGGGTCCGGGTCGGTCAAGTTAGTTAGGGTGGACATAAGGTATGCTTGAAATGGGCGAGGGAATAGGAAGAGGAGGATTGGTCATGGACAGGAGGAAGATCGAAGAAATTTGCGTAAACAATACTTATAATATTTTTAGAAAATATTTATAATACGCGAAAACTAGATTTTTATGAGTTGAAATATCTTTAGAAAATTTCTTAAATTATTAAAAATCGTTCTACGCTAAATTTCTCTAGTTTGTAAAAAATATGCTTCTAGATAAAAACTACACTCCATAAAAGAAAACACATTTAAGTAAATATTCAAAAATATTAATAAAAACTATATCTTTATCAAGTATATCTCTAGATAGATCCTCGAAAATCTAGAAAAATTTATTAGGACAAATCCTAATTTTGTCAAACTTAATTTAGGTCCAAAACCAAAAAATTATATATATATATTTTAAATACATAAGATATAAAATTTCCAAAACAATATTTAACCTCCATACTACTAATAGCAATACACATAATGATAGTCATAAAATACGTAATAATTTTTTTATACTTATATATTTTCAAAATTTATACCAGTAATCATACAAATACAATAATAATAATAATAATAATATTAATATTAATATTAATAATAAAATCATAATAATACTAAAACTAATATTAACTAATAATAATAATAATAATAATAATAATAATTTAACTAAACAACAGTAAAATAAAAATAAAAAAATCGAAACAGTGTGTTTCTCCTCTTACGAGGAGAACACAGCAACCCAAAATAGAAAGTTTTAATTGAGCAGAGAGAGAGATCAAGTGGGAGGAGAGAGAGGATCAAGAGGGAGGAACGAGAACGGGGTTCGGCCGGGGAGAGAGGAAAGGGATCGGCGGAGGGGGCTGCGCCGGAGGCGGCATTCGCGGTCGGTGGAGGAAGGAGGCGCGGGGAGATCGGGCTCGCAGGGCGCTGCTCCGACAGAGCGTTCGTGCCTCCACGCGGCGGCGAGGGTTCGGTGAGACGATCGGGGAAGTCGGAGAGGGCTATGCTGGTGGCGGACTGAGGCGGAGGGAAGCAAGAGACGGACGCTGCTCTGGAAGGGGGCGGCGGAGCGCGAGGTGCTCGCGGCTACGGCGGCGCGGGAGCTGCGCACGCAGACGCCGGTCGGAGGGGAAAGACAGAGGAGAGGGCTGCGGACGATGGTCGGTGGTTCGCGGGGGCGCGGCGAACGGTCGTGGCTTGTCGGCGGTCTGGCGCCGGTGGGAAGGAGGTCGGAGTGGTTTCGTTCGGGCGGAGGATTTGGGGAAAGGAGGGAGCGGTCGACGGTTTGGATCTCGGATGGGGTTTCGGCCAGGGGCGGACCAGAGGTGTCGAGGCGCGCTCGGCGGAGGACGTGTCCAGGCGGTGGCGCGCTGGAGCAGGCGGCCGTGGCTCGCCGTCCACCGGCGGAGGTGAGGAAATTTTTAGGGTTTTTATTCCTGGGTTTTTGGTTTGGTACTGGTTTGGGTTTTTCGGCCAGTGGCCGTGGTCGTGATGGTGTGCGTGTGTGGTGGCTGTGGACTGCCACGGCTGTGTCCGCGGTGGTGATGACGGTGGGGCGTGGGTTGTGGATGTAGTTGGCGATGGTGGTGGTAGTGGGCGGACATGGGGAGGCCGGGGGTTGTTATTACTGGCGGTGGCGGGGAACAGGCGATGGTGCTGTGGGTGGTCGCGGTGGCCGGGCGCGGGACGAGGGTGGTGACGGAGGTGGTTGATGGCGGGTGTTGGTGGGTTGTCCCGAGGATGGTTGGAACGACGAGGGTCGTGGTGGGTAGATGGCTCGGGTAGGATTAGGCTAGGTTTAGAGATTGAAAGTGTCGGGATTGTCGACATAGAGAGAAAATGTAATTTGTAGATAATGGAATAAGAATCTGGCCATGGACACGGACACGAGGCACTACACTTGTGGTGGAATATTTGTGGGAAAATTTGGTGGTTGATAAATTGGAGGAGTACCTGCCTATTTATAGGATGTGGGAATTCCCAATTTGATAAGGATTAGGATTAGGTTTAAAACCCAAGTAGATAATTAAATTACTAAATTTAAATCAATTACATAATCCAAATCCAATTCAAAATCCAATTCAAATCTAAATTAAATCAAATTAAATACTTTTAGTTTAAAATCAAATCAATTTAAAATATAGATAGTTACTATTTAAATGTATCCATGGATTCAAATCAAAATTTAATTTGTCACAAATATTTCAGAAATATGTTTTCCAAAAATACTATAATAATTAATTTCGAAAATAATAAATCTTTTTGAATAATAATTTTTTTTTTTTGAACAATAAAATATTAATATTAAATAATTTCAAAAATACATTTAAAATAATAAATATTTATGAAATAAATATTTTTGCAAAAAAATTTTATTATTAATAACTGCTAAAATCAATAGACTTTTTATGGCAAGAATAATAATATTTTGAAAGTGTAAGAAAATAAAAAATAATTGTTTTTATAAAATATGTACGCTCGCACATATTCGTACTCGTCGAGCAAACGAAAATTTCGCATACGACGTACAATACGACTACGTGACATACAGTACAAAAATTTTAAATCGGTATCAAATTTAAATAAAAAAAATAGTAGAAAATTTAGGGGTTTTACACTTACTATGTGAGCCCATGGTTGTAGCTTTTCTAACATGAGCACCATCTTTGTGTAAACTAAATGGTGGGAACACATAAGCCATTATGGGTGTAGTGGTAAAATAATTTGTGCATGCTTCATGCATTAACTTTCTCCATTTATTTTTATCTTCATAACCTCCATGACTCCTCATTTCATCTTCATAACCCCCATGACTCCTCATTTCATCTTCATAACCCCCATGACCCCTCCTTTCATATTTGTAACTCTCATGTCCTTTCACCTTTGTAACCCCTATTTATACTTATATATATATGTCAAACTTCCTTAAGTCATCCAAGCCATCGACATCCAAGCCACAGTAGTATCTCGAGGTCGTCAACCTCGCTGCACACCGTCCGATCCGATCTTGTGAACCACAACTCGTCTTCGATAAACTGTCGCTACGTATCACTCCTGTGCACCATACATCACCGACGATGAATTTCTCTCACTCGAGCCCAAGTTTAAATAACATCTTCACATAGGTGAGCTTTTGTTGCCAATCACTGGAAGAAGATGGAAATAATATATAATATCACACCATATATTATTTTCCTAATATTCATAATAGAGAATGGCAGTTGAGTAATATTTTTTTACAAAGATTATTAAGAACAATCGTTTGAAGGGAGGTATGGATAGCAGTAATCTATCTCAATATGGAAGAAGATTTAGAGAAAGAGAACAATAGAAGTCTACTAATAGGAAGAAGCAACCGTTTCACATATAGGAATTTCTTTTAGATTTAAAGAAGAAGTAGATGAAGAAAAGTAGTAACATGCATAGTTATGTTGTTGATCACATAAAAGAGCATTGGGATTCGAGCTTAGTGATTAGAAATCAATTTATTTTAATTATAGCATTCATTAAGTAGTTAATTTATACTTCCTTCAATATTAAAGTCTTATCTATTGTGTGCAATGCATGCACTGAATTCTACATCAGTTAATAATATGCATTTTATAAATAAACCCTTTCCCTTTAATCAATTATCAACCAAACCCTTTTATCTTTATTTATTTCTTTAAGTGTGATATTTTCAATAATCTATTTGTTTTTTTTATTTTTGTAAAACTAGACATATATAGAAATACGATCTTATATAAGGCTAAAATACACTTTGATAAGTAATTATTATAGAGTGAGAAGACATAAGCCTAGGTTGTAATATGTAAGTATTAAATTTTATAGATAGTTGGCAATCAAGGACATATATGATTAATTAATATATTAGATTCTTGGTTATTTTAGGATTTGGATCTGACTTCGGACACCAGATACCAGCATTTTCGGACAAACCTCCAGGCAAGTGTACCTTGCCAAGTTTTCAGTACATATTCTTTTTTTTGGTTCTATTATTTCTATCTTCATATATATCATGATATAGGAATAGTTGATACTTCACGTCCGAACAGATTCGGGTGTCAATATCTGTATACGAATATTGGGTATTAACCTTAGATATAGCGTTGCATTGATTATCGTGTTACTTGAGACACGATGGACCTAGGACACTGACACGATCATGAGATAGTCCAAGATATGGCATATTCAAGGTTTGGATCCTGTGATAGGTTACATGATTATTTACTTGATATTGTTAGTGTTATCTGACATGACTTGATAGAATAGAACATGGGGTGGGGAGAACATTACCGTTATATCGGGCTGTATATATATACATATATTTCTACTCGAATATCCTCGTTTTTATATATGGGACTTGGCTGTTATTCTACTAGTTTAGCCTCGTTTCCATATAGGGACTTGGATGGTATTCTACTAGTATACCTTCGTCTCTCTAGCAGAGCGTGGGTGGTTATTTACTTGATATACTCGTATGCCCTTTGGTCCCACGACACGGTGCCTGAGGGCAATAGCCTGCTGAGGAGCTTGTGAGCCTCAGTGGCTAAGCCTGATATCCGAAATATGTTCTCACGTGTATGTCACTTAGACTGGTTAGGGTAGTACCCATTAGTTCATATGTTTTTATTTACTGTTAATTGGCATGTTGTATGTACCTTGCTATGTCCCCTGAGGACCTGGTGATCTCTCTAGGTATTCGACTGAGCGGAGTTGGTAGCTGATCATGATGGTTGATATTTACTGTTTCAGGTATCTCTGGTGGTTATATATTTATCTCTATTCATTTATATTCTGTTTGTCAGTCTAGTATTTGTAGACTCAAGTTATTTCTTTTTGGTCTATTCGAACAAATATAGCATGGGGTGCATACTATGTTATATGTTGTTCATTCCTGTATTATATCTTACTGTAGATTGAGACTTAGATATTATTAATTAATATAGATAGTTGGTCATTACTATACAGCTTATACGTATTCGAGCTGGGTTGGAGTCCACTTGATACGTAGCTGGCATGTATTCGCATTCCTAGTCCTACGAATTTTGGGACTGGGGCGTTACACAGATCATAGAGAACACGATCAAACTTGTGTTGACACACCTCTTGAGAGTTGAGACTTAGCATAATATAACCAAATAATCAATTGTATGTTGAAAGTTAAAATCCATATTTTCCAAGGTTCGTAGTATCAGTATCCAAATCAGTATTTGACCTTTTCTACGAGTATTGGGATTGGCGGTTCGAATCGTAATATAGAATTTTTTTTGTATCGAAAAGTAAATAATTATTAAAAATCAAATTTTTGTACATTTATGATTAATTTTAAGTATTTTCTATGTTGCCTCTTAGTATTTTTGAAATTGAATGAAATAATAATCACCCTTTTTGATTGATTTACCTGCTATAAATAAGTTTTCTTAGTTTACATGCTTTTACAACCTTACAATGCTTTTATACCCTTGTTGATTGGACTTTTTCGTTCAATTGTTTTTTTACCGGAATGACTTGGTATCGGTCAGTATTGGTAGCGGCTAGTATCGAATAGGGACATGTCAAAATGAAAATTCAAAGAAAAAGTTGTAAAGAGTCAAGTCTGGAGTATTTTATGAGCTTTCTTGGTGAATGAAAAACTATACGATTTGTTGAACATATTATTTCTTGTAATCTTTCAGTAATATATTAGAGCAAAAAAAGATGAGAAGAGAACTTATAATTACACCAGAATTGATCTTATAGTTCAATATGAATTTGCCAATGAGTTATAACCTATAAAAGCGCCCAAAATTAGGCAAGCAAGTGCTTGAATGGAGCTGTCTTGCTCAATAGTTCAAAAGTACCATTGGAGTACTTCTTCTGAAGGAGCCAATTGACTATAAAAAAGAAAAAAGAAGTCGTCCATATCTTAGTCCAACTAAAGTGTCAATAAGGTTATGCCAAGGTTGTGCCAAGGATACTCCCTTCAGACCTGATCCTTTCTCTTAGAAGGAAAGTTCCTTTCTCTCTTTGTTTGTTAAAGTGTAGATGATTATTCATATCATTTGGCTGATTTGCATTTAAATACCTTCAAGTATCAAACACTTTTGCAGCTTGATACCCTGTACTATTTTTTATCAGTATGATAGGTAAAACCTAAAGATACGGGTTAGGTTTTTGTCCATTCTTTTCCCACTTCCAATGGGTGGTGGCTCCGATACCTCCAATTAGGAGTAGGAGAGAATAAGGTATGGGATATTTTCTCCACATTGTAATTGGATATTCTTATATATAGTGGGTGGCAATGCATATTCCTTGCAGCCATTTGTCAACCATCATGTAGATCAGTACTTAATCTGAGTCTCTTGTTCTCCCTGCAATTTTCTTTAGAAATAATATTTCATATAGCGCCAATGGAACTTTTTGTATACAAGTCTCCAAACAACATATTTTTACATGTCCCCGGATATTCTTATTTGCTAGTATATAAATCTCAATGTCTAGCAATGTCAAGGCAGATCCTTGCATCCATGCATCGATCAATATAAGGGTTAAAATCAAATCTATGTCCCTCTGTATGTGTGTATGTGTAAAGCATATGGATTCACGATTTAAGTAGGTATTTCCGTTCTATATTAGCTTATGCCTATTTTATTCCATTCAATTAATTTTGCCTAGCATCTGTAACACTTTGTTTCTAACGGTAGTACAGTGCTTTTACAAAGAAAATTTATAGACCAGGGACTAATTATCTTTGTCTTTGCAGGTATTCTTTGTGGCATAATATGATTTGCCAACATTAACCGATATTTACCTACATGCTGATTTTAAAATTTTTGCTGATATACGGAATATAAAGGTTTAGTTGGTTGAACATTTTGATCTTGTATTAATATTGGATATATGCTGTCAATATTAGCAGGTTTACCGAGTTTGTTATTTAGCAATTTTCTTTATTAGCTATTTGGGGTTTCATTTTTTGTTTCTACCAACTTACTATGAGCTTTCTGCACTCGTTCCCTTATATCTACACTATTTTTATGTAAGTCTCCTAGTTGCATCTAGCAGTGGCAAGGCAGATCCCCGACAACCACTCATGATTCCAGGCAAAGAACAACATGTTGATTTTTAGTTGGATTCAGATTCTCTCCTCTGTTCAGCTGGGGTGGTTTGGATTTGATTATGTTTTCGGTTGTCAATGTGTGGCCGGGTTCTTTTCTACCAAATCAGGAGAGAGGAACCAATTCTTTTAGCTGCTGGGAGACTCACTACGGGATGTCCTCCTATCTCTATGTGGCCTAACCCTTTATCTTAAAGAGAAGCTTCTGCTCTCTCTCTCTCTCTCTCTCTCTCTCTCTCCCTCTGTTTTAAAAGAGGCAATGGTGATGATCTCCATCAGTAGGCTAATGTGCATTTAAATTCCTTCCACTCTTACGATTTTGTAGGTTGATATCTTGTACGAGGGATCTCCATCAGTAGGCTCATGAACCTAAAGGTACTTTTCCTTAGCAGATACTCATAACATTCATTAAGGTTGTGCCAAGGTTACAATCTAAAGGTACTTCTCAAAACAAAGCACAAAGAAATCCAAAAGATGGTAAGAGGAGCTGCTTCATTTGCACTGGGTCAATTTGTTGAACACCTGCAACCTGAGATCATTTCTAGTCCTCGAAATCTGCAAGAAACTTGTATGGTACTTCTGCTTCTTTTGTCTTTCTCTGTAGAAGTCTATAGCAGAATTATTTTCTTCTTTATTACAACCCTTCTTTTCAACTTGATGCAGTCTGCAATAGGCTTGGTAGCAGCTGCTGCGGAGCATGCTTTTCTTTCTTATGCTGAGAAGGTACTTGAGATGATGAAAAACTTTTTAGTGCTTACAAATGATGAGGACCTGGTCTCCGTGTTTTTATCTTTTTAGGGATTTGCTACACGTGATGTTGACAGTTTTGATGTGCTCAAGTTGAAGCCAAAATAATTACTTGTTTTGAGGATCCATTTAAGTAGTAGTTGTAAATATATGTATTTGGATATCCTATTTTGAGATAATATAATGAAGATGGTGATATAATATTTCGATGTTTTCTTGTGAATATAGTTCAATGTGGTTGTTTTAAAATTGAATTGAGAAGTTTTTGGAAAGTAATATATAATGTGCAGTATTAAGCATTATAAATGTGATGAGTTTAGTAATATTTAGTGTTATAAATGTTCTCCATTGAGCTTATACAGATTATATATTCATAACGCTTTCAAAATGTCCTGAATTGTGTACTATATATTAACTATTCATAACGCTTTTATAGAAACTATTAATGACTGTTATTTTATGACGCTTTTAAAAAATATTTATAACACACGTTTCCATAACAGTTGCTGTGGAAAAAAACGTCATGGTTCGTCATTAATGACGCTTTTTAGCCGTCATTAAAAGGGTTTTTGGTTGTAGTGGCTGTCGATCATGATGTCTGTGATAGGGAGGGAGAATTCATCTTTGGGACATGTCTCGTTCAAATTGCGGAAGTCGATGCAGATTCGAACCTTCCCATTCTTCTTGAGGATGGGTACTATGTTGGCGACCCAGTCAGGATGTTGCTCTTCACGTATGAAGCTGCTGGCTATCAGTTTGTTGACTTCGGCCTCGATCGCATCCATGATGCCCGGACGGAAGCGTTGTTGTTGTTGCTTGACTGGCTTTGCATCCGGCCGAATGTTGAGTTTGTGAAGAGCAACCTCGGGGTTTAGTCCTGGCATGTCTTCATAGCTCCAGGCGAATACATCAATATATTCTTTGACAAGTTCTAGTAGCGATTCTCGCTCTTCGTCTGTTAGGCTTTTGCTGACGAAGATTGGTTTTGGAGAGGATTCGCTGCCGAGATCCACTTGTATAACTTTATCTTCAGTAGGGGGTTCTCTCTGTTCGAACCGCCTTTTCTATTGTGCATCCAACTGTTGGGCCCATGGCTCTAACTCGAAGATTTCAGGACTGTCTTCATCTTCTTCAAAAGCGTCGGCGAATGCCATGTTGACTGATAGGACTTGTCTGAATATGTCTCCGATGCTGGTATCCGAGTCAGAGGGTGGTGACCCGGTTGAATGTGAATGCCAGTCACATTCTTCATCTGAACTCTCAGGGGTCGTCGTGGGTGTAACATACCCTAATCAACATCGAGTCTTGCTATAGTAGCCCCGTGGTTTGCCAGGCGGGACTGGTGGCTTCAAAGGTAATCGTCATCCAGTGCCGTAGTTTAAGTCTGGCGTAGTCTGCAGATCATACCCCTATTTTGTATGAGATATTTGGACTGGGGGCTATAAAGATACAGAGTCAGTCTCCCGGCATCTGATTCAAGGTCGACTTCTTCTATGGTGAAGGGATGCGGATCGTCCTTCCGGCCAAAGATGATTGGATGGTCCCCTCCCTCGATTATGTGGTAAGCGTCTTCCACTGGAGTAAGCTGGATTGCGGTGTACACATTTTTCACCTGTGTTTGTAGGTGAGTGCCTATACCGTATTCCATAGCATACATTGTACAAAGCTTATTGAGCTCGAGGTAGTTCAAAGATAGCCCTTTATTGATGAAGTAAGGTATCTTTTCTAGCGAGATTACATCATCTGCGGAGGAAACATCAGTATGGACAGCCACATACTTGGCTAGCTCGGGTTCCTCTTCGGCTACCCCCTGTATAAATGAAGACTGAAAGGACGACCTAGGCAGCTTGATCGTCAAGGGTTCAGCTGGTGGAGCAGAGCGTAGAGTTGTTGGCAGACTAGCGACCCCCAGTCTGGTGCTCGATGCTGGACGGGGAGTGGTTGGTTCGCTAGAAGTTCCCGGCCTTGCATCGGGGTGACGACCCTTCTTGGGAAGGCGTATCGTCATTGGTTTGTCGGAGGGATTGAGCTTCTCCGTTTGTGGCTGGCCGACTCTTGGCAGCCTGATTGTCAGTGGTTCCGTCGTGGGTCTTGGCACTTGGCCGGACCTTGGCAGCCGGATTATCATTTGCTCTTCTTGTGCCGAGAGGCTGATCACGTCCTTACGTAGAGTGGCTGTAAGGGGTGCGGACATGCCAGGTTTGCGAGCTTGGAGATGGATCATCAGAGGCTCTTCTGATCCTGTGGCTGACTCGGTACAAGTTTGCACATCTCCTTCACCAAGTTGCCTCTTCGACTTTTTGTACAGGTAGGAGTCTGAGTAGTAGGATTCGACCCCTTTGAAGGGATCAATATCAGCAAATTCTGTCCTCACGAAGCCGTGTTTGTCGACATACTTGAAGCATTGGTGCATCGTGGAAGGCACGATCATATAATCGTGTATCCAAGGGTGCCCCAAGAGGACGTTGTAATAAGTATCTGCATCTATGACGTAGCAGGTGCCTTCTGATTGGAGATCGCCAATCTGACACTTCTGACGAATCTTCCCAATTGGGTAGCTCCTGCCCGAATTAAAACCGCTGATGGCGGTGCTTGTAGGCGTCAGGCGATGTATTGGGATACGGAGATGATGTAATACACCCTTTGGGATAATGCTTATGGAAGAGCCAGGATCAATGTGCATCCGATCCACCTTTACGTCGCCGATGTATCCTGTATAGTATAGCGGGCAATCGTGCAGGTTGATTTTGATGAGCATGTCCTGCGAAGTGAAGACAATGTTGGGCATCGCTCCCGTGCAAGCGCTGTCTTGGAGATTTGCAGGCGGGTTCTCTTCCGTGAGGTTGACCTGAGCCAGGTACGCGTCGGCATTTTGGAGTACATCGCTCAAAGCCGTGCGAACATTCTTTAAGAGTCTCAGAAGCTCGTATAATGACAACTTGGCCGGTGTGTTGGCCAATTGCGCCAAGATGTCGAAGTTGTAGGACTTCTCCAGCCCCTGCGGTGCCTCTTTTCGGAGGGATTTGTCAAAGCGAGTCTCCTTCGGCCTAGGCTTGTCGGTCGTCGGAGGCTGATCCGGTCCCGGAGTGTCAGTTGTAGCGGGCTGATGATCTTCAGCCGAGTTGTCAGCCACGGGTTGGGATTGTGACCCAGATCGAGTGACGACGGCTGTAGCTTCTTCGATATCTACCGTGATTGTGCGGCAGGACCTGAATTTTCTACTATTCTTCTTGCAAATGGAAGATGGTGTGGGCTGAGTCACTTCTGATACCAAGTCTTGATGGACCAACATGACCTCCCCTCGTGATGTGGTGAGGGGCACTAGACCAGCAGCCTGATCTCGGGGAGGTGGAAGATTATCAATCTCCATTGTCGCCAGAAGGATGGGGACCACACCGTCTTGAGTTTCCGTCGGAGGGAAGCTGCCGAATTATACCGACACCATATTGGCTGCCACGGTTACCTCTTCGAAATCGATGGCCAGAGCGTTCGAATCAATGAGATTTTGGATGTACCGTTTTAGTTGGTAGCAGTCGTGTGTGGCATAGTGGATGTAGCGGTGGTAATGGCAGTACTTTAGGTTCTCCATGTCTGTCGGCCGAGGTTCCTATCTTGGTGGAGGAAGCTGAATTCTGTCTCCTTGTATGAGCATGTCCAAGATGGGCTTGACGTGACCGTCTTCAAAGGAGTATGTGATTTGCGGCCATTGTTTGTCTGCCGGTTTTGACTCGGGTTTCTGGGCTGTATCGGCCACCATAGCCTGCTTACCCCTACTGTTTCGATTGTTGGAGGGGCTACCCCTATTGTCGTTGTTGGTATTATGACGCTTGCCCTTGTTCTCTCCGTCCGAGATGTGCAATCCCAATTGGCGAGCCTTCTTCAACCGATCTTCGGCACTTGTAGCACTGATGATAAACGTCTTCCAGTCCTTGAATTGACTTTCGCCCATCCAGAGACTGATTGTTGGGAGCAATCTCTTTTGGCAAATTTCAATCAAGGAAGAATCCGGATTTCCAGACGGCAACTTCATTGCGGTTTGGCGTAACCGCTCGATATAGTTCCTTGTCAGCAATTTCTTCCCTTGGACGACGTCCATGAGGGTGGACATTGTGATGTCCTGTCCTACTGCGTAGAATCTCTCCAAGAACATACGCTTGAAGCCGGAGAAGGAGTGGATGCAGTTGTCTGGTAGGTTGCGATACCAGTCGAAGGCTACTCCTTCCAATGCCCCAATGAATAATCGGGTGAGGATGGCATCGTCATGGGGCAAATGGTAGGTGGTGACCTCGAAGTAAGTGATGTACCGACTTGCGGAGGTCTTGCCATCATAAGGGTTGATATTGAACGGCTTATATCTTGGTGGGAAGGGGACATCCCTCCATGCAGCAGGGTACGGTTGCCGTATTCTGAGGTCTTGAGAATTTTCTCGAGCGTGAAACATGGCTCGGAGCACCTGGACCTTTCTTCTCGCTTCGCGAACCTCATCCACGGCGGTCGAGGCCGTTACTTCAGGAGGATTGTTGCCTGGGTTCGGTGCTACTGAATTCGAGTCCGCATTGACCGCGGGACACACGCTTGTTTAGCCAGGCGTCCCTCCTTGCAGAGTTGGAAGGGCCGCTTTGATCTCATCCACAGACTTGACCAAGGCAAGTAATATGGATTTGAGAGTGTCCATGCATTGGCGATCACTGGAACCACCTTGGCTGTTGTCTGTCATGAACACCGTCTTTACATGAGGGAAGATGGACGGAGCGGTGGAGGAAGTGCCTTCCGAATCATACCCCTGTAGTAAGAAGTCATCGGGGTATATAGGAATGTTCTCCTCCGGTTCAGACTCAGAAGGGATAGTACCCCCAGCTTCAGAGTTTGCTTCATCTTGGGAGTCGTGGACGTCCTCGGGGACGTCGGGGTTTGCTACATCTGATGGGAGAGTTGTCTCTCCCGGCTCATCTTCTTGGAATATCAGATTGTCTTGGAGGTTCGGAGGAGTGCTACCCCCAGTCCCAGCAACCTCCAGTGGTGTGGATGATGAATCCCCCACTGTAGCAGACTTCGTCTTAGAACGAGTACCTTAGAAAACTCCGGTGGTGGGCACCCGCTTAGACGACAGTCTCTTAGTCATAGTGGTTGAAAATTTTGGGCTGGGAATATTCGCCTTCTTCCCTCTCCCATCGGCGGGGACTTTCTGAGCAGAGTTGCAAGAGACGACGGGAAGTGCCTCGTCTTCTGAAGACGGCTGTTGCAGTCCTTGAAAGACGGACTGCCGATCTTTTTGTGCCGTCGCATTATTGCAGCAGCAATTGACGATGACTTGGGTGCAGTGACGTCCATGGGAGGACTCTTTGCACCCCGATGCATCTTCTCTTTCCTTACATTTGTGGAGGATGGCCTCACGCAAGTCAGATGGGTCTGGATCGACCATGTTCGCTCCCTGGATTTTGGAAGACTTTTGCGAACTTCTCTGTCCGTTTGCCGCCGGGGGCTGGACTCGTGTGGTTCTGTACAACTTCCCATGAGGCCCGCATAACAGTATGCGGGATGCTCGGATGGTCAGAGGCCGGATCAGCAGACCGAACTTGCCAAGCTCGTGCTGCCTTAGACTTCTTCACTCTAGCGCGTAAGGGCACATAGTAGATAGAGTCTAAGTGATATTGGAGAGAGTCAGACATATCTTCTTGGGAGCACAAGAGATCAGGACCATAAGAGAGGCGGTCGAAGACAGAGCCACGCGGGGTAGGCGTTATGCGGCTGTCATCAATAATCTTCATGCGGCTGGATGGCGTAGCCGCATAGACTTTCTTCATGCGGCTGGGAGCCTCAGCCGTATGAGTTTTCTTCATGCGGATGGATAATCTGGCCGCATAGACTTCTTCATGCAGCTGACAGATTCAGCTGCATGAGCATCCTACATGTGGTTGGCAAACTTGGCCATATGAGCGTTCGGCTTCTTCTTGGGGGACATAGAACCACTCTTTGTTCCTGCAAGTCCAGCATCGTAGTGCTTTCCTCTGCCGAACTTGGGGAGAGCAGAGTCCTCTACGGCTCAAAGTGGAGCCGTATGAGAGTCGCCTTCGCCGTCTTGGGTAGCCGAGAGTACCCCGTCCAGAGCTTGTGGAGGAGCAAATAATTTTGGCCTCCACTCGCAGCGAGCTTTCTTTGTGCGGGTTCGCTTCTGGACCGGGCCAGCACTTCCCTCGGAGAGCATTTCTTCAAACGCCTGTTGGTCGAAGCGGACGACCATCTTCTGTTGCGTGGAGCCAAGTTTGGCTTCATCCGATTGCGTCACCAACTCCTTAGACATGGAGAAGTTTGTCCCCAGCAGAATCGCCATCGTGTTTGCCATGAAATATAAAAGAACAGAACAATTATCGGAGGACTGGACTTTTACTTCACAAAACAAACTCGCTTGCACAAAGAAAGCCTAGGGACAAAAACCTAGGTACAGCAATCTAAGTACAATTATTTATTTTAGATTCTGGGGGTGACAATAGAGGCTCGGGAAAGCGACGACAGCTCTGCCTTACTCCTTGGACGATCGGGTGCAGCCTTGGCTCTGTAGAAGATCTGCTTGGCGTTGGTGAAGAAATGCTCTCTCTTGAGGCTCTCTGGCTCTCTATGTCTCTCTCCGTATGTCTTTCTCTGTCTCTGTGTATGTCTCTATCTGTGTCTCCATATATCTTCGCAAGGGAATGGCACCCTGCTATTTATAAGAGTGGGGGCCTCATTAGGGTTTACAATGATTGCCCATTCTTAAAAGTCGGTGGCTAAGGATAACTGGATCTGGGCCGTTCATCGAGATTTGAGCAATAAATGTGATTGCATCAAATCTTTTGTGGGTAATTAATGCTGATTGACATAAATCCTCCTGATTTGTCATGCCAACCTCGGATTCCTCGACACGTGTCATTAATTTGCTTGTTTGCCAATGATCAAATTTGATCCCAATATTTTATTAGGATTTGTTGAGGGATTTCGATCAATCTGATGCCACGTGTCCTGCTATCATGTCTCGTGTCGTAACCGCAAGCCACAGCAGAAATCTGAGCCGCAGGAAAATTACTCCTCATTGGGTTGCATAAGGCTGGCCACGTGTCAAGGCTGCCTGAGAGTGGCCCCCTGACTATTTGGACCGTATGGTAATGATTTGAGCCGCATGAGTGCGGATGACCGCATGAGTGAACCGCATGGAGATGGTCCTCGTGAGCCGTATGGGGATGGTCTTCGTGAGCCGCATGGAGCTAGTCTTCGTGAGCCACATGGGGCTAGTCTTCGTGAGCCGCATGGGACTAGTCTTCGTGAGTCGCATGGGGCTAGTCTTCGTGAGCTGCATGGGGGAGCCTCCGCTTGGGCCGCATGGGGGAGTCTCCGCTTGGGCCGCATACAACTGTCCACGTATCAAGGCCGCATGACAGTTTCTGACTCTCAGGGGATCGTGTCAGAGATTTCCTTCGCTTCCCAAGGAGTCCGTCATTATGAGGGAGTCATAATGATATCTTTATGTCATAATTGTCACCTTGTCAGAGCTGTCAGCCGTCATGGTATTTAATGCAGTAAAGGACAAACGAGAGAGCTGTTTGCAGGCCACGTGGCTTCTCTCTGAGCCGCATAGAACTTATTTGAGCCGCATAGACGCTCGAGCCGCATGGATACTTGAACCGCATGAACTCTCTTAGCCGCATGGGCCTTTCTGGCCGCATGGATCTTTCTTTATTCTTTTTTATGCTTCTACAGAGTCCACATCGACAATATTAGTTACAAGAGGTAGCTCGTCCTCCTGGTAGGCTTTTTGGTCAACATCAAAAGTATCTCTAGCTTTAGTCTTGCATACTGCCCACCAGTCAGACTTCGTTGCTCTCCGTCTCGGATAAGCTGTGAAGTACATGAGCTGAGCCTGAGTTGCTAGGACAAACGGTTCGTAGCCTTGATATCTACGCTTGTAGTTTATATCCACAAGACCATGCTTGTCAATTTTCCAACCTTGATTTTCAATCGGATCGAACCATCCACACTTGAACAACACGATCTTTGCAGGTTCTCTGCCATTATTATATGACAACTCCACAATCTCTCGCAAGATGCCAAAGAAATTATTTCCTGGATCGACGTCTTTATAGTTCGAAGACTTGATACACAAACAACTATTTTTCGTGGAATCAAGATCCAGGAAGCTGTCTCTGATCGGAGCATTTGTCGACTTGAACCGAAAGCCATTGACACAGTAACTTGGCCATATTTTAACAAAAGTAATTGGTCCCTTGACAAGAGTTCTAATTAATTCAATCTCGGGTGAAATTAGACGATTGACCTGAATATCAAAGAAGAGATAATAAGTTATTTATTGTGCAGTTGCATTAGAAGAGGCCAGTAATTACCGAGCTACTTACATATTCGCTCAACCAAGAAGAAAAATGATGTCTCATTTCTTGTTCTAATGCTTCGTCTGTTAGGTAGGGTCTAACCAGCCTCAACTCATCATTATATGTGCTGGAAAACAAGGAAGCAACCGCCAATTAGTACAATAATATTAGCTTATACTATTATATTGAGATGACGTAAACTCATCATCCTGAGTTACTTACCCCTATAGCTTCTCCACTTCATCCTCGTCGTAATTGAGTAATACATACAACTGAGCAGCCCTTAGCTCTTCGTCATTCAAATATCTCTTCTTTATTTTTCCTGAAGGCTTTCCGGACGCATTGAATACTTTTAGTATTCCATCATTAAATTCTTGATATCCGTCGTCGTTTCTTGGAGCCTTCGTTCTATTCGTAGCAATATGAGGTTTGAAATAGGAGGAGCAGAAATTTGTAATCTCCTCGAGAATATAGGCTTCATAATTAGAACCATCGACCCGAGCCTTATTTTTTACCTTTCTTTTTAGGTGATTCAAATATCGCTCGAACGGGTACATCCATCGATATTCGACGGGTCCACCAACACGTGCCTCGTAGTAAAGATGAATCGACAAATGCTCCAAAGAGTCGAAGAATCCAGGAGGGAACACCCTCTCTAGCTTGCACAGTGTTACCGCAATGTCCTTCTCTTGCTTTTCTAGACGATCAATGAGCAATTTCTTAGAACAAAGGTCCCTGAAGAATATGCTAAGCTTCGTCAATGGATCCCAAACTGCCTGCGGTAAGAATTCCCGAAATGCAATCGGAATTAACCGCTCCATAAATACGTAACAATCATGGCTCTTCATACCTGTCAGTTTGTTCTCCTTGAGGTCGACGCATCTTCTCAAGTTCGAAATATACCCATCTGGAAATTTCAGACCTTGAATCCACCTACAAAGCCTCACTTTATCCTCCTTCTCCAGTGAGAAAATTGCCTTAGGCTGCTTCAACTTTCCATTCCCGTCCTCTATCAAATGCAATACAGGACGTATACATATTTCTTCCAAGTCCAATCTAGCCTTTGGATTGTCTTTCGTCTTCCCCTTTACGTCCATTACAGTATTAATTATGTTGTCAAACACATTCTTCTCGATATGTATGACATCAAGGTTATGTCTAATCAGATTGGTGCTCCAATGTGGAAGATCCCAGAATATACTCCGCTTCGTCCAGTTATGAGTGCGACCAAATCCGTCGCACTTGTAGCCCGAAGCAGGCTGCTCAATAGCTCTTGGTAAATCTTTATCTCTTCCCATATCGTGTATCTGGGCCACCTTGGCGGAGGATTAGCCTTCTCCACAATGCCAGCACGAAAAGCATTCATGTTCCTCCGGTACGGATGATCCTTCGACAGGAATTGTCGATGACAATCGAAGAAGCACAGTTTGCCTCTGTGTTTCAAACGGAAAGCCTTAGTGCTGTCCATGCAATACGGACATGAAAAACGGCCATGCGTGCTCCATCCATATAACATTCCATAGGCCGAAAAGTCGTTGATGGTCCACATAAGTGCTGCCCGTATCTGGAAATTTTATTTTCTAGATACATCGTACGTGTTGGAACCTACTTCCCACAGATGGTTCAACTCATCAATCAATGGCTGTAAATACACATTGATGTTCCTTTTCGGATTGTTCGGACCTGGGATAATAATGGTGAGGAACATATACGGAGTCTTCATGCACATCCAAGGCGGTAAATTATACGGGGTGACGATCACTGGCCAACACGAATACTGGGATCCGGAAAGTCCGAATGGGGTAAAACCGTCGGAGCAGAGACCCAATCTGATATTACGCGGATTAGAAGCAAAATTTGGATACTCTCGATCAAAGTGCTTCCATGCTTCTCCATCAGATGGGCGATCCAACACTCCTTCGGTATGTTCCCGCTTATGCCAACTCATGTTTTCTGCAGTTTCCTTCACCATAAACAACCGCTACAACCGCGGCGTCAACGGCAAGTAGTGCATCGAAGAGGTAGGCTTCCTGGCACCGACAGACTTTCCTCTACCACATGCCTTGTAGCGATCGACACCACAAAATCTGCAGGCGTCTTCATTCTTGTCGTCTTTGTAGTACAACATGCACCCGTTGCGACAGGCATCGATTTTTCGTATCCCATCCAGAGCGATCTAACCATCCTCTTAGACCGGTAGAAGTATTTAGGCAACTTCGCACCCTCAGGCAATATTTCTATAAGCAACTCCATAAGACGGTTGTTGCAATCTTGCAACATGTTAAAATTGGACTTGATGCTAAACAATCTTGTAACCACCTCCAACGATGAATGATCCTCACAACCAGGATATAATGGAGTCCTTGCATTCTCCAGCAACTCCATGAACTGTGCAACATCGGGGTTCGGTGCCTCCTCAGGTGCATCATGATCATCCGGATCGAAACTAGGCTCGGCCGCGTCAAAAACCATGTTCACCAACCCATCGTCGTCAGGAGCGTTGTTGTGGACATCCACATAAGGCTCGTACTCCGATGCTAAAGACACAAGTTCTCCGTGCTCGCTCAACTAATAGTAATTCGGCGTGAAACCCTTCGAGTATAAATGATACGTGACATCCACTTCTGGATGATATTTCAAGTTGCGACATCTCACACACGGACACTTAATTTTGGTACCGTCTATGTACTGAGGGAATGCCTTAGCAAACTGCAGGAACTGCTGTACACCCTCTATGAATTCATCTCGTATACCGCACATGTCATCAGGATGACGGTTGTACATCCATAAACAATTCTGCAGATAGTAATTCAGCTCCATAATTCTGTAAGATAGATACATCAAGGTAGTGAATGATATGCAAGTGTCAAAGCTTTGAAATAGTAGCTCAACCGAGGGATAGAGTTAATTGAAGGAAGTTACTGGGGAAAGTGAAGACCGATATGAACTGATGACGTACGAAAATCAGGGTCTCAAAGCTGGAACAAGTCAAGTTGTGCTTTGGAAAAAGAACTCTTGCAAGCTCTTTGTTCACAAAGCAAGCTATAAATAGAGAATACAGAACAAATATCGAGTTCGTAACTCAAGTATAGAGCATACATGAGTCGTAAACTCGAGAGATGTTCTGCATTCGTTATAGTTGGATTTATTTCAGACAACCATATTAGTATGTGGAGGGCCAAACAGTTGGTGTTAGATGTAGACTAACTAAACTGTGAAAGAAGATGGATATTTGTATGAGTTTGCTTCAGTAGAAAGACTGTGACTCTGCATGAGTCATATTAGAGGAGTTACTCTGCATAATCATGTACTAAGTATAGATATGGGTTAGGGCTTAATGGGCTAAGCTAAGCTAGGAGTCCAATAACACCAATAGTAATGTCTGTAACTAGGGTATTTGTGAATATTATGTATCAATATGAGAATAAAGTTTGGGTAGTAATTTAGCATATTATTTATCTTATATCTAGAATACCCTAATTTAGCCAAAATTTTAACACATAGGTGTCATAGTGTGTGCGCGTCAGTGTTATGTCATGTGTCAAAGTGTGTGTGTGTCAAAGTGCTGTGTCATGTATCAAAGTGTCGTTCAGGATTCATGATCTCCTAATTATAAATCACAATAGTTTACTGACTGCCCACCATTTGGTTGTAAATTGTAAAGTAAATAAGGTAAATAATAGGACAAACTCAGGAGCAGGCCACACCCTGGACCTATGTTGAGCCTGCCCTTGCATGGTCAGGGATACCCTTCTAAGACGTTAACTAACCTCTTCTGTATCCCTAAATCTCTCTTTCTTCATGTCCTGAACTTTTCTTCCCACTTCTTGATAGGAAGAAGAGGAGAAGATGAGGTGATGACATAAGAGGGGGGGTAATGCTCACAGATTTGAGGCTCGACGATGTTTGTCGCAATCGATGGAGGTGAAATGACGACGTAATGTGGTGTCATGCAGTAGAGGCATGCGAGCGATGATGATGACAAATTCATTGGCCAACAGCCTTAAGCCCATTGATGACGACCGCCTCTAGTCTGCTGACGGTGGAAAGTGCTCCATGGTCGTCATCTCTTCAACTCATCATCTCTACAGTTGTTGTCCGCTTCGAGCCTCCTAACAATTGTTGTCCTTGAACAAGAATACTTGAGAGCTGGGTATGATACGACTAGCTACGCACTATAGACTGCATCACCATCTTGCAATACGTTCATGCTATAAAGATAATGGGATAACTCTATAATCCGATATTCTTGTCCTAGAGCATGCTATATCTCAATCCAAACAAGTAACAAAGATATGACAAATATGAGCAATAATAAGGTGTCCAAAAATACAATCTCATAACTAGCCAAGTCACTCTGGTTGGTGACTGGGCAAAATATTGTCTGTACGACATATCGTCAGCATGTTGTTGCCACAAAAAATTGTAGGAATGGGACTTTTGGTTTGTCCAGTCTATTCCACGGGTGCTAGTTTGAGTCCTTGGAATTGCCAATGGCTAGAGGGTCTAGAGCGGTCTGAACATGACTTGATTATTAATTAAAACATTAAAAACACGATTAGGGTTAGGGTTTACCTGTTCAACCGTGGCAGGAGGGGAGGGGCGACGGCGAGGAGGAGCGGCAACGGCGAGGCGGAGCGGCGGTGGAGGTGGCTGGAGCTGGCTCTGGCGAACGGGAGGGACGCTCGAACGAGGGATCGGGCGCGACGATGGCGAGGGGAAGGAGGGGGTTGACGGTCTCCGGAGGAGGGGGTCGAGGAGCGGCGGTCACCGAAGGAGGGGGTCGGGGAGCTGATGGGGGGAAGGGGAGGGTTGGGGAGAGGAGAGGGAATGGTTTGGGATGGGGAGAGGAGAGGGGTCGCCAAGGGGGGTGGCGGTCGCCGAGGTCGGTGGGGGTCACCGAGGGAAGTCGGTCGGGAGCGCGGGGGGGGTGGGGTCGCCGGATCGGGGTCGGAGGGGGGGGGAAGGATGAAAGGGGGCAAATATAATGGGGGGAATGAAATCTCGAGCCTGACCTATATTTTCAATTTAGCGACGTCATATTAGAACGTCGGTAAACGTCGCTAATATCAGTGATATTAGCGATAAAGTAATAAATACGTTGGTAAACATCGCTAATATCACTAATATTAGCGACGTTTACCGACTTATACGCGACGTGAGTTCTTTAAAATGCAAACGTATCTTAAATACGTCGCAGAACATCGCTGTCAGTCGCTAATAATGACGTCTTGCGACGTTATAAAAAAACGTCGCTAAATTGTTCTTTTCATGTGACGTTTTGTTAAAATGTCGCTGATTACGTCGGTAATATGACTTATTTTGGTAGTATATGACTATGCTGCATCAATATGCATCCTAGTCCCTCCCCGGACGCATCGCTGTAAATCACAAAACTACCTGAGCCCGATGGTAGTGTCAAGATAAGTACCGTGGTCAAGTGCTTCTTCAACTCATCGAAAGTGGCTTGACTCTCGTTTGTCCTTATAAACTCTTGGTCCTTGTAAGTCAGTCGAGTCATAGGCCCCGCTAACCGAGAGAAATCTTCTACGAACCTTCGGTAATATTCCGTAAGTCCGAGGAAACTTCTTACCTCAATAGCCGATGTAGGAGTGGGCCATGCCTTGACTGCTGTCATCTTCTCAGGATTTACCGGTATCCTGTCTCTAGGAACAATATGGCCGAGAAATGACACCTCCTTGAGAAAGAATTCACACTTGCTAAGCTTCAAAAAGTTTATCATTCCTTAAGATTCCCAAAAGTGCCTGTAGATGCTGCTCATGCTCCTCTTGTCTCTTCGAGTATATCAAGTTATCATCTATAAAGATGACCACAAATTTGTCCAAGTACTGGTGAAAGATCTTGTTCATTAAGTTCATGAAGACTGTGGGAGCATTGGTCAACCCGAAGGGCATGACCAAGAACTCGTAGTATCCATACCTCGATCGAAATGCCGTCTTCGAAATGTCTTCTTTCTGAACCTTCAGTTGGTGAAAGCCCGATCGTAAGTCAATCTTGGAGAATACTTTTGCTCCACTCAACTGATCGAATAGAACGTCTATGCACGGCAAGGGATACTTATTATTCACCATCACTGCATTCAGGGCTCTGTAGTCTATACACATGCATACTATCCCATCCTTCTTTGGTACAAATAGGACAGGTGCTCCCCATGGTGATGCGCTGGCTCTGATAAAGTCCTTCTCCAATAAGTCATCAATCTACGTCTTCATATCTACCAACTCTTTGGCTGCTAGCCGATAAACTCGGGATGAAATAGGGTCGGCTTTCGAAACAAGCTCAATAGAAAACTCAATGTCTCGGTCGGGTGGTAGTCCCAGCAAATCCTCGAGAAATACGTCTTCGAACTCTGTGATGACAGGATGCTAAGGGGTGTCCTGTATCATCATGTGAGTCCCTAATACTGGTGCTTCACTTCTCAATACTTCTTCTTTGGTGAACTCAAACTCCGTATCTCTCGGTGGTCTAAAGACGATACTGCCCCTATGGCCGTCTATAAGAGCGAAATGCTGGCTCAACTAGTCCATCCCAAGAACTACATCGAATGTCGGCATAGGGAACATAAGTAGTCGTGCTCTCATATCCCTACTACATATCACTACAGAGCAATCTCTACAAACACCACTAACATGTACAACTCATCCTCCAATAAGGATTCTAATATTTTTTGATAACGATGACATGGATATACTGTGTCGAATGGCAAAGTTAGTGGCTATGAATGAATGGGTGGCTCCAGTGCCAAATAATATGGTGGCAGGAAATGATGCAACTAAAACCATACCTGCTATGACATCCACCTCTGGTTCTGCCTCCTCGGCAGTTAGTGCAAAAGCCTTCCCAACTCTCTGATTACCCGTCTATGCTCTAGCCTACTGAAATTGGGTTGCCTGAGTGGGTAAGGGTGGTCATGAAGCTTCTAGTCCTGCAATAGCTGGCCTCTGGTGCTGATTATGTGGAGTGATCCTTTGAATTGAGCAATCCTTATCCTGGTGCTGATTCGATCCATAAATCAAAGAATGTCCCAACCGTCGTCTACAATCTTTAACACATGACCAACTTTGCCACAGTAATGGCAAGTGGCCTTCTCCTGTGTCTGGTATGGCCCTGTCCTTTACTGATGCTGATGTGTCGGAGGACATCTCGCTGGCACTCCTGTAGTGGTCTTAGCTAATCCCACGGTCGAAGTAGCTTATCGATTTTCCTTCTTGCTTATGGCCTCTTGAGTTCTAGCCTTTGCCTGAACAGCTGCTTGGGAGACCCTCGACTCAGAGCTGGTGTATCTTTACAACTCTTTACTCAAGCCTCCATAAAATATTTTGTCTTTCTCCAGCTCCGTCGTAACCAGCCCCGGTGCAAAATGACTCAACCGACTAAACTCGGTGTCGTACTCATCAACTATCATACTTCCCTGCTCAAAATATAGAAACTGGTCATACAGCGCATCCTTGGCACTGTCGAAGAAAAACTTCTTATTGAACAGCTTTTGAATTCGTTCTACGTCTGATCAAATCCTAGACGTCTCTCCTCTGCGGGCCACCAATCGTAAGCATTTTCTTCCAACTGTAACTTCACTGTCGTCATCCATAGATCTGTGGATAACTCTAAAGCCTTCAGGAGATTTTTTGTCTTAACCAGCCAATTGGTGATTCCGATGACATCTTCAGTGCCCTTGAAGTGTGGAGGATTCATGTTGTGGAACCCTTCGATAGTACCCACAGAGTCATGGGGGGCTCGGGTCAGTGATGTCTCTAAACTCCTCATAATAGTCTCGTTCTGCTGCATCTGGGCCTGTACTAAGCCCTAGAGGATCTGGTCTGTAGTAGTCCCACCAGCCTGAGATATGGGCTGCTGTAGGAGCATATATGGCATTTGGGGCATAAACTATGGGACATCCTGAGGCCCGTACTGTGGAGGATATAAAGGATATGGAAGGGGATACTATGGTGGGTATGATGGAGGATACTAAGGTGGATACTGTGGAGGATACTAGGGTAGATATGGTGGTGGATATGGTGGGGGTTATTATGGTGGATATGATGGTGGATACTGTGGAGGCTGGTGTGGTGGATATGATGATGGTGGATATGGGGGTGGAATCTATGGTAGAAACTAAGCTAGATAGGGTGGCAGAGGTGGAAGGTACCCTTCTTGAGCTGCAGGGTTTTCGGGGCCTGTTTGTCCCACTTGGGTTGCCGGGGCTTGCTTCTGAGTAGTGGGTAGTGTCATCACAGGCTGCAAGGCTGGTTCAGATGGCGCTGGAGTGGTCGGGGACATGGGTGGCTGACCCACTGGTCCTTCTTGAGCAGTGGTGTTCCCATCAGTAATGGCGAGAGGAGTAGCGCGTCTACTATAAAGATTCATCCTATATTGGCATGGAGATTTGAGTTTTGGTTAGAAAAAAAATCAAACTGGATGTAATCATGCTGTCAAACGGGAAGTTGAGAAGAGATCAAGGGAGGTATTAATAAGTCGATAAGATTTTATATCCTATTCCTATATGCGGGCTAATTGGGCACAGTCAAGTAACCCACCAATATTAATGACCTGCATAGGCCACCACAAAAACATGTCACACCCTAGTCCCATAATACATAGGACTAAGTACATCAGCATGCCAGATACACATATACGAAGAATACACCAATAGGTGGTATCTTCATATTTGTACATAAGCTGTAAATAATATAACATGATAAGCTACAATATAAATAACTATATCTCATCCACAACTCAACACAGAATGAATAATAAGTCTCAATAATAATAGAAATCAAGAGATAGCCGGGTGGACATACCCACTCCAAACATCTATGAAAAAAATAGTCTCAACTAAATGGAGTCCAACCTCCTCAACACAGAAAGATGACGATAAAAGATGTCCACTACATAGTCTCAGATAATAAATAAGAAAACTGAGTATCAGTTGGAGATGCCTCGTCATCAATGTACGATAGATCGAAAGCGGCTCTGTACTCCTAGGTATAGTCTTGCTCGTCTAATCCTGGAGAGATCACCAGGTCCTTAGAGGGACGTAACAAGATACAGAAAATATGCCAAAATAACTGAATGTGAAAATATTCCATTATGACACTACTTGTTTTCCTAACCGTCTGTGTGATGCACTTTTGAGGACAACGTTCTACGCTGGTACTGTAGGATCACGCAAGTAATAGAGAGTGGCAGTCAAGTAGCGCTCATCCGAGATCCTATCTATCGGGCAGCAAGTAGCGCTCATCCGAGTCACTATCAACCATAATGTGTGTAAAAAGTAAATGTAACCCCTATGCTAGTAGTTGTCCCCTCCCCCCAATGCTCTTGTCCAAGATGTATCCACAACCTGTCCAGGTGGCAACTGCTATGGCTTCTAACTCGACTCACTAATAGCAGTTACCTCCTATCCGTCGCACGTTCCGTACGTATCAATGTCCAGTCGAGTGCGCAGGTCCGTGTCCTATATAAACTCACTCGTCATATATTACACATGTCTCAAGGCCATAGGTGATATGAAAATATCCTGCTCTCATAGGGTGGTCAACTGACACAAGGTCAACATGCAAAATAAGACATAAAATAACGAGGATGACTAAATCTAGTCGCTTGCACTCAAGTGTAACTTAGACGCACAATATGCAATAATAAAATCTGCTAAAAAATGAGCACAATCAGAATTTATGGCAAGATATACTTGCCTGTGGTTTGAGAAAGGCAATACAACAATCACAAGCGGCAGTACCAAAAACTCATAATTCACAGTTGACTTTGGACGCTGAAACAAATATCTAAAATATTTTCGGTGTAAAATATATCTCTCGAAAATGCCTGTCCGAAAGTCAAATTCCAGAACAGGGGCAAAATCGTAATTTTGGGTCAAAACGATGTCAACCGTTGGACACACTTTGCACCAAAATGTGTGCCAGTATCTACGGTCTCTAAAGTCGTCAAACTACATGTCTACGAATCCAGTTTAAGGATATGACCCCAATGGTATGTCCAATTTTGGATTCCGATGAGCAGTGCACAAAATCGCCCGTTGGATCGGGTTGCGGGCCAGCCAATTTTGGTATCTTGATCAACCTTCTTAGAATCTGACCAAACTTGGCATATAGGACCAAGATTTTGATTTGGTTCTGCTGGCTTAAGTTTCGTGTCGATCCGACGAACGTGCACGAAGTTATGGTCATGTTTGTAAAACGTTGATACGGGGGTATCTCGACGGATACGTATTGATTTCTTCGCACACATGGAACAAAATTGAGTTCCGTCAGTTTCCACACGTCGACAACATCCATACGCGCCTTTCGATGCATATAGTGTGTGACCATGTCGTCTAGTTTATCGGGGCACACGCCGTATCGGGTAAAATTTCTAAGTTTTTAATGTTTATAAAATAGTTTTTCGCCTAACTTTAATGCCAGTTATAATCCTGCATAGCAATCAATATGTAAAACTTGTTTGCCATTGATTGTAAAAGAACAGAACAATTATCGGAGAACTGAACTTAGACTCACAATACAAACTCGCTTGTACAAAGAAAGCCTAGGGACGAAAACCTAGGTACAGCAATCTAAGTACAATTGTTTATTTTAGATTCTGGTGGATGAAGATAGAGGCTCGGGAAAGCGATGGCAGCTCTGTCTTACTCGTTAGATGATCGGGTACAGCCTTGGCTCTGGAGAAGAAGTACTTGGCGTTGACGAAGAAATGCTCTCTTTATTCTCTCTGGATCTGAGCCGGGGGTCTCTCTCCCTCTATGTGTGTCTGTCCGTCTCTGCGTGTCTGTTCCTCTCTTTGCAAGGGAATGGCACCTTGCTATTTATAAGAGTGGGGGGCATCATTAGGGTTTTGTAATGATTGCCTATCCAAAAGTTGGCGGCCTGAGAGTTAGTTAATCTGGGCCGTCTATCTTGCATATGATAGATTTAAGCAATTAAGGTGATTGTATTAAATCTTTGTGGACAATAAATGCTAATTGCCATGAATATTCGCGACTTGTAATGTCCTGCCACGTATCTAATTCGCTCGATTTGATTTGATCTGGGCGTTTATTGCAACAAATCTGATTAAGATTTGTTAACACCCATAATCCCAGGAAGATAAGACTGCCACGTGTCTCAGTCATCTTGGCAGAGCCGCAGATGAGTGGGCCGCATGAGGCTAAATGGCCGCATGAAGATGAGCAGCCGCATGGGGATGAACAGCCGCATGAAGATTGGCAGCCGCATGGGAGTGGCGGCCGCATGCTGATGGGCGGCCGCATAAGGGATGCAGCCCCATGCTGATGGTCGGCCGCATAAAGGATGCAGCCGCATGCTGTTGGGTGGCCGCATAAATGTAGCAGCCGTATGCCTCGGGATTAGATGGATTCTGCCAGCTATGAGAAGATTTTCTCGTCTTCCCTAGGGACGCGCCATTATGTCAGTCATTATTGCCCATTTTTGTTAGAGCTGTCATTTTGTAAGAGTTGTCAATCGTCAGGGCATTAAATACCGCAAAAGTCAAAGGGAAGAAGCTGTTGAAGGCCACGTGGCTCCTCTCTAGGCTGCATGGAATTATTCGAGCCGCATAGACTCTTAAACCGCATGGATCTCTGAGCCGCATTGGCTCTTTGAACCGCATGGAGATCCTTGGCCGCATGAACCTTTCTTTATTCTTTTCCATACTTCTACAAGAAATGCTCTCTTTATTCTCTCTGGATCTGAGCCGGGGGTCTCTCTCTCTATGTGTGTCTGTCCGTCTCTGCGTGTCTGTTCCTATCTTTGCAAGGGAATGGCACCTTGCTATTTATAAGAGTGGGGGGCATCATTAGGATTTTGCAATGATTGCCTATCCAAAAGTCGGCTTCCTGAGAGTTAGTTAATCTGGGCCGTCCATTTTGTATATGATAGATTTAAGCAATTACGGTGATTGCATTAAATCTTTGTGGACAATAAATGCTGATTGCTATGAATATTCGCGACTTGTAATGTCCTGTCACATATCTAATTCGCTCGATTTGATTTAATCTGGGCATTTATTGCAACAAATCTGATTACGATTTGTTAACACCCATAATCCCAGAAAGATAAGACTGCCATGTGTCTCAGTCATCTTGGCAGAGCCGCAGATGAGTGGGCCGCATGAGGCTAAATGGCCGCATGAAGATGAGCAGCCGCATGGGGATGAACAACCACACGAAGATGGACAGCCACATGGCAGTGGGCGGCCGCATGCTGATGGGCGACCGCATAAGGTATGCAGCCGCATGCTGATGGTCGGCCGCATAAAGGATGTAGCTGTATGCTGATGGACGGCCGCATAAATGTAGCAGCCGCATGCCTCGGGATTAGATGGATTCTGCCAGCTGTGAGAAGATTTTCTCCTCTTCCCTAGGGACGCACCATTACGTCTGTCATTATTGCCCCTTTTTGTCAGAGCTGTCATTTTGTCAGAGTTGTCAGCCGTCAGGGCATTAAATGCAGCAAAAGACAAAGGGAAGAAGCTGTTGAAGGCCACGTGGCTCCTCTTCGGGCCGCATGGAATTATTCGAGCCGCATAGACTATTGAACCACATGGATCCCTGAGCCGCATGGGCTCTATGAACCGCATGGAGATCCTTAGCCGCATGAACCTTTCTTTATTCTTTTCCATGCTTCTACAAGACCCCCTTCAAAGTTTTCAATTTACAAAATTGAAATACTTTGAATAAGAAGCATGGCTATGTATAGACTCCTCTGGCCGCATAAGATGTTCTGGCCGCATGGGTGTCTCAGCCGCATTGCCCCCCTCAGCCGCATGGCCATCTGAACCACATGGGCTCCTTACCATGTCTTCATGTCATGTGTGCAAATCTTTTGTATCGATTGATTTTGATTTGCTGTCAGATTCAAGGCCACTTTTTGGGGCAGGATCCCAAGAGTTTAGCCTTAAATAATCAGATCGCCTTGATAACCAAAAAGTCGGTTATCCCGCACATGAATCGATGCATCGGTTCTTTGGGGTTCTGCTTATAAATAGTAGGGTGTTTGAAAAGAAGACTTTCTTTTACTCTCTGTTGTTGCCCTAGCTCTCTTGTCTTCGTCCTCCTTCTCTGATCATAGTAATGGCTCCCAAGAAGACTGTCGCGGCGAAGAAGGCAGCGTCTTCATCGACGACGAAGGGTAAGAAAGCTGCTTCTGTGGCGACGAGTGTGGCAGCTCCTCCGCCAGCTGACGTGCCCGTAGTTCACCCCGACGTCCACCCCGCTATTGATGGTAAGGACCTTTACGTGAGTTTGGAACCCTAACTGTCATGGCTACGTCGCATATTTTATGTACGAGCCTTTATCTTCACGTGTGCCGCATGTACCTCTCATGGTCAAGCCGCGAGCCATATGAGAATCGTTGCTGTGGTCGTATACGCGCTTCGTCAACGAAGCCACATAGGCTGCGCTGAGCCGCATAGACTCGTACGAATTTGTTTGTCACGTGAACGGCATGAGCTTATCTGAACTCTGAGAGCTATATGAGAGCAATGCCACATGAACCTTCGCTGAACGGAGCCGCATAAATGTTTTTCTGAGTTGAGCCGCATGGAGCTCCATTAAGTTGGAGCCGCATAAGCTCAAAAACACTCATCGGTTCTCTTTGTCCATCTTTTTGACTTATTTTCTTTTATCTTCTTTTTTAGTGAATTTCCCAGTTAATGTTGCGGGGGAACCTCTAGTGGGTCGTGTTCAGGCCGCTATGGGCTATAGGTATGACCAGATAGTTCGGTATGTGGCGGACCACCTCCCTAGTGACGAGCCTTTGACGAGGAAAAATGCCCTCAAGAACCAACCTTTCCACTTCCTATGTGCCATGATTAATTCAGAAAAGTTGGAAGGGGAATACCTGAAACCTGCATTCTTCTTTGGAGACGCTTTGACTGTGAAGAACAGTCAAGTTCTGGATATATTGGAGAAGTGGAGCTTCATCTCTAACGGGATTGCGATTTCGTATCCCTCAAATGTAGCGTCACTTCCCATTATCTTGGTTCAATATGATCCCGCTAGACAGGAAGATGGAAGAGTCTTTGACTCCTACCCGGAATGGGATGTTTGTGGGCGACATCCATTACAACAACAGTATGAAGTCAGTATGTGCAGGCAAGGTGCATGCCAGCCGTTATGTAATGGGATTGGCCCAGGGTGCTTTCTTGAATGTGCCGGGCCCCAATTTCACGTTTTCTTTAGTCGATACTTTCCTGAACCAAATTGCTCGGAAAGGCTCCTATCCAATCGGCCGGTTGGCACTCCCAAGTTAGATACACCCCATCCCCTCATGGATCAATCTGTCTATGTGGATCTCGTGAAAGTATGAGACTTTTTTGCGTGAGATTTGTCTTTATCACGCTATTCGGGGCACCAGCCACGGCTTACCTGTAAACAAGAAGTTATTTATGGCTTTGCTGGAGATGTACAACTACCGTACGGGAACCTTCCATACCCTTGTAGGAAAATGGGGCTGGCACTCCATGAGATGCATGCGATTTCCAAACTTTCTTGGGGGATGAAGCTTTTGAAGCATACACTCCTATGAATGAGGAGATCGAAGAGCTGGAAGAATGATATTCGGGATTCGTGGCTACTTATCAGGAAATATTGTGCCATTATAGTACATGCCAGCAGATTGTAGCTCCCAGTTTTCCAAATGAGGATAATTTTGAAATTTTGTGTTTATAATTATTTTAATAATAATATTTAATTCATGATATGATTTTTGGTGATTTTAAATTATTTTAAAATTATTTAAATCAATGACTTATGGTTTTGACGTTTTGCTAGTGAAATCCTAGAGACTGTTTGACCTAGAGCCTAACCATGTGATTATGATACTTTAATGTCATTTCTGGCCTAAGGATATTTTTGCATTTGACCTCTTTGAATTATTTTGATATTATTTTATTATTTATGATATTGTTTTGGGATTATTTTAGTCGGGTTCGAATTTCATCTCAATCCGACTTGTAACGGGGATCCGGGGTAACTTAGACTCTAGTTGGACCCATGCATTAGTTAGCCATGGCCCACATTTTAATTAGTCATGTTAGAAAGATTAGTCATAATACTAATTATTAGGTTAACCGTTTAGAGTTTTTATTTTGACCATTTTACCCCCAAACCCTAACCAAAATTGTTTTAAACACTTGTAACTAAGGGAGGGGCAAACTTGTAATATTCAATGAGTGGGGGAGGGGGGATAACCATTGTGGCCGGCCCTAATAGGACTCCCATCTCATTTCCTGTCACGACCCGCACCCTAGAGTAAGGGCACGAGATGTGAATACGTCCAGCCTACGCCGCAGTGTCGGCGGTAGAACGCTGTCCTAGGTCACAATATCTAGCAATGTATATATCTAAATAGTTTATACTTCCCGAATGGGGGTGACATAGCAATAGAAACTCAATCACAACTAAGGAAGATATAGCACGATATGAATAAAACTCAAGGAAATGAAATAGATAAAACAGTATTCTAAGATAATCCCAGCAGTACAAGGTCTCAGATAAAAGAATATATACAAACTGATCTCCAAATAAGAGTCTAACTAGAACATGTCTCAAGACTACAAATGAAAACAAGCTAGCTAATCTAGTCTAGGCAGTCGGGGGAAAGTCCTCAGCTACTGCTGGATCCTCCTGAGGGTCCAGCTCACAGGTGTCATCTAAGGCTGCCCCGTAGTAGGTGTCCAGGCAAGCCTCCTCCTCGTCCTCTGTAATATTTTTAACAGGTCCAGTCAGGACAGGAGCGAGTACAGTACATCTCAACAGATCATAGCAGGTTAGAAAATAAAAACATGTAGTAAAGTAAGATACAAGTATTGAAGGAAGTGCAGTATGTAAAAAGAGAGAGAACTGTAATAGAAAAATCTACTATAAATAGAGAACTAACAGTGGCTAGTGATGTAGAGTACAGGATAGCACATGTGAACGGGACAGATTTGTACTTGATCTACACTAAAGAGTTGTACATGATCTACACTACTATGAAATTGTTCACATGACTACTAGCACTCCCCCGTTTCCCCAATCAATACACAAGGATCTAAACAGGTTATGTTATTGTACATGATATCACATGGGGCCCATATAGGGTGCACATGATAGTATACATGAAGGCTCTGTGAACATGAGAGTACAAGATTCACAAAAGTGTACATGTATGGTGAAAGCACAGGAGTACATGATGAAAGTGAAACGCACATGACACAATGTTCCCGATGCTCCCGAGGGGGATAACATCGCATGTAGAGATCCATATAGTACCAATCCGTATGACCAACGTGACAGTACAAGTAAAGTAATCTACTGCAGGAAGTAATTCTAAGCAGGATATGAAATGATCAGAGAATGTACTCGCTTGTAACTGAGTGTCCGGTATGAAACGTACTGTCCAAGGAGTGGTGTCTGGCTCCTAAACAGAACAGCACAAGTCACAACAAGTCCAGAATAGTAAAATGGAGTCCTACTATGCATTCTACATGATTCTAAGTCAATCTAGACCAAAGTCAACTCTTGGTCAACTCTGGTCAACCCTAGAAGTCAAACTAGGTCAACTATGGTCAAACTAGGTCTAACAAGACTAGGTTAGCCTAAACTAGATTTAGCAATCTTGCTAAACCCTAACAAGCCTATAATAGTCTATCAAGACTTATACCCAACCATGCTAGCTTATAATAAGTATTTACATACCACAAGACGAACATAAGCTATTTACATTCAAACTTAACATATATATATACACATATTGTGATACCATTACACTATACATTATATAGATATATATATACATTACACTCACATACTCATATTATGTATACATATCCCAATACATATCTCTAAATTATAATACACATACATTATAAGATATAGGATACATATATGCATCTCCTATATATGTGTATAGAGAGGTAGAGGGTGAAGAGAGTGACAATGTGTGTGTGTGTAGAGAGTGTAGCTGTGTGAACAGGAAATTGACAAGTGTAAGGTGTATGTGATACAACATGGCAGGAAAAGAGGAAAGCTAGGAATACAAGTGTGTGACATGGCTCACAGGAAAACAGTGTATACTATTTTCAGGCAATACAACATAATGAGAAAAATGTGTGGTGTGCTAACAAGTGTAACTAGGTGTCAATGAATGTGTATGTGTCATAGACTAACTTGTGTGCAGGACAGTGTAATATGACAGTGTAAACTGGACTAACCAACAGTGTATATAGTCTAAATGTGTGCAGGAAAGATAAGTGTGCAGGCAGTACAACATAAGAGGAATGTGTGTGTCATGGGTTAACAGGGAAATATAGGTGACAGTGAACATATGAAGAGTGGTGTGTGTGTGTACAATGATGAACTTGTGTGTGTCACATAGGGCTGTACAAAGTGTGTAAAATGCTAGTGTGTGTCAAGGCAGGGTAATGTGACAGATTAAGGAGGAGTGTGTGTCAATGCTATAATGTGATAGTGTATAGGGAAAAGCAACAACGTACAACACACAGAAAAATGGAAAGGAATTTGAATTCATGCTCCCACCCTCAATCTGAATCTCAGTTCCAGAGTCACACTTAACATAAAACCCAAAACTGAACCACAGTTCCAGTCTACCCATTCTATTCAAATGTCAGCAAAAAGGAACACCAAAGAGCCCAAAACAGTTTGAAAAACCTTAACAGTAAACTAGAATATCAGTTTATGACATACATGAACATCTACCTATTTGACAGTCCACACACATCAAATCACTCTAGAAATTTAATCACAGATAAGTAGCATGTAGGAGAACACATTTGAACTTTAAAACCATGAATTAAACAATAATTTGCAGGTTAATTTACTCAAGCAAAACGAAATATTAAAAACTGGAACACACAGACTGATACATGTTTCAGAAAAATGGAAGAATGGCAAAATGCTAATGAACTTGATTTAAATCCTAATTACAGAGGTTGGTAATTAATATATATATCACATATGTGTCCCACAATGCAATGGTGTCCACCCAAGTGGACACGACGTGTCCAGAACAAGGAAAACTCAAAACAGACACAACAGTGCACACGTGTACTCGTGCCGTGTGCATGACACAGGACACTACTGTGTCTCGTGCTCGTGTCAGGAGGTACACCTAGTGTCCAGCTAAGTGTCCAAGCACCTGTACTGAGTCCTAGGGTGTCGTGTCCCTAGCAATAGGGCCGTATCAGTGGGGGAAAATCCCAGTGCACAGCCTAGGCAAATCCCCGTGCGAGGCCTCGTGCGTGTCCGACACGAAACTATTGGACTCGAGACTGAAAGGGGGGACTGTCAGTCGTTGCCCCTTGGTCTATGCCAAGTGGCATGAGTCCAAACTTCGTGTCCAACGAGCACTCGTACTCGAGTAGCAGGGAATCCCTGTAGCTGCGCGCGGCCGTGTGCACGCGCGTGTCCACACAAGCAAACTGACACAGAACGACACGGAAACAAGGACACAAGGACAGGAAACCAAAGGCTAGATCTAGAACCTATTTCCTATTAAAAAAGAATTGGTTAACATGATCGACCTGCCCTCTGTGGCATATGGTCGAACACCTAACACCCATGGCTGATACGTGTCCAGAACGGACACGAAACCACTGACACAGGACACTAACCTTATCCAGGCATTAGGGTGGCTTTTAGGGCTTCCTATTGGTGAAGACTACATGAAGTTTCATGGAAATTTGGAGAAGTTACCTCTATGTGAACTTCCAATGGAAGAGGGCTCTTTCTAGCTCTTTGCTTGATGTCCAAATCACTTCCAATCAATATCAAACTGAACCAAAACACCCACAACAGCAAGAATAACAGTATTAGGAACTATTGTAACTGATTTGGGGATTTTAGGACCTATTATGGAATTAAAATGAATTAATAAAGACAAGAACTCACCTCCTTGAAAATAGGGCTCTTCCTAAGAAAGAGGCAACCCTAGTTTTGAGAGGGATTATATATGGTAGGAATCCCTAGGCATTAGGGTGGCCGGCCACTTGGGGATTGGGTTGGGGTTTGTCAAGCTATTGGGCCTTGGGCCAACTACAAAGCTAAAAGTAGATTAGATTTAAACAAGGTTCTAAAACCACAAGTCATGACTTATGACTTCTATTCCTATTTGCTAAAATGGCTTAAGCCAAGTGCTAGGCTAGGTTAGACTAGAGTCTCTTGACCTAACCATGGCCCACTAACTAGGGTTAGTTTCTAGGTAGGTCTACAAAGTCAACACTAGCCAAAAGTCAACCTAGTCAAACAATTCCAAATAAATTCCTCAAATTCCCATAAATTCTAATTAATTCCAATAAATTTAAAAATACCCCAAAATGACAAAAATACCCTCACACTAGAAATATGGTAGTGACAAATCTACCCTCCTTAAAAGAATTTCGTCCTCGAAATTGAAAGGCGAAATGCAACTGATGAGAATGATAGAAAGTATACCTCAAGATCCAAAAAGATAAGGGTACCGCTCGCGCATCTCATCCTCCCGCTCCCAGGTAGACTCTTCTGGAGAATGATGCCTCCATGCGACGCGTACCAACGGTATCACCTGGTTCCTCAGAACCTTCTCTCGTCGATCCAGAATCTCCACAGGCTGCTCTGGATAGCTGAGAGAAGGACCCACCTCAATCTCCGAATGATCGAGCACATGGCTAGGGTCAGCCACGTACCGTCTCAACTGTGATACATAAAATACGTTGTGGACCCCCACAAGTGCAGGCGACGAGTCTAGCCTATAAGCCACGTCACCGACTCTCCCGCTGATAACGAAAGGGCCGATGAAGCGCGGGCTAAGCTTTCCGTCTCCACCAAAACGTATCGTACAACGAGTCGGAGATATCCTCAAGAAAACTTGGTCTCCGACCTAATCACAAGAAAGGTCTCAATTAATTATAATAAATAAACATGATCAAAAATCACAAACAACAACCTAAATCTAATCCTACTCTAATCTGTACCTCAAACTCCAAGGGCCTCCGGTGGGTATCGGCCCAGTGCCGATGTCTGTCCTGCGCCACGCGAAGTCTGTCCCTGATGAGCTTCACCTTCTCAGCCGCATCTGCAATCATCTCTGGCCCCAGCAAAGCCCGCTCACCAACATCATCCCAGGTTAAGGGTGTACGGCACCTACGCCCGTACAGAGCCTCGAAAGGTGACATCTCGATGCTGGCATGGAAACTATTGTTATAGGCAAACTCCACCAAATGAAGATGATCCTCCCAGGAACCTCCAAAGTCCAGGACGCACGTCCGCAGCATATCCTCAAGGGTCTGAATAGTCCGCTCTGACTGTCCGTCCGTCTGGGGGTGGTATGCAGTACTAAACTTGAGCTGAGTGCCCAAGCTGGTCTGCAGACTCCTCCAGAAATAGGAAGTAAAACGGCTATCCCGATCTGAGATGATGCTGATCGAAACTCCGTGGATCCTGACTATCTGCCGCATATACATCTCCGCCAGCCTCTCTGTAGACGTACCCGCCTTGAATGGCAAGAAGTGGGCCGATTTGGTCAACCTGTCCACGATAACCCAAATCGCGTCTTTCCCTCCTGGAGTACGCGGCAATCCTGATACGAAGTCCATCGTGATATGCTCCCATTTCCACTCGGGAATGGGCAGCGGCTGCAACAATCCACCGGGCCTCTGTCTCTCTGCCTTGACCTGCTGACAGACCAAGCACCTAGCTACGAACTGGGACACCTTCCGCTTCATTCCTGACCACCATACATGCTCCCTCAGATCTCGGTACATCTTGTTGGCACCCGAGTGTATAGAGTACTGAGATCTGTGGGCCTCCTGCATAATCTGCTCTCTGAGCTCCCCACTAGGCACACATAACCTGGCACCGTACCTCAGGGCACCATCCTCTGCAAGTGAGAACTCAGGATCCCCTACTCCAATACTGATCTGCTCTCTGATACTCTGAAAAGCCACATCCTGAAACTGAGCCGCCTTGATCCTGTCCATCAAATATGACTGAATATGCATCCCCCATAGCTGCATCTGTACTCCCGGTACGATCACCTCAATCCCAAGGCTCTCCAAGTCGGCAAGCAAATACCGATCCATGGTCAAACACATGGCTGTCGGATACGTACTCAAGGCATCGGCAACCACGTTGGCCTTCCCTGGATGATACTGCAGTACAATGTCGAAGTCCTTCATCAACTCCAACCATCTGCGCTGTCTCATGTTCAACTCTTTCTGAGTGAACACATACTTTAGGCTCTTGTGATCTGTGAAGATCTCCACCCGCTAACCATACAGATAATGCTTCCACAGCTTCAAAGCAAAAATTACTGCTAACAGCTCCAGGTCATGGGTAGGGTAGTTCTTCTCGTGGGGACGTAACTGCCTAGAAGCATAGGCAATCACCTTCCCGTGCTGCTGCAACACACAACCCACCCCCTTCCCTGAAGCATCACTATAAATAGTGAATCCACCTGATCCTGAAGGCAACGTCAGAATTGGAGCTGTCGTCAGCCGCTTCTTCAACTCATCAAAAGCTGCCTGACACTCCTCTGACCAAACATACTCAGTATCCTTCCGGGTCAACCGTGTCAACGGCTCTGCGATCCGGGAGAAATCCTGTACGAATCTCCGATATTACCCTGCCAGCCCCAGGAAGCTCCTGATCTCTGCAACTGAATTCGGCGTTGTCCATGCCTCAACTGCCACAATCTTCTTGGGGTCAACTGAGATACCATCTCCAGTCACCACATGCCCCAAGAAGTCCACCCGGTCCAAGAAAAACTCACACTTGGAGAGTTTTCCATAAAGCTGCTCCTTCCTGAGAATCTCCAGTACTATCCGCAGATGCTCCTCGTGCTCCTCCTCAGTCTTGGAATATATCAAGATATCATCAATAAACACTACTACAAACTGATCCAGATACTGATGGAACAGCTTGTTCATAAGGTTCATAAACACAGCTGGTACATTGGTTAGCCCAAACGGCATAACCAAAAACTCGAACTGCCCATACCGCGTCCTAAAAGCGGTCTTAGGAATATCCTCCCCCTTCACCTTCACCTGGTGATATCCCGACCTCAGATCAATCTTGGAGAATACCCAAGCTCCGCTCAACTGGTCAAATAGATCGTCGATCCGCGGCAGTGGGTATTTGTTCTTGATCGTGAGGTTGTTGAGTGCCCTATAGTCAATACACATGCGTACTAACCCATCCTTCTTCGGCATGAACAACACTGGTGCACCCCATGGCGACGAACTCGAGCGGATGAAGCCCTTGTCCTGTAGCTCATCCACTTGCTTCTTCAGCTCCACCAGCTCGCTGTTGTTCACCCGATAGACATGCTGAGAGATGGGTTCCGCTTCTGGAACCAAGTCTATCGAGAACTCAATATCCTCGTCTGGTGGCAGTCCCGGCAACTCCTCCAGGAAAACATCCATGTACTCTGCTATCAAGGGGTGTAGAATCGTCTGCTCCTCGACCAAGACTCCACAGAAGACTCCGCTGCTCTGCTCTGCCTGACGTCTGGAGTACTCGAACTCTGGCTCCCCTGGCGCTCTGAACAGAACTCTACCCCCTCTGTAATCGATGCTGGCGTGGTGCCTGCTCAACCAATCCATGCCTAGTACTATATCGTAGTTCGGCAATGGCATTACGAGCAGGCTCACCTCCAACTTACGGCCTCCCAAAACTACTCTTCGACCCTTACAAACATCACTCACGAGGATAATACCACCCCCGGTCGTGATCTTATAAGTCCTAGGTAACGATTCAGCTATGATACCGTGTCTAATCGCAAAAGATACTGAAATGAAGCTATACGAAGCACCGAAATCAAATAATGCAAATGCTGGACTGGAGTCGAGAAGAATCGAACCTGCAATCAGCTCTCCGATGACCTCCGCATCCTCTGCTGCCATGGCGAAAGCTCGCCCCTGCTGGCCTCCCCTGGCCTGCTGCTGGTGCTGGACGAACCTCTGCTGCTGAGTCGGCAGGGCTGGTCCCCGCTGCTGGCCTGCTGCTGCTCTGGCTCCTCCTCCCTGGGCTGCTCGTCCCCCAGACCTAGCACAATCCCTCAGCTGGTGATCTACCGCTCCGCAAAGAAGGCACCTCCCGAGCCTCTTTCTGCACTCGTTGAAGACATGCCCAGGCTTCTTGCAGAAGGTGCAACTGACTGTCTGGTGCCTGGTGCCTGATGCTGAAACTGCTGCTGAGCCGGCCTCTGCTGAATCGACTGCGGCTGAAACTGCCTGGGCTGCTGGTGCTAAAAATGAGGCCTCTTGGCATGGCCTCCGCTGGTGCTACTGCCCCCAGCTGGGTCTCTCCCTCTCTTGAGCCTAAGCTCAAGATCATCCTCTGCTAGCAGGGCTCCCGTCAAGATCTTCTCAAATGTAGCATCTATGTTTCCCTTGGTCAGGGACTTGACCTCCTTGACCAGACCCTTCCGGAACCTCTGGGCCTTCGCCGTCTCGCTCAGACCCTCAACAAACCTGCGGAGACGGCCAAACCCTCCCGCATACTCCTCAACTGAGAGGCTCCCCTAGACCAAGCTCTCAAACTGTGTCTCCAAGGCTCTGACTGCTGAATCTGGAAAGAACTTCTTCTTGAAGAAGCCCCTGAACTGCTCCCAAGTCTGCCCTGGTACCCCCACCCTGGGTTCCGACTGATACCAGGTGTGAGCAAGATCTCGCATCCGGCTAGCTGCTGCCTCGATCTGAAGGTCTGCCGGAATCCTGGCCAAGCGGAAGATCTCCTCCATATGCTCGATCCACTCGTCGGCATATAGGATCCCCTCTGTCCCCATGAAGTCTCTGGGGCTCATCTTCTGAAACTGCTCGATCCCTGGTGTCCTCTGCTGCTGTACCACCGGTCGAGCTGCGGCTGTCGTGACGGCCAACTCCATGCCTCTGTCCTGCCGAGCCTGCTGTCGGTCCATGAACTGCTGGAAGTATGCAAACATCTGAGCTGCATCCACATGTCCTGGAGGCGGTGGTGGCTGGAAAGGATCCTCTGGATAGACCGGGTCCTGCCTCCCAGTCGGTGGATGCATACCCCCTGCTGCGGCTGCCAAGGTCTCAACACGAGCTGAGGTGACAAGAGCTGCAGTCCCCTGGCCTCGCCGTGCTGGCTGAGAGGTAGCAGTCCCCTCTAAAGCATCCTCATGGACGGCACGCTGCGATCGAGTCTCTACCATCCTGAAGATAGACAAACAAGAGTATCAATTTCTGAGAAAGAAGCGATATAACAAAGGCGGACAATTATAATTCAAAGGATCAGCAGACAAAAGGATTTAGATGGCCATAAAAGAAATTTTCCTAAGGTGATTGAGTATCTTAAAATTTATATCCTATATCCTATATCCTATAGCAGGCTGCAGTGATACTCTAGTTCGAGCACCACTACACTTCTAGTCTCGACCTGCATGGGCCACCACTAAAAATGTGTCACGACCCGCACCCTAGAGTAAGGGCATGAGACGTGAATACGTCCAGCCTACGCTGCAGTGTCGGCGGTAGAACGCTGTCCTATGTCACAACATCTAGCAATATATATATCTAAACAGTTTATACTCCCCGAATGGAGGTGACATAGCAATAGAAACTCAATCACAACTAAGGAAGATATAGCACGATATGAATAGAACTCAAGAAAATAAAATAGATAAAACATTATCTAAGATAATCCCAGCAGTACAAGGACTCAGATAAAAGAATATATACAAACTGATCTCCAAATAAGAGTCTAACTAGAACATGTCTCAAGACTACAAATGAAAACAAGCTAGCTAATCTAGTCTAGGCAGTCGGGGGAAAGTCCTCAGCTACTGCTGGATCCTACTGAGGGTCCAGCTCACAGGTGTCATCTAAGGCTGTCCCGTAGTAGGTGTCCAGGCAAGCCTCCTCCTCGTCCTCTGTAATATTTTCAACAGGTCCAGTCAGGACAGGAGCGAGTACAGTACATCTCAACAGATCATAGTAGGTTAGAAAATAAAAACATGCAGTAAAGTAAGATACAAGTACTGAAGGAAGTGCAGTATGTAAAAAGAGAGAGAACTGTAATAGAAATATCTACTATAAATAGAGAACTAACAGCGGCTAGTGATGTAGAGTACAGGATAGCACATCTGAACGGGACAGATTTGTACATGATCTACACTAAAGAGTTGTACATGATCTACACTACTATGAAATTGTTCACATGACTACTAGCACTCCCCATTTTCCCCAATCAATACACAAGGATCTAAACAGGTTATGTCATTGTACATGATATCACATGGGGCCCATATAGGGTGCACATGATAGTATACATGAAGGCTATGTGAACATGAGAGTACAAGATTCACAAGAGTGTACATATATGGTGAAAGCACAGGAGTACATGATGAAAGTGAAACGCACATGACACAATGTACTCGATGCTCCCGAGGGGGATAACATCGCATGTAGAGATCCATATAGTACCAATCCATGTGACCAACGTGACAGTACAAGTAAAGTAATCTACTGCAGGAAATAATTCTAAGCAGGATATGAAATGATCAGAGAATGTACTCGCCTGTAACTGAGTGTCCGGTATGAAACGTACTGTCCAAGGAGTGGTGTCTGGCTCCTAAACAGAACAACACAAGTCACAACAAGTCCAGAATAGTGAAATGGAGTCCTACTATGCATTCTACATGATTCTAAGTCAATCTAGACCAAAGTCAACTCTTGGTCAACTCTGGTCAACCCTAGAAGTCAAACTAGGTCAACTATGGTCAAACTAGGTCTAACAAGACTAGGTTAGCCTAAAATAGGTTTAGCAATCTTGCTAAACCCTAACAAGCCTATAATAGTCTATCAAGACTTATACCCAACCATGCTAGCCTATAATAAGTATTTACATACCACAAGACCAACACAAGCTATTTACATTCAAACTTAACATATATATATACACATATTGTGATACCATTACACTATACATTATATAGATATATATATATATACATTACACTCACATACTCATATTATATATACATATCCCAATACATATCTCTAAATTATAATACACATACATTATAATATATAGGATACATATATGCATCTCCTATATATGTGTATAGAGAGGTAGAGGGTGAAGAGAGTGACAATGTGTGTGTGTGTAGAGAGTGTAGCTGTGTGAACAGAAAATTGACAAGTGTAAGGTGTATGTGATACAACATGGCAGGAAAAGAGGAAAGCTAGGAATACAAGTGTGTGACATGGCTCACAGAAAAACAGTGTATACTGTTTTCAGGCAATACAACATAATGAGAAAAATGTGTGGTGTGCTAACAAGTGTAACTAGGTGTCAATGAATGTGTATGTGTCATATACTAACTTGTGTGCAGGACAGTGTAATGTGACAGTGTAAACTGGACTAACCAACAGTGTTTATAGTCTAAATGTGTGCAGGAAAGATAAGTGTGCAGGCAGTACAACATAAGAGGAATGTGTGTGTCATGGGTTAACAGGGAAATATAGGTGACAATGAACATATGAAGAGTGGTGTGTGTGTGTACAATGATGAACTTGTGTGTGTCACATGGGGCTGTACAAAGTGTGTGAAATGCTAGTGTATGTCAAGGCAGGATAATGTGACAGATTAAGGAGGAGTGTGTGTCAATGCTATAATGTGATAGTGTATAGGGAAAAGCAACAGCATACAACATACAGGAAAATAGAAAGGAATTTGAATTCATGCTCCCACCCTCAATCTGAATCTCAGTTCCAGAGTCACACTTAACATAAAACCAAAAACTGAACCACAGTTCCAGTCTACCCATTCTATCCAAATATCAGCAAAAAGGAACACCAAAGAGCCCAAAACAGTTTGAAAAACCTTAACAGTAAACTAGAATATCAGTTTATGACATACATGAACATCTACCTATTTGACAGTCCGCACACATCAAATCACTCTAGAAATTTAATCACAGATAGGTAGCATGTAGGAGAACACATTTGAACTTTAAAAACATGAATTAAACAATAATTTGCAGGTTAATTTACTCAACCAAAACGAAATATTAAAAACTTGAACACACAGACTGATACATGTTATAGAAAAATGGAAGAATGGCAAAATGCTAATAAACTTGATTTAAATCCTAATTACAGAGGTTGGTAATTAATATATATCATATATGTATCCCACAATGCAATGGTGTCCACCCAAGTGGACACGACGTGTCCAGAACAAGGAAAACTCAAAACAGACACAACAGTGCACTGTTCAGTGCACTGTCTCGTGCACACGTGCACTCGTGTCATGTGCACGACACAGGACACTACTGTGTCTTGTGCTCGTGTCAGGAGGTACACCTAGTGTCCAGCTAAGTGTCCAAGCACCTATACTGAGTCCTAGGGTGTCGTGTCCCTAGCAATAGGGCCGTATCAGTGGAGGAAAATCCCAGGGCACAGCCTAGGCAAATCCCCGTACGAGGCCTCGTGCGTGTCCGACACGAAACTATTGGACTCGAGACAGAAAGGGGGGACTGTCAGTCGTTGCCCCTTGGTCTATGCCAAGTGGCACGAGTCCAAACTTCGTGTCCAACGAGCACTCGTACTCGAGTAGCAGGGAATCCCTGTGGCTGCGCGCGGCCGTGTGCACGCGCGTGTCCACACAAGCAAACTGACACAGAACGACACGGAAACTAGGACACAAGGACAGGAAACCAAAGGCTAGATCTAGAACCTATTTCCTATTCAAAAAGAATGGGTTAACATGATCGACCTGTCCTCTGTGGCATATGGTCGAACACCTAACACCCATGGCTGATACGTGTCCAAAACGGACACGAAACCACTGACACAGGACACGAACCTTATCCAGGCATTAGGGTGGCTCTTAGGGCTTCCTATTGGTGAAGACTACATGAAGTTTCATGGAAATTTGGAGAAGTTACCTCTATGTGAACTTCCAATGGAAGAGGGCTCTTTCTAGCTCTTTGCTTGATGTCCAAATCACTTCCAATCAATATCAAACTGAACCAAAACACCCACAACAGCAAGAATAACAGTATTAGGAACTATTGCAACTAATTTGGGGATTTTAGGACCTATTATGGAATTAAAATGAATTAATGAAGACAAGAACTCACCTCCTTGAAAATAGGGCTCTTCCTAAGAAAGAGGCAACCCTAGTTTTGAGAGGGATTATATATGGTGGGAATCCCTAGGCATTAGGGTGGCCGGCCACTTGGGGATTGGGTTGGGGTTTGTCAAGCTATTGGGCCTTGGGCCAACTACAAAGCTAAAAGTATATTAGATTTAAACAAGGTTCTAAAACCACAAGTCATGACTTATGACTTCTATTCCTATTTGCTAAAATGGCTTAAGCCAAGTGCTAGGCTAGGTTAGACTAGAGTCTCTTGACCTAACCATGGCCCACTAACTAGGGTTAGTTTCTAGGTAGGTCTACAAAGTCAACACTAGCCAAAAGTCAACCTAGTCAAACAATTCCAAATAAATTCCTCAAATTCCCATAAATTCTAATTAATTCCAATAAATTTAAAAATACCCCAAAATGACAAAAATACCCTCACAATAGAAATGTGGTAGTGACATTTCCTTTCTTTGAGAAGTCTTCTTCCCCAAGTGCTCTCAAGCTCTCCCAAGGAAGAAGCCTTTCTCCTTGGATTTTCTCTCCTTTAGGTAATATTTCCTTCTCTTTTATTTCTCCATTTTGCATTTAGGAAAGTTTTAACCATAGGAGTGACCCCCATTGTTGTGTCCCTATTTTGTGTCCTCTTGTGTCCATTATGTGTCTTTTAGGAATTTCTATTGTATTATTGTTGTGTCTTGTGTTCATGGGAAAAACCCCCAAACTTGGACACACTTTATATTTAAAATATTGATTAAATGAATTAATTCATATTACATCTCAGATTTGAATATGTAGAGATGTGTTCTTGAGTACTTTATATTTCATTCATGTATCTCTTATAGTTGTGTTCATGTTACATATATAGATTTGCGTATATATATATATATATATATATATATATATATATATATATATATATATATATATATATATATATATATATATATATATATATTGTAATGAGAGTGTATCTATATTTATATATGTAATAAATGGTTCATGATAATTATATAATCAAGTTTGTGAGTGTGGTTCCTCATATTATTATTGTCATTATTGTTGTGGATAATTAGGATATATATTGTGTATTCTTTTGGCTCAAACTATCTAAATCCGTCATGATTTTTATCCACGTTTTAAATTTCAGCCCTAACTTAGAAATGTCATAACTTCTAGCTCAAAGCTCGGTTTAATCTCCAGTTTTTTTTAAAAGAAGTATATTAAAGTTAGCTTTCCAAAAACATGTATTAATAGGCCTAATTATTTCTGTAACTTTCTGGAGAATTATTTGAGTGTCAGCTGTACGAAAGACAAACGTGTTCTCGGTGTTTTCGCGATTCCGGGAGTTTCCGAAAACGAAAATGCGATCCGTTTGAAGTTTCGGAAAGCTAACACATAGATCTATAACATACTTTAATCCTAGATTTTAATTCATGCTGAGATGTTACAGTATTAATTATTAGTAGAAGTTACTATTCGACATATGCATTTTGTGCACCCTTGTGTGTAATATAATATTCTATTTGATTTTAACCCATGTTAATGTATATACCTTATGTAATTAAATAGAGAATGCAAGCATGAGTAAATGGTTAAATAAATGATGTATGAGGTGTAAGTATCCTATCTAATGTAAGCATGTATAAGTATGACTTGTAATGAATATGTAGGTTCCATAGTATGTAATGTATGCAATATACAAGTTAATGAGATATAATGTTCTATGTTAACACAAATCCTATATTACCTCATGTACCCCCTTACACTATGTTGACACTATCACACTTGACACTTTGTTCACTTACACTTTGACACTCTTTGATATGTATACACTATGTATGCCCATTTAACCCTCACTTGCCCCTTTGCCATGTTCACATACACACACGTAGCCTCTTAAATAAGTATTTATGAATATAGTTAACTTAGCTATATATGTATATTATATATATGTTAGCATATTGTGTTGTAATATATAAGTTTATATAACCATTTGAAATGCCATGATTATAGACCTAATGTTGAATACCAATATATGTATGTGTATATATGTGTAGACATATGTAGCTTAAAGTAATAGATTACCTAGTGTATATCCAATGTGAATTCTTGTCTATTTGAGTATTGAATAATTACATGCTATATAGAGTTGGGTGTATGTTGGCTTGTATAGCCTTGTATTGATGTGTGCTTGCTAGGATAGTCTTGGTTAGGCCTAGTAAAACTTGCTGGATTAGGACATGACCTAGTTTGACCTAGTTTGACTAGTACAGTTGACCAGAGTTGACCAAAGGTTGACTTTGGCCAAGTTTGACCTAGATTCATGTAGAATGCATTGTAGTGCTTTATATTACCCTTCTGGACATGTTGTGACTTGTGCTGTTCTAATTAGGAGCCAGACACCTCTCCTCGGACAGTATCTTTACCTTGGACATTCAGATATCAGGCAAGTATATTCTCTGATCATTTCATATCCTGCTTAGAATTATTTCCTGTATTAACTTACTTTACTTGTACTGTCACGTTGGTCACACGGATTGGTACTATATGGATCCCTTCTTGAGATGTTATCCTTAGGGAGCATCGGGTACTTTATGTTCTGTGCGTTTCACTTACATGGCATATCATTATGCTTCGATGGTTCTTCGATCACTTGTGACATATACTCTTATGATCACAGAGTCTTCCTGGAATCCTTATCCCATTTATGGGTCTACTATGTACCACCCTTCGGGGCTACCACCCTTCGGGGGCTTACTACCCTTCGGGGGCTACCACCCTTCGGGGGCTTACCACCCTTCGGGGGCTACCACCCTTCTGGGGCTATACATAGTATTATAACATAACCTGGTTGGATCCTTGTGTATTGATTGGGGGTACGGGGGAGTAGAAGTGGACATGTGAATAATACACCAGTAGTGTAGCATCAGAATCATTCCATAGTGTAGCATCAGAATCATCCCAGGCCATTTATTTGTCTATATTGTACTCAGAATCACTAGCCACTGTTAGTCTCTATTTATAGTAGATATTTCTATTACAGCTCTCTCTGTTTACAAACTGCACTTCTTTCAGTACCTGTATCTTACTTTACTGCATGATTATATTTTCTAACCTGCTATGATCTATTGAGATGTACTGTACTCGCTCCTGTCCTGACTGGACCTGTTGATAAATTTTATAGATAGCTTGGAGGTTGCCTGCTAGCCTAGAGGAGACACTTTAGAGATTGTTTAGATAGTTATTTCATTTTGTCTGGAGTTGTATTTACTTTGTGGATAACTGTATTTGAGTTTTGAGATGTATTTCTAGGTTTATGTATCTTAGACACTTAGACTTCTATCTCCTGTATCTCTTTCGGATTTCATGTTTTATCTATCTTTATCATGCTCTACCTTAGATGTGATTGAGACTGTATCTGCTATGTCACCCCCATTCGGGGGGTATATACTGCTTAGCATCATATTGTTAGATGTTGTGACCTAGGATAGCGTTCTACCGCCGACACTGCAGCGTAGGCTGGGCGTTGTTACGTTCTCGTACCCAAACAGTGGGTGCGGGTCGTGACACAGATAGCCAAGAAGGAAAGCAACTCGAAAGGGAATGCTCCCCACACTAAGGACTGGGTGAATTATCTCTTCTCGACGGGAGCCTCAGGCCGAGTTACTTCCCGAAGTCCTCAATCCCAGGAGGCGGTTCAGGCTTTGATGTCATCAACAAAGAGGGTGGCCTCCACCAGCGACAGATTTAGGAGCAAGACCGACTCTTTTGGTTATTTTTATCAGGATACCCAAGAGCTGTCAGTGAAGGCGCTTTTAGCAGGATTTTTGATGGTATGGCTGCGAAATTGCGTCGTCTCAGGAGGAGTTGGTTCAATTGAAAGGCTCAGCCGTAATTTTATTCTCCCTGCTGTGAAGCTAGTTTTTAGAGTGAAACTAGCTCTTCATTCGGCCATGGTGTGCAGCATACACCGTAGCCTCCGTACTTTTACGTCTAAGGTGATCGCCCACGAGGTGACAAAAGACTTTGAAAGGACTGAGCTTCCCTATCATTATCTGATGGGGTGGCTATTAATGCACTACCGATTTTTGATGAGACCAGGTTCTGAAGACGGCGTGATTGCTGATGACGCTTTTATCTTCCGTTATCGCAACGAGCCTTGGGAGTATGATACCATGCGTGCCTGTCGGATGGCGCTGGCGAGAGCAGATAGGTACAACCTTTTTCGTATCCGTCCCTCGTTTCACTGCTGAGGAAATAGCGGGCGTTCATCTCGACGGTATTGGTCCTCCTCAACTTCTAGACGGCCAGATGCTCTTGTGGTTGCGTAACATCTGTCCCTCCCACCTGGTATATCACAATCGTAATACCGTCTTCCTGGAACCTTACCTACCTAGCAGGTTTGCTCGTCAGTTTGGGTACAGTCAACTTTTTCTGGATAGTCCCAGCTCTTGTCTGGATTTTCAGGGTAGCCTCCTTGAGGGCATCAGGGCCTGGCATTACTATGATACATTCCATACCCGTGCCACTTTTTCGATTCCTGCCATTGAGGCATCGGTAGAGATTTTGTACATGGCGGACTTGTACCATGTCATGACGAACAAGCTCCCTATCGGTTTTAGCCCGGATACCAATTTTATCGTTGGTACTGGCTTGGATGAGAAGCCCCAAGGGGCCAAGACGAGGAAGAAGAAGAAGAATAGAGTCAAAGTGCCCGACTCAGACTCCACCACTGCGGATGATGAGGACGAGGAGCGTGATGCAGATGACTCTTCTTTCCCGGTGGAAGATGTTGGGGTGGATCAGCCGCCTGTCGCACCTGGTTCTGTACGGAAGCGTAGCAGACAAATCTCCCCTGTTAGCGGTATTCTTCACTCCCAAAAATTGGCTGCGACTAGACGTCGCAGGCTAACTATAAGGGAGAGAAGCGAGGAGGTCGACCACGCTTCGGAGGTAATGCGAATTACTACCATTTTTATTCAGTTCTTTGTTTCCTCCAGTTTTGATCATTAATCATTTTCCTTCCCTCCCGTAGGTATCAGAAGAAGAGGAATCTCAAGTCGTCGAGGTCATGACTCAAGATGACGGGGGTTCCAACAGACCTGTCCCCGAAATTACGGAATTTCATCAAAATGATGCTGATAGATTCGTACCTCCCTCTGGGGTGGCTGGGACAGAAGAGCCAGCAAAATTTAACTTGAAAGTCGCGGGTGAGGAGATCACGTCAGCTGCGAGCGAGTTATAACCTCCATGCTCCTCCCCTGGTAAGATAAGTCAAATTTTAACTTGCGAGGAGGCCTATCTGCTCTATCATCACGTCCTTCGGGTTACGTCGATTGATGGTTCCTCTGGACATATAGGTCCTGCCTCTCTAGTGTCGATGATGGCCTTTGTTAAGACAGGCTCTGTCGAAGGGGCATTAGCGGAGAGGAGCGTACCTCCTCCCCTTCCGGTACGTCTTGAGGGGCCTCCCGCTGTCTCGAGTTCGGAAAGTCAAGTGGTGGGACAGCCGGAGCAGGGGACAATGGTCCTTGCATCTTCTTCTATTCAGGTAGCTCCGAGAGTCGACCTCTCTGCCCTACCAAGTGTACAGGCTCTTCGAGTGGCAGAGAAAGAGTTAGCTGTTATCCGCACATCGTTCCGCTCAGAATTTGTCCCCTTCGTGGCAAGTTCTAGCGCACTTCCTTCGACGTTGCCGGTGTAACGCCCCATTCCCAAAATACGTAGGACAAGGAACCACTACAACAAAAGAGTGTTTTAACGACACTCAAAAAGTGTCGTGAATGACTTTTCATGGCACTTTTTGAGTGTAGTCTAGAGGGGGTGTCATAGAAAGTATTTTTTTTCAACGACACTTCGTAAGGGCCATACAATAACTTTATGACAACACTTTCTGAATGTCGTGTTAACCATGTTTTCACAGCACTGTGCTGGCGCCATCTTAACGTGTTTCAATAACACCTGATAAGTGTCGTCGTAATTTTAAATAGCCATGTAATTATTTTAAGACGACACTTCTGGAATGTCGTTTAATACTTATTTTATGACATGCTACTAGTGTCCTCTTAATGTTATAAATATTTTTCACAACATTTGTTATGTGCAATCTAAACATTCAAATCATAAATATCATTCATGTCACAACACCTTATATGTGTCATCTAATTCACTTCAACGACACATTTTAAAATGCCTATATAATAGCATCAAAATAAATGAAATATAAATCAATTTCATTTGTATATTTATTTTCATATAATTAACCAAAACCAATTCCACAAATAATAAAACTTTAGGATACCAATAATAATATATTTGAATATCTCAAATCCATACAATGTCATATTGCAATATCTCAAATCCATACAAAGTCTCAATAAAAAAAATAATATTGAGAACACCAATAAAGTCTATTACATGACATATAAGATTCCTACTAGTACTACTTAGTGTCCAACCCTTTCCAGCATCAAATTCGAATCTATTCAGAACACATCGATCGATCTGCACACACAGAAAGATGAGAATTTATGAATATTTCAACTTTCAAACATATAATGACTAATGAAAAAATAAAAGAAACACAACTGAAATAACAAAATCCATGATTTGGATTTGGAGGATTTCTAAATTCAAATCCAAATAGTAAAATCCGGTTACCAAACAAGCCCTAAGGATGGTAAATAGGCCAACCAAATTTGAATGTGTGAACAGGAGCAATATCCATACCCAACCAAATTTGAATGAGATCATTAGAAATGTAGGGATCATAAATAGGCCAAACCAAAGAAACCCAAGTATGGTATAATCAGATCAGGTTCATATTTAGAAAAACTGTCCAGGTCTCTTCATTTAAATACTGTCCAGGTCTCTTCATTTGAATGAGATCATAAATAGGCCAAATTTGAATGAGCCCATGCTTAGTAGTATTTCATTTTAATACTGTCCAGGTCTCTTCAGTACCAAAAACTGTCCAAACATTTTAGAAACCTGGGCTCGAGACAGGAAAGGTGTCTTCAGTACCAAAAATGCTTAGTAGTATTTCATTTAAATACTGTCCAGGTCTTTTCAGTACCAAATATTGTCCATTGAAAAACTGTCCAAATATTGTCCATTGAAAAACTGTCCATTGAAGAGAGATCTTCCTCCAGTTTCTCAAAAGAAAGCAAAGTCTTGGTGGAAGTAGTATTGGCCAAATTTATCGATGAGATATGCAACCAGCTAGGGAAAACAAAATAGGTAACAAGAAACACATAGAAAGCGCTTTTCAACTTTTAAGTCTAGGATGCTTTTTTGAAAGTTAGACAGGCTGATTCAAACTGAGCAAGCAACACACAAAATAAGCTATTTTTGCAATCAAATGACACTAGAATGTGTTTAGCTCCAAAGCGAGTGATTGAACATAAAGTAAAAAAAAAAGAATCCTAAAGCGAACGTAAAAGAAGAGAAAAGGAAATTAAGGAACAAAAATTCTTCAGTACAGAAGAAGAATAAGAAAAGTTAGAACTCAACAAGGTTCAATCAAGTAAGCAATTCTGTCCTTTTCTCCACTTTTGACAAAATTACCATTGATCAATTGCGTAATGAACTGTCGTAGGCAAAGTATTTGCACAAGTCGAGTGTAACTGTATATGTAAGTTGGATTCATACTTACATTTTCCAACAGCATCAGACTATGCAATCAATAATGACCTGCTGCTTTTAAGTTGTACTATGGCAGCAACAAAGGAGATGCAGCAAGTCACAATGGTGGGAAGCAAATATTGGCAATGAGCTAACAAGTTAATCCCAAAGAAGGCACGAGTAGCTTCCTGTTCCAAACATGCTTAGTAGTATTTCAGTCACTTTAAAAACTGTCCAGATATCACTTCTGTAATGAAGTTTTTGGTACTGAAATACTACTAAGCATTTTAGGTGCTTCATTTAAAGAGTTGCTAGTCTATGCCACAGAAGCACAACTGAAATAGACAGCAAAGGTGCCTGAAGCTAAAGCTTATTCTTGAACATATTGATCCAGGGATGAAATTTATATCCAGTTACCAAGAGAATGAAAATTAAAAAAGCGAAAAAAGATTTCTAGATGTTACACATTCTGAAAGTTTCATAAACTGTTGATGTTCACATTAAAAAATATGCATGGACAAAGCAAAAAAAGACTAAATTTGTGGTTCTTGTAAGGAAGATCCATGAAACGTATCTAAAATGCAAACAATATCATATTGAATGCACCTTCCTTGTATGAGCAATAAGGTAGGTTTTCCTCCACTCTAACTAGCTCTCTTTGTGGCAAGCCAGTCTCGTGTCTTAAACAGTAATAAGGTAGGTCTGTGTAGTTGAGTAATTGGTTCAGTTACCAGAAGAGTATAAGTAGGCAGTTATTAAGTATGAATCAAACAGTTTCCAAATCAAACCAAACTGTAGAAAATTTTGTCGTACCTTAAACAGTTTTTAAATTCTGACCTTCACCATTACCACACAAGCAAGTTTTACCAGTCAAGAACTTGACAACCTTTTGGTACTCCCCTAAAATAATAAACAAGGAAGATTGAACCATTAGCACAAATGTACATATACTCGATATGAAATAATGTACTAATCAACATCCTTCTTTACAAATACAATGGAACTAAGTTAAACATACATCTTAATAATTTAATTACCTGAATATCTTCTAAACTAATATACTTGTGTGGCCAAGCAATTGTACTTCCTATAGCATCATCAAGGGTGAAAAATTCTCTTGAGGCTAGAAACAAAATAACATCTGGAACTAAAACTTTCTTAACCCAAACTTTGTAGCAATCTGGCCCAAGTATGACATGATGTACCATTGACGTAGAATCCGTGGAAGCAATTTCCGCCTTTGCCACCACCTGTCCTGTGGCATTCCAGTTTAACAGGTCGCACTTAGCACCCATAAGGTTTGTAGTAGCACTAGCATTCACACTCTCTTGACGGGACTACAAAGAAACAAGGAGCTAAAAGTAAGTTTACTATTTCAGCATTAAATATCAATAACATACCATTAAAAATACCTGTCGACTTGAGGTAGTTGGCAACTCTCCTCTACTGTTGCTAGGCTCTCCTGGAAACTGTAAAACAATTTTATGACTTGAGTTTTTGTGAAACTTAAGATTGATAGGTTTTCGAAAAAAACATGAGTTGAAGATAAAACTATCACAACTTACCATGTCTGGCCTAAGCTCTCTTAGAATTTTTTGCGTAAGATCCTGAGTTTTGCGAACCTCATTTAACTCATTAATGACAGATTGCATCCATGTTTTGTTTTGTAAGTGGGCCTCTATTTTAGATGGGGTAACTCCAAATCCAAGGCCTCTAATAAAACCTGAGCGTTCTGGACAAAAATACTTACTCACTGCATCCTCATTTATGGAGGTCGAACTATCTGAAAGCTCTTTCAACTTTTTTATATCCGACTAAAAAAGAGATGGTATTAGCATATTGTGAGAATCATAAAAAACACAAGATAATAACAAATTTGAAATAAATAAGTTTTAGTTACATACAATTGCCTTATCTGCAACATCGTTGATCGACTCTCCCCTCTTATTGCCCTTCCTTTTCTTATGTCCTTTGATCCACAGGTCTACCCTCGATATAGATTTGCCCTCATTTTTAATTTTCTATCAAAAATCGAATGACAAAATGATTGAAACATATCAAGTTTATTGCAAGCAATGAGAATTTTAAAGATACATGAACTAAAAGCAAGTACAACTTATACCCAATCATGCTCATATCTTGCATAACCTTTACGGCTCAAAGTATAAGGCATCGTTTGTTTTGCCCTTGCAGCCTGCTTCATTTGACTTAATTTCTATACAAAATAAGTTAAGACAAAGCTTATAACTCTAATACAAATATATAATGCATATGATTTAAAAACAATTAGATATCATATTTACCTTAAATTGATCGGAGGTTCGAACCTTTACAAATTCATCCCACTCACGGTTCGTAGGTTCGGCCGGTTTGAGGAGGGTAATATGTCGAGATACATCCACACCAGCATCTATAACTTTCCTTAAATTTTAAGATATATAGGATTTCCAATTTCGCCATGACTTTTCCATCAAACGCAGGATAAACTTCTTGTAACAATCCTCAATAACATATTTTTGCTACATTTACAAGTAAAATCAAGGATAAGTAATTTTATTAAATGCTTTACAAGAGGGGACAATAATAATATACGTAAACAAAGTACATACCATAATCAAAGTCCATAATTTCTCTTTGATTCCCTTCTCTACGTTGTGCCATGTATTTATGTTTATTGAACATTCTCTCGAACAATACACCCAATAATTGTACTGAATCTAACTGATATTTTTCCCACAGGTGTCCATATTCATTCCACTCAATCATTGTACGATTCTTTTCACCAACTGCAATAACTGGGACCTTTGTTTTTCCTCTGGTTCTCTTTTTTTTACCACCAGCATTAATATTTCCTTCTGTCCCAGAGTCAGTGTCCTCATCAGAACTATCATGAGGTAACCTAGATAAAGGTAGGCTTTCATAAACGACATGTGATGATTTTCCTGCCATATCACTATAAAAAGATGAATTAAATCAGTATCAATAGAAAGTATAATTCATAATACAGTTTGGCCAACCAAAATATATTAACCCAGAATGATATTTGAAATCACTTTTCTTATTCGTCTTGTTTACATTCCTATAGGATATGCTGGTAAGTATTGTTTACTAACATTCATGGTAAGACTCTTAATGTGAATATTGTAGTTATCGATCTGTCATTCTTCCCCAGTTGATGCTCTTGAAGATTTTATGAAGCTTAAACTAAGGAGATTGTGCAAATTTGATCAAAACTTTACGCTGCTCGGTGAAGAAAGCCTAAGGAGACTACTGGAGTCTGAGGATGAATTGTAGCTCTCAATTGTTTAGACTTCATGAAGGAGTGTATCAATTTTGATCATTCAAGTACTGAAACGAAGGAATTGTATTTTTAACCAGACTTGAAAGATACCTGTATAATCTGTAGATAAGCATTACAGTTGTTGTATAGGTTTTACTTTTATCATGTTCTATCTTATGGTTGCTATTTGGTCTCTTGTACGAGACGAATGATTTGTTGTGGGTGACATCGTAGCTGACTGATATAGAACTTTCTGAATTTATCAGGATAATGCACCCCACAATAGAAACATTCATATGTAGCCTAAATGCTGTAAAAAAAACTATATGTAACCATTGCATGTGAGAAGCATAATTAGATGAACTTTCAGCATCAAACTCAATGCCAAAAATGAAAAATGAAACCTGCAAAAGCTCTGGTAAAGATGATGTACATCGGAGCCGTTTAGCCCAAAGCTTGTGATCTGACCTCGTCCAGGAACCAGATAAGGCTACCTCAGGGATACTTCCCTACAAGATACCAACGTAGAAGGAAAATTATCAATTCCACAAGCATACAAGTAATGAATGTGACTCACTTACCCATATATAAAGAAACATGCACAGTGTGGAAAAAATTAACCCAAAAGACAAGTCAAATGTCAAAGCTCAACATGTATAGAAATCTAAGTATGAAATGACAGTAAAAGATAAGCATCAACAGTACTGCATTTGGGTTCACCTCAATAGCATGGATTGCCACTTTGAGTGCTTGCAACTGCGAAGGTAAAACCTTATGCTGTGGAAAGTCACAACTATCCTCTGGTAACCTACATGTTGCTATATGGATGGCATATCTTTCTTCATGGTCGAAGTCTAATTCAAAAGTAGAGTGGCATATCCTACAATGTTTCTCATCTCTCCAGTACAATTCATGGCAACTCTCACACCGAGCTAGTGATTCCATATATGACCTTTTACTTTTTTTTACAGCATTTAGGCTACAATAGAAAGCATTCCAAATCCACTTATCAAAGGATTGTAACCATTTAGTCTATATGTATCTAAAAACATAGTGTAACCATTTTGTAAATTCTTTACATAGTACCCAACAATATCAGGATAATGCACCCCACAATAGAAAATAAGAAGATGACAGAAAAAAAACTATATGTATCTAAAAAAACAGTGCAACCATTTTGTAAATTCTTTACATAGTACCAGTCAAATCGTAGTTTCGACTCTACTTCAAACATTCATATGTAAATTCTTTACATAGTACCAGTCAAATGAATGTTTCGATTCTACTTCAAACATTCATATCAGGATAATGCATCCCATAAAAGAAAATATGAAGATGACAGGAAAAAAAAACGTATATGCATTTTATTTGATAATACAGTTTTAGCTTGGATGTCCCCATGCTTATTTGATAAAAGAATATGCATTTTATTCAGAACAAATGGAGTCCCCGTGCTTATTGGATGTCCCCATGATTTCATAATACAGTTTCAGGCAATTTTAGTAAACATAGCAGTTTGCAGTAAACAAATTAAGAAGAGTCTCAGGCATTGATAAGAGTACAAACTGAAAAATAATGCTTCAGAGATGATGCTTTACTGGAAAATTAAACGTATCAGTTTGCAGTACTTACAGAGCTTCAGAGATAATGCTATACTGGAAAATTCAACAAACAGACTCAAAGAGCTTCAGAGATGAAAAATCCATGTACTGATGAAGAATCAAAGAGCTTCAGATCTTCAGAAATGAAAATTCAACAAGCAGACTCAAATACCAAATAACTTGAAGAAGAGAATGTGCATAGAAAAATTTCAAGAATTCTAACAAAATACTAGTTCATGGATAAAACACAAATTAAGCCACATTTGTCCAAGATGAAAACACAAATTAAGCCACATAAGTACAATAGAAAATAGAAAGGTTGGCTGATTTGAGCCACATTTGTCCAAGATAAAAACACAAATTAATCAAAATGATTGTCTATAATTCAGCCCAACTACTATAGCGACACAAGAAGACCTTCACAATTCCTCCTCTTGTACAGCTCATCACCATCCCTATGGTCTATCTCAAGTGCAGAAACATCTTGTGGGGCATATGACGTATAAACACTTTCATCAAAGGTAGCTAGGTCATGAAAGCCTCTTGGTGGCGCCTTTAATACTACATGCCAATTTGATCTTTCACTTTCTTTGGAGTAAAATACTTGCTTTGCTTGTGATGCAAAAATGAATGGATCTCTTTCAAATGTACTTAGTCCTTCATGAAGATTAACTAAGGTAAATCCATCCTCTTTCTTTATACCACTAACTATGTTGGCCCAATCACATTGAAAGACAGGAATTCGAAATGTGTTGAAGTCCAATAATAAAATATCCCTTATAACCCCATAATAAGAAACATTTGCAACAACTTGTGATGTATCCCTGGCACTGGATCTACATATAGTCTCAGCTTCGATATAAACACCATAATCTTGAATAGATCTCTCAACTTCTATTGTATGAAAGCGTTTTCCATTTATCACATAACCCAAGTACGAGATTGCCACACGTCTAGGTCCTTGCACAAGCCATCTAAGCGTATCTGATATTATGCCCGCTGCACTTTCAAGACTAATCTGTAAAAACATAACTAGTATTAAAATTTACCTATCATAACTACTATAACTTGTATCTGGTGTGTCTGTGTATGTATATATGACCTTCTCTGACATCCATGAAATGAATGTTTCTAAATGCCTCTTCTGCAGCAAATTATTATCCCGTAATAAGCGTCGATTATCACGCTTTAACTCCTCCATGTGTACTCTAATAATGACATCAAAGTTTATATAGTTACTAATATATGTATAAAAAAATTTTAATGCAACTTTTGATATTGGAATGTATTGGTAGTATACTCACGGAATATATGGTTCAACTTCTGCACTGTTTAGAAGAACATAAAGATGAGCGGCCTTCAACATTTCACTTAATAAGGTAACTACTTTTCCTTTTGAAATTGGACGCCCCTCTATAATTGCATCATCCTCAAAATCTTCATTGCGATGTAACTTTGTGCCTAAAGCTGCTGTTTGTGGCATGTATTTACTACAAAATCTCACATATTCATCCACTAGATAGCATTCAGCTATGCATCCTTCCGGTCGAGCACGATTTCTAACAAATCCCTTAAGATACTTCATAAATCTGTTGGAAGTAAAACAAGAAGAAAAAATAACAAATAGTGGATGATCTGATTTAGGAATTTGTTGAATAAACTATAAATCCCAAAAATATAAAGAGGTTCAATTACATACCTCTCAAAAGGGTACATCCATCGATAATGCACTGGCCCGCATAATCTAGCCTCTCGTCCTAAATGTATTGTCAGGTGAACCATGATATCAAAAAAAGCTGGAGGAAAATACCTTTCCAACATGCATACAGTCTCCACAATTTCATCTTCCAGTACTTCCAATTTATTTTTGTCAATGACTCTTTGACATAGTTCATTAAAAAAAGAACACAAACGAAAGATTGCCTTCCTTGGTCCGTCTGGAAGAAGTCCTTTTAAAGCAACTGACAGTAATTGTTGCATTAAAACATAATAATCATGGGACTTGAGACCAATAATCTTGCATTCTTCCAGCTTGACACAATTGCTAATATTTGAACTATAACCATCAGGTATCTTCAAATCAAACAGTCTCTTACAAAAGATTTGCTTTTCAGCTTTTGATAGTGTATAAGGTGCTGGAAGAAGAAAAAATCTGTCCTCTTGGTTCTGCATATAAGTCGGACCTAATATTCATGTCCGCTAAATCTCCACGAGACTGTAATCCATCCTTCGTATGTCCTTTAATATTCAATAGCGTTCCTAAGATGCTTTGGCAAATATTCTTCTCAGTATGCATCACATCCAAGTTGTGACGCAATGGTATAGCCTGTTATACAAAAAAATGTACCAAGTCTCTAAAAAATTAATCTCTTATATTAAAATTAAATAAAAACTGAGAATTGTAGTGAAAAATAATTTACCTTCCAATATGGTAATTGAAAAAATATTGACTTCTTTTTCCACATTTGAGGAGGTTCGTTCTGCTTTCTTTTCTTCTTCTTGCTCTTTCCCCACACATTTTGAACTTCATTTACGGCATGTAAAATTTTATTGTTAGTCAATGGTTTTGGTGGGAGCCCTTTTTCCTTAGTCCCATCAAACCAGCTAGCCTTATCACGCCACAAGTGTCTAGGTGGAAGAAATCGCCTATGAGACATATACACAGTCTTATGCGACTTCTTTAAATATCGAGAACATGTATTAGGACCACATATAGGACATGCAAGTTTTCCTTTTGTTGTACAACCAGCCAAATTACCATAAGCTGGAAAATAATTGATTGTCCACATCAAAATAGCTTTCAAATTAAATACAGACTTAGTGAATGCATCATATGCCTCCACTTCATGGCTCTAAAGCTCCTTCAAGTCATCAATAAGTGGTTCAAGATATACATCTATGTCGTTTCCTGGTTCACCTTTGCCAGGTATAAGTAAAGTCAACATCAAATTCTCTTGTGCCATGCATTCATTGGGGGGCAAGTTGTATATACATAGCAAGACCGGCCACATACTGTATTGGGTACTGAGATTTTTGTAAGGATTAAAGCCATCTGATGATAGCCCAAGCCTGATATTTCTTAGATCCGAAGCAAAATTGGGCCATTTTTTATCAATAGAATCCCACACAATCGAGTCTACTGGATGGCGCATTCTTTCATCTTGACTGTGGTGGGTGGAGTGCCAAATTAATTGTTCTGCCTTATCTTTTGACATAAACATCCTTTTTGATCTTGGTATTATTGGAAAGTATCGCAAAACCTTCGCAGGCACTCCTTTTTGGATCTTGCTTGTTCGTGGGTTTACTTTTCATCGTGAAGAACCACAGGTAGGACATGTTTCCAGGTGCTCTTTCTCTTTTCTAAACAAGCAACAATTATTGACACAAGCATGTATCTTCTCATATCCTAAATCAAACTCTTTTAGAAACTTCTTTGTCGCATATAAAGAATCTGGAATGTTGTTTTCCTCTGGTAACATATCCTGTAAAATCTCAAGAAGTTCATTAAATGCTTTATCTGACAATCCATTTGTAGCCTTATGCTTGTAAAGAGTAGTGATCGCTGATATCTTTGTGTACTTGGTACAACTTGGATACAACGGAGCTTCAGCCTCTTCCAACTTTTTTCTAAAAACCTCATCTGCATTCATATTTATAGCCTCAGTAGCCTCTGAATCTCCAGCAAAAGGAATGTATGCATCATGGTACATCCTGTGAGCATCTGGCAACTGAGAAGTCTTATTTTGTTCAAAATTACTTGAATGTTCCCCGTGAAGAACCCAAAGTTGATATGAAGGATCAAAACCAACTCGTACCAAGTGATCATATACTACATCATTTTTTTGTGACTTTTCAACTTTACATTCTTTACATGGGCATACGATCCTATCAGGATTCCTAGCATAGTTCTTAGCATTTGTTATAAATCTTTTCACTCCTTCTAAGTACTCATCACTAGACCTACAAATAGAAGAAAAAAACTATGACTTATGTAATTATTCATATATTTCATAGCTTAGAAGTAAGTATATATCAAAGAAAGTTAGGACCTTGGATAATTTGTCCATGTTTTATCCATCCTTAACAAACAAATTTAGTGACTTTGTTGGATGCTCACCACAACTACAATTCCGAACCTAAATAACCTATCATGGACACCAAAAGAAAGTTAGAGTTTTGTATACGTATCGAAACTATATATTGAGTAAATATAACAGTCTAAATTCAAACAATGTTTCATTCAAATAATCATCGCCTTAGGTACACATGTATACATATAAGAGAAAAAATTAGATAAGAAAGATAGAATGAGAAAGAGAGCCAGATTCACCTTCGATCCAAAACATTATTGATATCTTGACATTTGTTCTAACAACCTATTTTCAAATCTCCAAAACATGGAAGCAAACAACACGTTACTATCGGTTTTTACGAAAGTGTGCTTTTAGAAATTAAACCTAAAGAACATAAATAAAATTCCTACAAAAATAGGATCACATCTCTACATGAAAGGGTGAAGGTAAATTAATTACTACAACTAGCGGCTAATATACGCAAGTTGTGATTATAGTTGAGAGGTTTAACACTATTAATGTACTGTCGGTTTTACTTCAGCCCAAGTCTTGGTATGTGCATGAATATGATAGAGACTTGATTTTCTAAATTAAAATCATGAAGGCCCAAGCCATCAACTAACTTAGGATAACACAACTAACACATCACATAATGATGAATAAATGAGAAGGTAAATTCTTGGAGCGGAATAAAAGTGTTCCAAAGGACGGTTATTGTAAACTTTCATAAACCTTCCTTTCCGGAATAATTCGGCACCCAGATTCTTTTTTTTAATAAAACAATATAAAACTAAAACGAAGAAAATTATTTTGCAACACAAATTGTAAACTTTCATAAACCTTCCTTTCCTAAACCTTCCTCCAACAGATAAAACTAGAGGAGAACTCCAATTTTTTGGATCGAACTACTAACTAAAAATACAAAGAAGAAAAACAATGTTGTTTGCAAACAAACCAAAAACATAAACAGAAAAGCAACAGGAAAATCAACAACAAAAAATCATATCTACTTAATAGAATCAAAAGGAATAAAAAACTAGATACTTGAGGATCATGAGTTGATACTTGAGTAAAATAGATTTGAGAATCTTTTTTTTTGTGGGTTGTGTATCCATGTAATACATATTGATGCACAAGTTATGGGTATCACAGATACTTGTGTACCTGTAGCAGTAGGTAGTATATAGAGTGTGTCAAGAAGAGGGATTTCAGCAGCTGCAAACTGTGTGCAGTCATGTGTTCTAGTGAAGACTAGACTCTTGGGATACATTCCACACTTCCCGTTAGTACATTCCACACTCCAAAGAAAAAATTAATAAAAAGTCAGCTGTCATTCATTGCCATTGGGTCAATTATTAGACACTTCAAAGTATATCCTGTTATATCCTACCAATTGAAGTCCTATCTGAATTCAATATTCCGCCAACATTCATATTCCTACTGCCAGTAATATACAGTCTCCTCCAGACAATCACCATGACAAAATTTAACTCCAGAAATCTATATGGGCTGCCCAAGTAGCTGTGTGGTGAAGTTGAGGAATTTGTCACCTGAGCTTGCATAATGTGAAAGAACACTATATTCATATTATGGACGATAGTGATACTATACCCATACAATTGGAGAACATCAAATCAAAGAAAACTATAGTCACAATGATAGACTATGTTATAAAAGATTATTTCAGATAACTCTGGGATATCTAGTGTGTTGGTATTGCGCTAGAACAGGATAAGGACAATTTCTTTAGTTTCCAGTCAATTAACATCATTATTTGCTCAAAAGAGTATCAGTAATTTCAGAATCTACAAGGCTACTAAGGCCACTTTATCTGATATTGTCGACAAATATACAAATCTAATGTGTTGTGAATCCCCATGTGCTCATGTATCATGTGTGTTGTACAAGGCATATTTAAATTTGTAAATTGGCATGTCTAGGGAACACTAGTTGATTGTCAATGGAAGCTTGAACTTAATAAGGTTCGAGGAGCAACTTCTTAAACATTGGCTTGTATCCTTACCACAGATCAAGGGGATGGAGTTCAATTACAATTGGAACTGATTTAAATATAACATATTCCCAAATAAACTTATGTTTCAGAAATTAAACTCCAAATAAAAAACTTAATCTTCCCAAAGTTTTGAAGCACAAACAAATTCCTAAATTTTGAACCCTAGATTTTAATTTCTTCATGTAAACCCTAAATAAAAAAATGAAACCCTATAATAATAAATCAAGGAAGAAAAATTCATAAAAAGCAAGGGGGAAGATGAAGGAGTGAGAGATGACCTAAACACGGTGGTGACGGCGGTGACGGCGATGACAGTGGTGACGGCGGTGACGGCGATGACAGTGGTGACGGTGGTGAAGACAGCCCTCTTGCTACCAACTCTGAGAGAGAACGGAGGAGAGAGAGAGAGAGAAAGTAAAAAGAGAGAATGGATGGAAAAGAAAAAATTGGGAAAGGTTTTTATGAGCTCTGAGAGAGAATCGGACGCCAAGCAAAAAAATTGGAGGATTATAGGGAGGCCGCGGGCGGCAAACGAAAAAAAGGGGGGGAAAAAAATTTGCCACAACACTTCTCAAGTGTTGTATTTACTTTATAATATTATATGACATTTTAAAAGTGTTGTATATATTATTATACGACATTTATAAATGTCCTTATAAGTGTTGTTAAATTTATGTTTACGACACTTTAAAGGAGGTGTCGTAGATTATGATAAATACTCATTTATGACGACACGTTTTCGTAGAGTGCCATCATGACGAAAGAATAATGACACTTATTTAGAAAGTGTCGTAGATAAAGTGTCGTTATTAACCTATTTTGTTGTAGTGAACGTAGACATTCCAGCTGTATTCATACGAAGTATACTCCAATATATGGAAGCCTCGTATCAATACATAAGCTGTAAAATGCAGTAGAACCATAACTAATATCATCCATACAAAAATAAAAGAATAGAAGATATCATATAATCAACTATGAAATTGTCATTTGGTACATGTAGTTGGGCGGAGACAAATCCACTACCAACTATGAAAATAAATACATAAACAAAGAAAGATTTTGGCGAGCGAAGCCAAGATGATCAAATGCAATCATCCTCGAAGAAATAGCGATGAGCACGGCTAGAGCTAGAGCACCTGCGAAAGATAATAGCACACACCTGGAGAGATAACCAGGTCCTCAAAGGGATGTAACAAGACACATAATATCATGCCATATAAACTGAATAAATATTGCTCAAATAAATAAGTCAATCGAATTTATAACACGGTCCAATACCCACCTACTGAACGAGCGTACCATCCCCCCAACCAAATATGGACAGGAGATGGTAAACTAATTCACGGCGATGTATCTTTCCATGCTAAGAATCTAATATGGTATCCGGACCCCAACAAGATTCAATACCTTCTCATCGAAGTAGTAAGTCACACCTACAACCAAACAAGGACAAGATGTGACGAACTAATCCGCGATAAGTTATTATTCCAAGCCACGGTCAGATACAAGTACCCAAACCAAAAGTACTCATATCTAACGGATAAGGTAGCCTACCGTTCTAAGTGAAATGTAGTTAAGAACAACCCTTCCTACGCATGGGCCCTGGCTGAATAGGATCGGCATAGTCCCCCTTGGGCACCAGAGGCCCATCAGTAAGAGCATGACATTCCGCAGAATCGTCAGTGGCCGTCAGTAATCATGGGTCATCAACCCCGTATCTCCAACGGAGAGTCCGAGTCACAAGGAAAAGTGCATCGAAGCCCATACACTAAGGAATTGTCCTCTCTACCCAATGCCTACTGTGTTGTATCCATAACACAAACCACTATAACCGCTAAGTCAAACTAGCATGCAATCTCTATTAGTGGTTATTCCTATCGCACGGCTTATACGTACTGGTGGCCAGCTAATCACGCACTTCAGTGTCCTATATGCGACACACAACCTCGTGGTATAACGAGTTAAGGCCAATGAATGCAACACACATGGTGGTCCCTTAAATCTAGGTTTAATGTGAGAAAAATAATACATAGCAGAAAATATAAATGAACAGTAAGTTCTAACAGGTTATGCCATGTATCACAGTTTATTTTGCATAAAAAAATAAATAATGCATGAAATATGAGCTAAAATAATTAAACAGGGAATGGCAAGGTGTCTTGCCTGGTAGAGCGCCTGGTATACTACGATAATCATGGTGGCACGAACTACAACTTCGGTGTAATAACTATACAAGGTAACCACGGATGGTGACACGGTCGGTTCCATTGGGTCCAGAAGGGTCAAATTAGTTAGGGTGGATAGGAGGAAGGATAGAATTCGCTAGGGAATAGGAAGAAAATGGAACTAATTGAGGGCATGAGGATAATCAAAGGTTATTAGATAAATAATATATATATACTAAAAATATTTGTAATACTCAAAAAAGAAGATAAATAAATAAATAATTCTACTAGTAAAATAGTTTTTAGGCCAAAAATTTGAAATAATAAGAATACTTTCGTTCAGGAAAAACTCTATTTTGAGAT